>OX457046.1:7653652-7956152 GCA_949752735.1 Lumbricus terrestris
GCTGCTATGGCGTTTCGCTTTTGTTTTTAGCATCATGATAAGTCTATTCAAACAAGACATTTTGTAACCATTCCATATTCCATTAAAGCAAGAATTATTTTCTATCAATAGTTTCTATGTGCTGAAGACTTACTCGTATTTTACACAAATCTCAACTTTTAACTTATGGAAGATGGAAGATTCTTTAATCAATCCACTTCAGTTAAAGCAAAATTATTTTCAACAGTCCGACGCGTCTGTCCGAATTCTGGGCAGAATTCTTTTCGTCAATCTGTTTTTCAGTTTTTCGATGTTGTCCTGAACTGAACTATTTGCTCCGTTTACATTGTAGGCCACCATTGTTCAAACGGCGACATTATTTTGTGGCTCAAGGTAAATATTCAAATATCACTTAAACTTATGCACTGCGACACGAAGTAATTCGAATCTTGCCCAGGTTGATGTTTGCAGTCTATTCACAACAAGACAGTAGAATCAGCAGCAGTTTAAGAATAGTAGATTAGAAACTTAGTACAATACCATAATAATTATAGTCCTAATCCTTTTCATGAAGGCTTTGCGATTAATTTGGAACGCAGCACATAGTAGTTATAGCCCGCGATCAATGGCATAGGCCTAGTAACAGGAATTACCTATAACCCATTGTGCAACTGCATCGCTTTATACATTGTAGGTTCGTGTGTGATATTTTAATGTGT
Organism: Lumbricus terrestris; assembly: GCA_949752735.1. Classification (NCBI taxonomy): domain Eukaryota; kingdom Metazoa; phylum Annelida; class Clitellata; order Crassiclitellata; family Lumbricidae; genus Lumbricus; species Lumbricus terrestris. The sequence continues at coordinate 7,654,351 of OX457046.1, forward strand.
ACAATTATCTTAACTAAGTAACTCATATTACTAAAAGCAAGAATTCGATTAACCATTAAGTTCATTTCCAGTTTAGTTCCTGTGTGAATGCTTGGCTGCATTTATGGTAACTATTCATGTTTTTTCACAGGAGGTTCTTTCGTTGCGATATAAAATGGCCTTTTTGCAAAATGTTGTGCAACATAAATTGAACATGAATGGCCTATATCTCCAGAGTTGGCAACAATGTGATTTCTCAGAAACTATCTGACAAAAAATTACGCATGAAAAGCTTTCCTCCACTGTGGATTCTCAAATGCTTTTCCAAATTACCTCTCACCGCTAATATCTTCTTGCAGAAAGTGCACTCATCTAGTTGTCTTAGAAAGTGACTTCTTGCATGACAATAAACTACATAATTATTCTGTTAAGAATATATTGCACCTGTAAAGTATTTCTCCAGAGTGATGTTTTTATGCGTTTTCAAAGAAAAGCATCAATTTTCAATGGTCTCTCCCCGGTATGTGTTCTTGCATGAATTCTCAATGTAGTATACTATCTTGAAATACTTTCTGGCATAAAGGGCACATGTAGGATTTATCTCCACTGTGGATTATTGTCTAGTTTCCAAGATTAACTTTCTGCTCAGGGGTGTCACGACAACTCGTCTACCGACAACTCGTCTAACGACAAGTGGTCTACATACAACTGATCCAGCGCTTGAGAAATGGAAGCCGGATGAAAGTTTTTACAGGTGAAATGGAGGTTGGATTGATGAAAAAACGCAAGAGAAATGGAATCTGGATGATGGCTTTTTTACAGATGAAATAGAAGCTGGTGTGACGAAAATAACGTATGAGAAATAAAAGCTGGATGAAAGTATTTCTTGGTCTGAAATAGAATCTTGATTGATGAAAAAAGGCTTTGAAGCTGGATGAGGGTATTGTTTTATATCTGAAATAGAAGCTGGATTAACGAAAATAACCGGTGAGAAATAGAAGCTGGATGAAGGTATTTTTAGATCTGAAGTAGAAGCTGGATGCATGTCGAAATACATGAATAAAATCATCAATCCAGCTTTCGTTTAAGCTAAAAAAACATTTTCATAAATCCAGCTTCAATTTCATCAATGCTATCTGTCTGTAGACCAATTGTCCGGAGACGAGTTGTCGGTAGACGAGTTGTCGGTAGACAAGTTGTCGGTAGACGAGTTGTCGGTAGACCAGTTGTCGGTAGACCAGTTGTCGGTGGAACCGTGCTTAGGTACATGATCACATAAATTACATCGGAATGGCATTTCTTTACCGCGGATTCTGCCATGTCTTTAGAGATAAGCATGCTCTGCAAAGACTATCACTTAGATTCCATTTGTGTGGCTTTCTCCACTGTGGGTGCTTGCATGGCTTTTCAGACAGGCATTCCGTGCAAAGCCCTTGCAACATAAATTGCATTTGAATGGCTTTTCTCCACTCTGAATTCTTCCATGGAGTTTTAGACTTGCACTCTGGGTAAATGTTCTGCCACTGTGGATCCTTGCATGCTTATTCAGACTAGAATTACGTGTAAAGTTTTTGCCACATAAATTGCATTTGTATAGTTTCTCTCCAGAGTGTGTTTCTGCATGACATTTCAATGTTGTCATATGCCTAAACACTTTGTCGCATAAAATGCACAGGTAAGACTTCTCTCCAGTATGAATTCTTGTATGACATACTAGATGAGATTTCTGCTTAAAGGCTTGACTGCATAAATTGCATTTGAATGGCTTTTCTTCATTATGAGTTCTTGCATGAATTTGCAGGATCACATTTTTTACAAAGGTTTTGTCACACAAATTGCATTTGAATGGCTTCTCTCCACTGTGCGTTCTTGCATGAATTTTCAGATTAACATTGTGTGCAAAGGTTTTTCCACATAAATTGCATTTCAAAGGCTTTTCTCCACTGTGGGTATATGCATGGATTTTCAGGTTTTTATTCTGTGTAAAAGTTTTTCCACATAAATTGCCACACGAAAAACATTTAAATGACTTTTCTCCATTGTGGATCCTTGCATGCTTATTCAGACTAGAATTACGTTTAAAGTTTTTGCCACATAAATTGCATTTGTATGGTTTCTCTCCAGAATGTATTTTTGAATGACATTTCAATGTTGTCATATGTCTAAACACTTTGTCGCATAAAATGCACAGGTAAGACTTCTCTCCAGTATGAATTCTTGTATGATGTACTAGATGAGATTTCTGCTTAAAGGCTTGACTGCATAAATTGCATTTGAATGGCTTTTCTTCACTATGAGTTCTTGCATGTCTTCGCAGGTTCACATTTTTTACAAAGGTTTTGTCACACAAATTGCATTTGAATGGCTTCTCTCCACTGTGCGTTCTTGTATGGCTTTTCAGGTTATAATTCTGTGCAAAGGTTTTGCAACATAAATTGCATTTGAATGGCTTTTCTCCACTGTGGGTTCTTGTGTGGGTCTTCAGACTAGCATTCTGTGTAAAAGTTTTGCCACATGACTTGCATTTGAATGGCTTTTCTCCACTGTGGGTTCTTGCATGGATTTTCAGACGAGCACCCTGTGTAAATGCTTTTCCACAAAGATTACAGTTGTAGGGATTCTTGGGTTTTTCTTCAAAATGGGTTCTCGCATGAAGATTGAGTAGAAAATTATTGTCCAAATTTCCCCCCCGCAATTTGCACTTGTTTCGCCTTCTTTCAGTAGGGGTGTCTTCACATGTCTTCTGATTCAATTTATTAGTGAATGTTTTCGTTGACGATTTGCATTTCTTCTCTGCCTGCTCAGCATCGTTCTTTGCTTCCATCTTGAAATATTCAACACTGCCAACAGACCAAACCATAAAATAATTGTCTTAGCAAGAATGCACTTCACATAGAATTTGATTATGTCTAGATGACTAATTGTAAAAATATTCTTGCATAGGAATCTGAAACTTCAATACAATTCTTCACAATTGCGCGCAAAAGCTCATAAACAGAGACCAGGGTTGTATAACCGACATGACAGGAGATATGAAGTAGGATAGAATGCCTAATAGAAATCTATACAAGATTGCTAACAAGGCCATGGTCACCAAATGGAACTATAAAGAACAACTTCTGCATAGCCTATTAATTAAAAATGCAATTTACGCACAAATATTGTCTTTGAACAGCAGAATAACCACTAAAATAAATTATCTACAGCAGTTGTGTCACAAAGTTCAAAAATAATAATGGCGTTTTAAAATTTTGATTCCCTGAAGCGTTGGCTCTTAAACGCTAGCGACATCTTTTGATTGGTAAATACGCACACTAGATACCCGTACTCCAAACAATATGGCTGCCAACGAATGCCATAAATTAGAGCGCGGCAACCTATCGACGACATCGTAACGTACATCCCATGATCCCAACATGCAAAGCGCTGGGTAAATAAGTATGTAAGTGAGTAAGTAAGTAAGTAAGTAATCTACGCAAAATAATATAAGTAAGTAAGTAATCTACGCAAATAGAAACAGTAAAAGTTGAAGCGACGTGAATAAGAAAGGATTTAATGTGATGCAACAATAAATGAAATTGTAGCCACGCATTGGGACGTTTTAGGCCTATTATATGCTGTAACTGTTTAAATTAACCAGTAGAAGAAGTTCTTGTCGAAATTAAACAGTAGAAGTTCTTGTCGAAAATAAAAAGTAGGCCTTGGCAAAGGTTCTTGTCAAGCTCATAATATTCGACCACGACAAGTGGTCTACAGACAACTGGTCCAACGACAACTGGTCTCCTATTTCAGGTATATAATACCTTCATCCAGCTTCCATTTATAAAGCGTTTGATCATTAATCCAGCTTCTATTTCAGGCATATAACAACTTCATCCAGCTTCCATTTATTAAGCGTTTGATCATTAATCCAGCTTCTATTTCAGGTATATAACAACTTCATCCAGCTTCCATTTATTAAGCGTTTGATCATTAATCCAGCTTCTATTTCAGGTATATAATACCTTCATCCAGCTTCTATTTCTTTAGCGTTTGATCATTAATCCAGCTTCTATTTCAGGTAAATAAGACCTTCATCCAGCTTCCATTTATTAAGCGTTTGATCATTAATCCAGCTTCTATTTCAGGTATATAATACCCTCATCCAGCTTCTATTTCTTTAGCGTTTGATCATTAATCCAGCTTCTATTTCAGGTATAAAATACCTTCATCCAGCTTCTATTTCTTTAGCGTTTGATCATTAATCCAGCTTCTATTTCAGGTATATAATACCTTCATCCAGCTTCTATTTCTTTAGCGTTTGATCATTAATCCAGCTTCTATTTCAGGTATATAATACCTTCATCCAGCTTCTATTTCTTTAGCGTTTGATCATTAATCCAGCTTCTATTTCAGGTATATAATACCTTCATCCAGCTTCTATTTCTTTAGCGTTTGATCATTAATCCAGCTTCTATTTCAGGTATATAATACCTTCATCCAGCTTCTATTTCTTTAGCGTTTGATCATTAATCCAGCTTCTATTTCAGGTATATAAGACCTTCATCCAGCTTCCATTTATTAAGCGTTTGATCATTAATCCAGCTTCTATTTCAGGTATATAACAACTTCATCCAGCTTCCATTTATTAAGCGTTTGATCATTAATCCAGCTTCTATTTCAGGTATATAATACCTTCATCCAGCTTCCATTTATTAAGCGTTTGATCATTAATCCAGCTTCTATTTCAGGTATATAATACCTTCATCCAGCTTCCATTTATTAAGCGTTTGATCATTAATCCAGCTTCTATTTCAGGTATATAATACCTTCATCCAGCTTCCATTTATTAAGCGTTTGATCATTAATCCAGCTTCTATTTCAGGTATATAATACCTTCATCCAGCTTCCATTTCTTTAGCGTTTGATCATTAATCCAGCTTCTATTTCAGGTATATAATACCTTCATCCAGCTTCTATTTCTTTAGCGTTTGATCATTAATCCAGCTTCTATTTCAGGTATATAAGACCTTCATCCAGCTTCCATTTATTAAGCGTTTGATCATTAATCCAGCTTCTATTTCAGGTATATAACAACTTCATCCAGCTTCCATTTATTAAGCGTTTGATCATTAATCCAGCTTCTATTTCAGGTATATAATACCTTCATCCAGCTTCTATTTCTTTAGCGTTTGATCATTAATCCAGCTTCTATTTCAGGTATATAATACCTTCATCCAGCTTCTATTTCTTTAGCGTTTGATCATTAATCCAGCTTCTATTTCAGGTATATAATACCTTCATCCAGCTTCTATTTCTTTAGCGTTTGATCATTAATCCAGCTTCTATTTCAGGTATATAATACCTTCATCCAGCTTCTATTTCTTTAGCGTTTGATCATTAATCCAGCTTCTATTTCAGGTATATAAGACCTTCATCCAGCTTCCATTTATTAAGCGTTTGATCATTAATCCAGCTTCTATTTCAGGTATATAACAACTTCATCCAGCTTCCATTTATTAAGCGTTTGATCATTAATCCAGCTTCTATTTCAGGTATATAATACCTTCATCCAGCTTCCATTTATTAAGCGTTTGATCATTAATCCAGCTTCTATTTCAGGTATATAATACCTTCATCCAGCTTCTATTTCTTTAGCGTTTGATCATTAATCCAGCTTCTATTTCAGGTAAATAAGACCTTCATCCAGCTTCCATTTATTAAGCGTTTGATCATTAATCCAGCTTCTATTTCAGGTATATAATACCCTCATCCAGCTTCTATTTCTTTAGCGTTTGATCATTAATCCAGCTTCTATTTCAGGTATAAAATACCTTCATCCAGCTTCTATTTCTTTAGCGTTTGATCATTAATCCAGCTTCTATTTCAGGTATATAATACCTTCATCCAGCTTCTATTTCTTTAGCGTTTGATCATTAATCCAGCTTCTATTTCAGGTATATAATACCTTCATCCAGCTTCTATTTCTTTAGCGTTTGATCATTAATCCAGCTTCTATTTCAGGTATATAATACCTTCATCCAGCTTCTATTTCTTTAGCGTTTGATCATTAATCCAGCTTCTATTTCAGGTATATAATACCTTCATCCAGCTTCTATTTCTTTAGCGTTTGATCATTAATCCAGCTTCTATTTCAGGTATATAATACCTTCATCCAGCTTCTATTTCTTTAGCGTTTGATCATTAATCCAGCTTCTATTTCAGGTATATAAGACCTTCATCCAGCTTCCATTTATTAAGCGTTTGATCATTAATCCAGCTTCTATTTCAGGTATATAACAACTTCATCCAGCTTCCATTTATTAAGCGTTTGATCATTAATCCAGCTTCTATTTCAGGTATATAAGACCTTCATCCAGCTTCCATTTATTAAGCGTTTGATCATTAATCCAGCTTCTATTTCAGGTATATAATACCTTCATCCAGCTTCCATTTCTTTAGCGTTTGATCATTAATCCAGCTTCTATTTCAGGTATATAATACCTTCATCCAGCTTCTATTTCTTTAGCGTTTGATCATTAATCCAGCTTCTATTTCAGGTATATAATACCTTCATCCAGCTTCTATTTCTTTAGCGTTTGATCATTAATCCAGCTTCTATTTCAGGTATATAAGACCTTCATCCAGCTTCCATTTATTAAGCGTTTGATCATTAATCCAGCTTCTATTTCAGGTATATAAGACCTTCATCCAGCTTCCATTTATTAAGCGTTTGATCATTAATCCAGCTTCTATTTCAGGTATATAATACCTTCATCCAGCTTCTATTTCTTTAGCGTTTGATCATTAATCCAGCTTCTATTTCAGGTATATAAGACCTTCATCCAGCTTCCATTTATTAAGCGTTTGATCATTAATCCAGCTTCTATTTCAGGTATATAAGACCTTCATCCAGCTTCCATTTATTAAGCGTTTGATCATTAATCCAGCTTCTATTTCAGGTATATAATACCTTCATCCAGCTTCCATTTCTTTAGCGTTTGATCATTAATCCAGCTTCTATTTCAGGTATATAATACCTTCATCCAGCTTCTATTTCTTTAGCGTTTGATCATTAATCCAGCTTCTATTTCAGGTATATAAGACCTTCATCCAGCTTCTATTTCTTTAGCGTTTGATCATTAATCCAGCTTCTATTTCAGGTATATAACAACTTCATCCAGCTTCCATTTATTAAGCGTTTGATCATTAATCCAGCTTCTATTTCAGGTATATAATACCCTCATCCAGCTTCTATTTCTTTAGCGTTTGATCATTAATCCAGCTTCTATTTCAGGTATAAAATACCTTCATCCAGCTTCTATTTCTTCTCTGGATCACTGTTATGGACAAAAAGTTGTATTAAAAGATTTTTCAAGTTTACTGCGAAATGTTTGCCTGGCTTAAGTCGTGGACGCATCGTAGAGAGAGACACAAGTAAGCTTATAGGCAGACGCATAATGATTCTGATTCATCTTCAACATAAAAGCATTATTGAGGTGGGGAGTTGTTGTAAAGAAAATTGCATGTTAGTAGTGTCGTAAATATTGGCAACGAATTTTGGAGAAAGTTGCAATTAATTCATTCATTAATTTACGTAAATTTATATAGCGCCTCTTTAAGGTTACTACTCAGGAGCGCTCCCGACCAAAAATCGTCTGGAAAGTACTGTTTTAAGGCTGTGAAAAGAGGCAATTCAGCAATCGCAGGCATAAGGCGTATACAGAGTGTAAGCCTAGGTCTATTCCATACCATGGGGCCAATAACAGAGCGACTACGCAAAAATTGAATCGAGTGTAAACAACACAACAAAAACAGCTATGCAATCGATCTTGTTCGGCATATCGTCAGTGCAGTAATAGAAACAGTTTAATGGAGTTAAAGTCTGAAACTAGACTGTGGCATAAATTGAACAAAACATGTTTGAATATTCGAATATTCGAAAAAGAAAGCAAGGATAAAAAAAATATGCTGACTCTTGCGGCATCAGGCCGACACTCAATACTCCGCTGTACTGCAGCCTACTACAGTCAAATGTGTAAGCAATCATGCATGCTTCTCATAATAAGTTGAGGAGTTTCCATAAAAGCTCGAAGATTGTACAATGATTTATTTGCAAACATGACATGAAAGGGTTTTTTCACGAAGACCAGAAGAATTGCATCAAAACATTGCCTTATAGGCCCTCAGAGTGGAAACGTATTCTGGTACAAATTAAATGACTGCCTTTCATCAAGGATGAACATTATTTCCAAAACTGAACATTGGGAAGTGTTTTACAAATTTGAGTCAGACATGTAGTGGATCCTTTCACGGCGTCTCAAAACTGAAATACGTACGAACGTTTTCTGACATAGCTTGCATAAGTATGGTCTCTCTCCAGTATGTGTTCTCGTGTGCAACTTCAGTTGATTTTTATACTTTGTTGAGTACTCACAACATTGGCATTGGTAAGGTTTTTCTTCGGTGTGAATTCTTGAATGACTTTTTAAATCACCGGATTGGATGAAGCGTTTTTGACATATGGTTTTTCCCCAGTATGGATTCTAATATGACGTCGCCGTACAGAAGAGCGGGAAAAACTGCGATTACATATCTGACATTGGTATGGTCTCTCTCCAGTATGGGATTTCATATGACTTTGAAGCGATTTATGACTGGAAAACGATTTGTTACAAAGAATACACAGAAATGACTTTTCTCGAAAATGTGTCTTCTCATGATTTCTTAGATATGAAGTGCATGCGAACGTTTTCTGACAGACGCGGCAAAGGTATGGTCGGTCTCCGGTGTGCTTTCTTGTGTGGCTTTTCAGAGAACTCTTATCTTTAGTTTAAAACCCACATAACAGGCATTGGTATGGCATCTCTCGTGTATGGGTTCTAGCATGACGTGCTAGACCCGAACACTGAGTAAAATCTTTTACATACTTTGCATTGGAAAGATTTATCTCCGGTATGAATCATCGCATGACGTGTTAGACCTGAATATTCAGTAAAACGCTTTCGACATAGGCCTACTTGGCATTGATAAGGCTTCTCACCGGTATGGATTCTAATATGGTTCTGAAAACTGGAAGAATGCGAGAAAAAATCATTGCATACCTCGCACTGAAATGGTTTCTCTCCAGTATGGATTCTAGTGTGTCTTTTCGGACTTGAAGAATGTGTAAATGTCATGCCACATACCAGGCAAAGGTATGATCTTTTTGCAACATGGATTGCCTTGTGCTCCTTTAGATCTTGACTACAGTAACTGATAAAGTATTTGTTGCAGAAGTCGCATGAATCGTGTGTCTTTGCTTTTGGCTGATTTATTTTATTTCTTTTTGAGTAACTGTCTAGCACAAATGATTTCTTACATAGCTGGGAGTTATCCATATTATCCTTTGTTGTAATTCGAATGAAAAAGCCTACTGAATTCGGTAAAGAAAGTCTTTCTGAATAAAGTTTTGAATATGGATCGCGGTGAATTTTGCGGAACTATTAATTTGATAATAGGCACCGGTTGGCCTACCTGTTTTAATCCATTCCTTTGTGAAAAATTTAGGCTTCGGGTTATAATTAAACTACAATATGTTATCTTTTTCTAACTGCGCGGTATTTCAGGCATTCAGTAAAAAACTCTTGTCTTCCATTATTCAGTTTCTGAATATAATACAAAATTAAAGCATCGTAATTCAGACCAAAAAGAAAACCTGTCAAAGTTGACGTAGGTCTACACGATAATAGCAGACCGATTGAATAAAGAGTTCTTGTAATCAATCCAGCATCTCTTTTCAACGGCAACAGCCATTGTCTGTAGTTCATAGGAAGGATAAACCGAAGTGTTCAAGGGAATAATAAAGATGCCATGACAGGCTATGACTATTGGAAGGCATAAGTTTCCGATAAGTTGACGACCATGTTCTGAAACGGCTTCTGACGCCCAACAAGGTTTCGCCACATGAATTCATTGAGGTATGTGACGAACAGCTGGCGACTGGTGCCAAACTGACGTTTTAACTTCCGTTTAGCTCTCATCCAGAGATTCTCGATGTTTTGCGTGTGGACCTCAGCATCAAAAGGCGCGACGAAGTTACGTTCGTGAATTACGACCGAATGCATATACACTCCCCCCTGCATGCGTTCTATGTTTGAGTACGCACGCCAACCGTCGGAAATTATGTGAGTTCCCGGAAGAATGTGCTGGGAAATGACTCCTTCCAGCGTTTGGGCTGTGCGGTCCTCCACCTCTAAGAGAACACATCTTCCGGAATCCCTTTCAACGGCTCCGAACACCCAAGGACCATCGTTCCCACGACCTCTATTATATTTCCGACGAGAAAACTTGCTCTCATCAATTTCAACAACAATCGGGACACCGTGTTCATCGAAACCGCCGAGTTCGATAGGGTTTCGAAGGATCCAGTTTGCACACTCGTCTCGGCAAAAGTTGTACCAATCAATTATGCTGCGACTACAGATACCTGCCTCATCGGCAGCCACTCTCTGCGGCTGGTCTGTTGACCAGTAATACACCAACAGCACTACCTGTCGCAGACTTAGGTTGCTTCTCTTAAAAAAGGACCCGTCACGGGTGGTACAGACCACTTGACACGAAGGACATTTCCATCGTTTACCGTCGATGGCGGATATGCAGCTGATCAAAGACGCATTTCTATTGCACCGAACGCACACGAACGTATTCCTCACAAGTTTTCTTTTAGCGCACCACCGCAAACTACTTTCGTTGTCCTGTAACTGGTCTGATAGAATTATCGCTGAAAAATTCTCATCGCGAATCTGCGCGTCACTCAGTATCTCGTTTGGGTCCACTATAGTCGTGCAACGCATTGTTTACTAATTGGACATAAACAACTAATAGATAAATCCGACAAAACAGTATTATAATACCAAGGGAAATTCTTGAAATTCTGGTCATGAAACGATTCTGCCTACGGTTGTCCCGTTAAAATCGGGTGGCGCATATAATATTGTGACGTTTAATATGTTGCAACACGATGAAGCTAGGATAAAGCTAGGATAAGGCAGTGGCGGATTTAGTCCAGGCCCGGGGGGTCTGGTCGCCCCCCCGTGCCCCTGTTGGGTAAAAAATGGCGCCCCCTCGGGCCCGACTCGTACTTATTACTTAAACCTAAAATGTCATTCAGGGAAACTAAATTCTCATACTTTTACCAGTGACTTTACGCAATCACACCTTGAATTTAACACTCATTACAGAATTATTATTATTTATTTCTATGGCGGTCATTACTTATTTTTATTTATTCATATGGCGGCCACTAGGCCTACCTATTTTTATTTATTATTATGGCCCATTGCATTGATATGTATTATATAGTTACCGGATAGTCAATTGCCTATATATGAAAGTTCGGTTTATCGCTCACTCATGGATATCCCAGGATTCTTTGGAAAAAAGCCTACGAACCACATGTCAAATCCCATGGTTTCTCTTGGGCAAATCCCAGTATTCCTAGAGGCAAATCACATCAAAGTGTGGCGAAAATTGGGGTGTCCCATTTTCTGGAAGGTCCGCCCCTTCGTTTCCCGCCATTTGTTGGCCGGCCTCTTTAGCCTCTTTGTTTCCCGCCATTCGTTGGCCTAGCCTCTTCTGCCTCTTTTGCCTCTTTAGCCTCTTTTGCCTCTTTAGCCTCTTTAGCCTCTTTGTTTCCCGCCATTCGTTGGCCTAGCCTCTTTGCCTCTTTTGCCTCTTTAGCCTCTTTGTTTCCCGCCATTCGTTGGCCTAGCCTCTTCTGCCTCTTTTGCCTCTTTAGCCTCTTTTGCCTCTTTAGCCTCTTTTGCCTCTTTGCCTCTTTGCCTCTTTAGCCTCTTTAGCCTCTTTAGCCTCTTTAGGGATATATAAGGAGCTCCGTCAGCTCAGTAGGAAGCTAAGCTTAGTTGAGAACAGTCGAAGACAGAGGCTTAGTTGAGTTGAGGTTTTAGTTGAGTGAGGCTCGGCTTTTTAAGTCAGATTTAGTTCAGTTTGGCGGAGTTGACTAAAGGTTTTAGTTAGAGGTGAAGCTTAGTTCAGACCAGGGAGTTCTGTAGAGTGAAGTGAAGTTTAGTTGAGTAGTTAATCAGTCGGCTAGTTGTCCGATTCCTCGGTTCGAGAGACAGGCGACGGCACGGTACGACGACGTGTGACGACCGTGTGACCACTGTGTGACGATCCGTTTCGACTGCTGTGTCACTTGATGAATAAAGCGTCTTCTGTTTGGACATCGTCTTGTTCTGTTGAGTTGGGGCGATTCGATCGGAGGGAGCTGCTACCTTCGATAGACCACGAAGGCGAACTTACGTTTCCCCCCCTGAAACGACACGCGCGACATATGGACAGACCCCTCTCCAACTGATCACCTGGACGGCCATCCTGACGACAGCTGAGTGGGGTTTTCAACGGACGAGGAGCACTTCGAGGGTTGCCACACTTTCAACTCCCCCCTGTTACACTGATAGCGAAGTGGGGTCTACAGCGAGCTCTCCTCTTTCTTTTCCGCGACAAAAGGATAGGCGACACAACACTCTTCGCTTTAAAACGTAAATTTCTAAGCAATGATACAAAATTGTATAAAACCAGCCTAGGGATTTTGAGTTGAGTGACATACAAAACTATCAGCGTAACTACATTACGCTGACGGTCGACCATATGATTAATGAAAGGTCATAAGATTTTCTGGGAAAGATCACCAACAATTTTGGGCCCCCCTCGAAAATTTCTGTATCCGTCCCTGAAAAGAGGAATTAATGAAAACAATCCTGCTGAAATTGCAGCTGAATGAACAATAATCTTAAATCAAATAGAAGTTATATTGATGAAAAATATTTGCTGACAAAATAGAAGCGGAGTTGATTAAGCAAATTCTTGCCTAAACAGAAGCTGGATCGATGAAAAGGATTCTCGCCATATTAGAAGTTGGATTGATTAAAAATAAAAATGCTGCAACGAGCGAATAATTCACGACTCTAAAATACACGTTTACCTGGATCAATATCCTTATAAATAGCATTAATAAATATTTGTTATAATATTATAAGCATAAATTTATGTAACTCAAGTAAGTAGTCAAGCACACAAGTTTAAACAAGTTTCTGTTTTAGATTCTTGATTCTGTTTGATGTAGGCCTACTCAGAGAAATCGGACGAGTTAAAATTAATTTACTGTTTTTAACTATGTAAGTACAGGCGCCCTCTTGAAATTCTCATCGCCCCACTGTGCAAAGAAACCTAAATCCGCCACTGGGATAAGGTTACGGTAAAGCTAGGATGAACCTGTACGTAACCATATAGGCCTACCGCCGAATTCTTCCACAAAACGCATGTTTATTTACCCTGAAACTGTCTCTGTAACCATATATCGCCCTTCAATTCCATTACTTACTTACTTACAGTTTTCAGTGTATGAAGACTTAATGGCCCATCCACATATTATAATGTACATGGGATCCCGCAGGCGCATACCCGAAGCCCAAGCCTTAAAGCACTTCAGAGATATTTTCTTCCCGTAAAATGGAAGTCAGAAGTAGAATTAGGATGAGCGACGAAATCATGTTTTTATGCCAAATTGTAACCGTAAAACTACAACCTGGATGAACGATAAAAATATTTTTAGTTGAAATAGAAGTTGGTTGAATAACGGAACTGTAAAATAGTAGAATTAGAAGTTGGATCAGCGACGAGAAAATTACTAAAACATGATTTAAATAATTGTACGATGCTGAACGGCTTGGGATTCGGGTAGGCCTACATGCATCCCGAAGAGAGGTGTTGTTGATACTTAAAGAACGAGAAATTGTCGTTTCGTTCGTTTATTAAATTGAGTGCATCAACGTAGATAAGGGAACCAAGGTAGATTAAAGGGAAAAATCATGAAGTACTTAATTACCATGAACGATTTACTAAAGACGGTCCAAACACACAGAAACGCATTAAATGCGAAGAACCGTAAAACTCACACGAGTGACATCAGTCTCAAGTCAACGCAGAACGCGGAAACACCGTCACGTGGGTAAGGCCATTCCAAAGGCAATTACTTTGCCCAATTAGCCGCTTGAGAATGTTCATTCGCAAACCATCACCGTTGCAAAGGTTTCAAATTACCCCCTCGTAAAAATTACCCATCTGCAAACTGTTTTTTTGCATCAATCATGGCATTTATTGCACTAAAATATCAGAAAAATCATCCCGCTTCTTGTTTTATTTTGAAGATTTTAATCCGTCATCCCATGTCGTGGTTTGTTATGAATATTTTCATCTGTAGCTAAAATACTAATCGCCGCTGAAGTTACAATGGAGAAATGGCTTCGAGGCTATTACTTTTTTCGATCTAAAAATTGATAACATATCAAGAAGTGGGATGACGGATGAAATTCTTCAGACCAAAACAAGAAGCGGGATTCAGGTGTTATATGATGGATTAATGATCAAACGCTGAAGAAATGGAAGCTGGATGAAGGTATTATATACCTGAAATAGAAGCTGGATTAATGATCAAACGCTTAATAAATGGAAGCTGGATGAAGTTGTTATATACCTGAAATAGAAGCTGGATTAATGATCAAACGCTTAATAAATGGAAGCTGGATGAAGGTCTTATATACCTGAAATAGAAGCTGGATTAATGATCAAACGCTTAATAAATGGAAGCTGGATGAAGGTATTATATACCTGAAATGGAAGCTGGATTAATGATCAAACGCTTAATAAATGGAAGCTGGATGAAGTTGTTATATACCTGAAATAGAAGCTGGATTAATGATCAAACGCTTAATAAATGGAAGCTGGATGAAGGTCTTATATACCTGAAATAGAAGCTGGATTAATGATCAAACGCTAAAGAAATAGAAGCTGGATGAAGGTATTATATACCTGAAATAGAAGCTGGATTAATGATCAAACGCTAAAGAAATAGAAGCTGGATGAAGGTATTATATACCTGAAATAGAAGCTGGATTAATGATCAAACGCTAAAGAAATAGAAGCTGGATGAAGGTATTATATACCTGAAATAGAAGCTGGATTAATGATCAAACGCTAAAGAAATAGAAGCTGGATGAAGTTGTTATATACCTGAAATAGAAGCTGGATTAATGATCAAACGCTTAATAAATGGAAGCTGGATGAAGGTATTATATACCTGAAATAGAAGCTGGATTAATGATCAAACGCTAAAGAAATAGAAGCTGGATGAGGGTATTATATACCTGAAATAGAAGCTGGATTAATGATCAAACGCTTAATAAATGGAAGCTGGATGAAGGTATTATATACCTGAAATAGAAGCTGGATTAATGATCAAACGCTTAATAAATGGAAGCTGGATGAAGTTGTTATATACCTGAAATAGAAGCTGGATTAATGATCAAACGCTTAATAAATGGAAGCTGGATGAAGGTCTTATATACCTGAAATAGAAGCTGGATTAATGATCAAACGCTTAATAAATGGAAGCTGGATGAAGGTATTATATACCTGA
The DNA here is from genome assembly GCA_949752735.1 of Lumbricus terrestris. Lineage (NCBI taxonomy): Eukaryota > Metazoa > Annelida > Clitellata > Crassiclitellata > Lumbricidae > Lumbricus > Lumbricus terrestris. Next base: position 7,669,787 of record OX457046.1, read on the forward strand.
AATAGAAGCTGGATTAATGATCAAACGCTTAATAAATGGAAGCTGGATGAAGTTGTTATATACCTGAAATAGAAGCTGGATTAATGATCAAACGCTTAATAAATGGAAGCTGGATGAAGGTCTTATATACCTGAAATAGAAGCTGGATTAATGATCAAACGCTAAAGAAATAGAAGCTGGATGAAGGTATTATATACCTGAAATAGAAGCTGGATTAATGATCAAACGCTAAAGAAATAGAAGCTGGATGAAGGTATTATATACCTGAAATAGAAGCTGGATTAATGATCAAACGCTAAAGAAATAGAAGCTGGATGAAGGTATTATATACCTGAAATAGAAGCTGGATTAATGATCAAACGCTAAAGAAATAGAAGCTGGATGAAGGTATTATATACCTGAAATAGAAGCTGGATTAATGATCAAACGCTTAATAAATGGAAGCTGGATGAAGTTGTTATATACCTGAAATAGAAGCTGGATTAATGATCAAACGCTTAATAAATGGAAGCTGGATGAAGTTGTTATATACCTGAAATAGAAGCTGGATTAATGATCAAACGCTTAATAAATGGAAGCTGGATGAAGGTATTATATACCTGAAATAGAAGCTGGATTAATGATCAAACGCTTAATAAATGGAAGCTGGATGAAGGTATTATATACCTGAAATAGAAGCTGGATTAATGATCAAACGCTTAATAAATGGAAGCTGGATGAAGGTATTATATACCTGAAATAGAAGCTGGATTAATGATCAAACGCTTAATAAATGGAAGCTGGATGAAGTTGTTATATACCTGAAATAGAAGCTGGATTAATGATCAAACGCTTAATAAATGGAAGCTGGATGAAGTTGTTATATACCTGAAATAGAAGCTGGATTAATGATCAAACGCTTAATAAATGGAAGCTGGATGAAGGTATTATATACCTGAAATAGAAGCTGGATTAATGATCAAACGCTTAATAAATGGAAGCTGGATGAAGTTGTTATATACCTGAAATAGAAGCTGGATTAATGATCAAACGCTTAATAAATGGAAGCTGGATGAAGGTCTTATATACCTGAAATAGAAGCTGGATTAATGATCAAACGCTAAAGAAATAGAAGCTGGATGAAGGTATTATATACCTGAAATAGAAGCTGGATTAATGATCAAACGCTAAAGAAATAGAAGCTGGATGAAGGTATTTTATACCTGAAATAGAAGCTGGATTAATGATCAAACGCTAAAGAAATAGAAGCTGGATGAGGGTATTATATACCTGAAATAGAAGCTGGATTAATGATCAAACGCTTAATAAATGGAAGCTGGATGAAGGTCTTATTTACCTGAAATAGAAGCTGGATTAATGATCAAACGCTAAAGAAATAGAAGCTGGATGAAGGTATTATATACCTGAAATAGAAGCTGGATTAATGATCAAACGCTTAATAAATGGAAGCTGGATGAAGTTGTTATATACCTGAAATAGAAGCTGGATTAATGATCAAACGCTTAATAAATGGAAGCTGGATGAAGTTGTTATATGCCTGAAATAGAAGCTGGATTAATGATCAAACGCTTTATAAATGGAAGCTGGATGAAGGTATTATATACCTGAAATAGGAGACCAGTTGTCGTTGGACCAGTTGTCTGTAGACCACTTGTCGTGGTCGAATATTATGAGCTTGACAAGAACCTTTGCCAAGGCCTACTTTTTATTTTCGACAAGAACTTCTACTGTTTAATTTCGACAAGAACTTCTTCTACTGGTTAATTTAAACAGTTACAGCATATAATAGGCCTAAAACGTCCCAATGCGTGGCTACAATTTCATTTATTGTTGCATCACATTAAATCCTTTCTTATTCACGTCGCTTCAACTTTTACTGTTTCTATTTGCGTAGATTACTTACTTACTTATATTATTTTGCGTAGATTACTTACTTACTTACTTACTCACTTACATACTTATTTACCTAGCGCTTTGCATGTTGGGATCATGGGATGTACGTTACGATGTCGTCGATAGGTTGCCGCGCTCTAATTTATGGCATTCGTTGGCAGCCATATTGTTTGGAGTACGGGTATCTAGTGTGCGTATTTACCAGCGCTTTCATCAAAAGAGTAGGCTAACCTGGGCCACAGGCTAGCTTAAAACAAAAATATAATTTATGTCCTTGGCTTAAAAACAAAGACCTTATAGTCTACGACTAAGACATGACACCTCCTATCTCCGCTGTATATTTGGTCTGGGTGGTGGTCAAAGCACACAAACCGTGGCGCCACGTTGTGACTGGGATGATGGCTCCTAGCAACGCTAGACGCCTTAATAGATAAATATATAGGCCAATGTCAACGACTGGACAATTGTAGCATCCGTAAACTTTCATATTTATTTTTAAACTGCATATTGATTATGTTGAATAATAAAAACTAGGTACTTGTTTTTTATACGACCACCAAAAATTTATAAATTCGATGAAAAATATTTCTTCACGAAATAGAAGCGGGATTTAGCGCGTGAGGGTCGGTTAGGGCTCAGGTTAGGCGTCGTGAAGGTCGGTTAGGGTTAGTTTTAGGGTTGGTGCAGTCATATTCTGCTGAAATTGAAGCTGGATTGATGAAAAATAATTTTCAATGAAAAACTGATGAAAATATTTGCTGACGAAATAGAAACGGGATTTATCGAACAAATTCTTGCCTGTAAACAGAAGCTGGATCGATTAAAAGGATTCTCGGCAAACTAGAAGTTGGATTTATGAAAGATAACAACGCTGCAACGTTAGTTCTTGGTGTCTTGGTGGTCGTACAAAAAACATGTACCAAAAACTATTATATATTGAATGTGTTCGATTAATTTTATGTTTAAAACGCGCGACTTTTACTGGCAGTTGGACATTGCAATGTCGTTGAGTGGTCGCACATGCGCGGCTGCGCCTCGGACAGCGCATTAGGTTGGCGTGCCTTGTTGCACCCACGCCATCAAGGACTTTGCAGGACACTCAGAACTTACTACAGGCAATCAAAAGTGTCGTCAGAAAATTCGGCGACCCAAAATATTCGGCCAAAGCGTATTTCGCCCCTCCAGAAAGCCGAATCCCTCCCCAAAGCAAGGGGTCTAGATTAAACACTGCTAAGTAACCATGCCAAAGATTTTCGTAGACTATTATATACTATTATACCTTTGACCATACTGTCAATTGTGTTAATGCATACCTACAGATGATGACGATGGTTTAGGGATAACGTGTTTTCCTAGAGGCATCATCGGTAGTAGACGAATAGGTGTAGCTGCCCCTGAGTGGTTTGTGATTTACTGGATGCCTGTACTTCCGGCCAGGGTCCTCTCCCAAGCTTCATCAGCATAGCAGCTGCCTCTAAACCTTCATTATCCCAGTCGGCATTACTATAAGTTACCAGGGTGGCAGATGGCTTGTCCGTGACCTCCGGGCAGGGGGTAGGCCTAACCATAACACCTCGAAATAATTCAGGATTCTTTACCGCCCCACTTATCGACCGATAATCCAGGCCTTCTGCTCTAGGGCTACGCACGACCTTTGGTCCCAGTCTGGCATCTTCAGACTGTAGGGTTCGAATCCGATCACATTCCAATGGCTCTCCTTGTGACACAAGATATCTCTGAGCTATCTCCGAAAAGAAATCCCAACATCTTCCTGTTTTAATTCAGGATGAGCAAAGATCAGTTAAACAGGTCTTCAGAAAGTCTTCCATATTGTCACAAATTAACAGCGCTATATCTTATTGTCCTCAAATTTCAAGTTAATTCAGTTTATAAAAATATATTGCCCTTATAAAAAAATTGCGATCGAACTTTCTCTACGAGAACATTTTTTTGCCGAAAAACAAAAACAAAATCACGTGAGTCAGCACAAGCTTTCTGACCAATTTTTATAGCGCAATCGCAATGTGCAACATTGTAGCAGAGCTCCATCTAGCTAAAAGAAAGAGCACAATAAGTGTCGAAAGCCATTTCCGACACACTACCACCACCTTACGACATTTCTTTGCATAGCAGAGAAATTCTAGTAATAGTGTCTCATTGTCTCCAGAAAGAAATACCATAACAATGTTCACGGGCCTTAAATGCTCAAACGAAAGTGAAACTAATTATTGTCCACCTCTACACTTGACAAGTATTCTTAACTTAATCAATCATCCACGATTCAGAATGTCTTAACAAGGAAATTATCAACCTTCACAGGTTAAGATCCTAGTTTAAACTCTCAGTACAATGACTCTCTGAATTTACATTAGATTCTACTCTTGAACAATCCAGTTCAACTGTGTAAGCAAGTTAAATTCCATTTAAGTCAACAACCTGCTGTACAAAAGTTCTCAGGGCCTATGAGACATCAGGCGTACTTAAAACACATATCATCAAAAAGCCAGAAGGTACACCACAAGCTGTGAACTATAGGCCTACTTCACTATTCATGTATCACTTTAGATTACTCTAAATAAGTAAAATGAGAAACAATCTCCGTACATCACTAAGAAATGGAATGAAACCTTATACACCACAAACATATGTCATGATGGCCAAACCAACCAAAACCCAAGCCAACAGGGCTTTCTCCAAAGGAACTAAAAATAGATATGACATCACAATACAATTATAAGAACACTGAAGGTATTCACCGGTCTTGACCTACTTTAGAGTCAAAACATCAACAAATCCTTACTACACAGTTTAAGCCAGCACATGGAAACTACAACAAAACTATCAGTCCTGTAAAATAAAAGAATGTTACATGACGACCACTTGGAGCAACCTTCAGACTGTTCATTTACATCTTTCAGGCCAGCAGACGATGAAACTCTAATATCTTTGTTAAAACTATGCCACGATTTCTTTCGGTTACCCGGTAGCGCAAGAACAAATGCATGAGAAATGACGTATCTGTAAAACTTGTTTTCATGCAAGAACCAAAGCAGATGGCCTAGAAGAAATAAGTAAGTAAGCGTCGACTTTAATTTTTGTTGCATACCGCATTCTGAGTTACAAATGACAATGAACATTAACATTCAGACTTGAATAATCAGACTATTATAGGCATAGCATACGAATAAAAAAGTTCTTCGCATTCGATCGTAAGCCTCCGTGAGAATTCTAACATGCGCCATTAGCCTACTGAAGGTAGCACACCGATTGCTTCACTGGGTCAAGTAATGGAACAGTAGGCCTAAGTGCTCATGATTGAGCACAATAGATGCTAAAGTGCTTTGGTTGCCCTGGAGCAGAGCTGCTCAACAGATGGGTAAGCATATCCAGTACTGTGGCGTAGACAATGGGAGGTTCGTTGTTATTTGTTAAACCCCCGTGGGTTTAGGAAATTGTTTAAAAGGTTATTTATCCATTAGATAAGAAAAAACAAAGCAATTGTTTGTAGTAACAATTGTTTTTCTTACTTTATACCCTTTGCTACTTTATTCCTTTTTTATTTACTGTACTGGTGGGTTGGTGTCAGAGGGGTATCCAGTCAGGCCATAAAAATTCCACCCCCCCCCCATCATAAATCCCTTGCTACGCCACTGGGCATGTCCTCGTGGACACATCCCAGTCGACCAAGTCGATTTAATAGTCTACGTGCAGCCTTTTTTTGTCTCAAGTCAATCTAATTGCTTAATATTTTTTTGTATTAAAATACGGGTGACCTATGGTTTTCTTAAAATCCCCTTGGTTTCGGGTAAATTAGTAAGAGCAGCGCTGTCAATTGACCGCCACCGTATAAATAACTAACATAACGTCGACTCCCATTCCCTGTGGGGCGGCTTGCATATACCCGAATCCCAAGCCTTATAGCATTTCAGAGATATTTTATTTCCGTAAACTGGAAGTTGGATGATCGATGAAAACATGATATTACTGCTGACGTATTGCAGCATCAATAGAAGCTGGATGAGCAAATTAATTAGCAGAAGTAGAAGTCGGATGAGCGACGAAATCATGGTTTTATGCTAAATTGTAACCGTAAAACTAGAGGCTGGATAAACGATCAAAATATTTTTTGTTGAAGTAGAAGTTGGATGAATAACGGAACTCTGATATAGTTGAATTAGAAGTTGGATGAGTTATGAAAAAATGACTAAAACATGTTTTAAATAATTTTACGATGCTATACGGCTTGGGATTCGGGTATAGGCGGGCGGCTTCACCGCCCATTAATTTCGGGGGTTTATAAATGGTTATATATTTATGCCCCTCTGCTTAGAAGGTCTTCCCGAATTCTGCTGGTTAAACTCATGTTGCATGGGGGCTCCTCTTAGTGTATTTTATACTCCTTGGCCTAAGCCATTTATCTTTCCCAGGGCGGTTGCGCTGCGTAAGCTTTGGCGAAAAATGACGTCATTTGTTATTGCACGACGATTCAAATAATGGCGTCGTATTTGCAGCGATCGCGCAAATAACACGGCGAAAATTAAAATGTCTAATATTTCGAGTACTAAAGGGAATAAGGTGAAAATAGCGCGCCTGAGTAAGTTGAGTGAAAGTCTATTTATGTACAATGTTAAAAGGTCAGTAGCTGCAAAACTGTGAGAGTCCATTCTGGACAAAGTCCGCCAAGTCCTTTCTTATAAATATAGATTATGAATCGAGAATATATCTTATCTCTGGGTTTTCGAATCATCGTTTGCCAATCGAACCGGTCGCAATCAGCTCGAATATTATTATTAATCATTCATCCGTTCTTTCGTGTTTCGCCCGTCATGATCTTTCTTTCGAGGCCACTTTGCCCGCGACCTTGTCCAGATTTATTAAGGTAAGCCTAGACCATAAATCCATAATTATGAAAATAGGCCTATTGGAAGTTCACTTTCGATAAAACACGTTCATATTATCTGCCAACTAGCCTAGCTCGCTTATTAGGCCTATGCAATAATGTTGTTATCTCGTGGATTCAGTAGTCTTGTAATGTCCACAATAATATTGCGACTGGTCTGCTTTACTCGTCATCTTCATGGTGACAATAATTATTTATTCACACTCGAAGCAAAGACCTTAAGGTCTTTGCTTGAAGTCGAAAAATACTGAGTATAGGCCAATCCCTTCTTTTGAGCGTCTATGTTCATCAGTAACTCAAGTGCAATCAAAGGTAATTATATACATATTATAGGCCTATAGGCCTATACGCTCAGAATCTGATGCAAAGAACGTAGACCTATTTGTAGGCCTGTGCTATATTCTGATTAGACTATCTTGTCATTGAATGTATCGCATTATATCGTTTGTAACTTACTCAGAATGCGGTCTGAAACGGAGAATACAAAGCTAATATATACTTACTTACTTTGTTTACAACGTCAGTATTGTCGTCAGTCACCAGACGTCGCTAGACGAACGTTTCTTTTTTGATTTCTAGCAATTTAAATATTGCATAGCATCGACGCCATTTTCTCAAGGTGACACTATACTGTTTTAGGTAAAAAATGATTATCTTCTTTATTTTGCTTTTTTGGAGATGATGTTTCATTTATTGCATTGCTATTTAGGGTAATTGGGTAGCGTTCTACAATGACTCGGTAAATGGTTCTAGAATGACTCGATAGATATCGTTGCAGCGTTGTTATCTTTAATAAATCCAACTTCTAGTTTGCCGAGAATAATTTTAATCGATCCAGCTTCTCTTTAGGCAATAATTTGTTCGATAAATCCCGCTTCTATTTCGTCAGCAAAAATTTTTCAGCCATTTTTCATTGAAAATTATTGTTTATCAATCCAGCTTCAATTTCAGCATATATGACTGCACTAACCCTAAAACTAACCCTAACCGACCCTCACGGCGCCTAACCTGAGCCCTAACCGACCCTCACGCGCAAAATCCCGCTTCAATTTCGTGAGGAAATATTTTTCATCGAATTTATAAAAATACACTTACTTGCTACCGAGTCATTGTAGAACGCTACCGGGTAATTGGGTAGTTTAACGTCCCAAATTCTACGAGCCTCCCAATGTCACCAAATTTTACCTGGTCATACCTGGCACCGATCGAACGTAAACGCACCTATTCCCGAAGTTGGGAACCACCCCTGGAATTTTTAAGAATTTTTTTAAAAATCCAACGCTAAATTGCCGAAAACGCCTGTTGACTTCTACAGGAAGTCACCTTTGCGCATGTGCCGTTACGCACATCAATTTTTGTAGCGCGAAAAGTTCCCTGCGAAAGATTGTGTGAACCCCGCATCGATATGTATGGCTATGACTGAAATAGTGTTGCACATGAAATTTGAAGCTGGATTGACGAAAATGTCCTGCCCTAGATTGGAGCTGGATTGATCAAAACATCCTGCCTTAAATTGGAGCTCGATTGATGAAAATGTTTTTGATTAAATTGAAGCTGGATTGATGAAAATATTCTTGATTAAGTTGAAGATGGATTGATGAAAATCGTCCTGATTAAATTGGAGCTGGATGGATGAAAATGTTTTTGATTAAGTTGGAACTGGATGGATGAAAATCTTCTTGATTAAATTGGAGATGGATGGACGATAAAACGTTTGAGAAATCGAAGCTGGATGAAGATGTTTTATATGCCTGAAATAGAAGCGGGATCAAAGTATTTTATATCTGAAATAGAGGATGAATGAATGATAAAACGCTAAAGAAATCGAAGCTGGAAAAGGGTTATATGGATGTTAAATAGAAGCTGGATTAATGTCTTTATAGATCCGAAAGAGAAGCCGGATTAATGACAAAACGATTAAGAAATAGAAGCTGGATGGATGTTTTTAGATGTCTGAAATAGAAGCAGGATGAATGATAAAACGCTTGAGAAATCGAAGCTGGATGAAAGTATTTTGTCTGGATGAAATAGAAGCTGGATGAGTGATAAAAGGCTTGAGAAATCGAAGCGGGATCAAGGTATTTCATATACTACATAGAAGCTGGATGAATGATAAAACGCTTAGGAAATGGAAGCTGGATGAAGGTTTTATAGATCTAAAATAGGAGTTAGATTTTAAAAATTTCATCAATCCAGCTCCAATCTAATTAAAAAATTTCATCGTTCCAGCTTCAATTTAAGGAGGGACATTTTCAGCCATCCAGCTCCAATTTAGGCAAGACGATTTTCATCAATCCAGCTTCTATTTCACACCAAAAATACCTTCATCTAACTTCCAATTCTTAGGCGTTTTATCACTCATACAGCTACTATTTAAGATATAAAATACCTTGATCCCGCTTCCATTTCCAAAGCGTTTTATCATTCATCCAGCTTCTATTTCAGATATATAAAAACCTTTATCCAGCTTCCATTTCCTAAGCCTTTTAGCAATCATCCCGCTTCTATTTAAGATATAAAATACCTTGATTCCGCTTCCATTTCCAAAGCGTTTTATCATTCATCCAGCTTCTATTTCAGATATATAAAAACCTTTATCAAGCTTCCATTTAAGATATAAAATACATTGATCCCGCTCAGATTTCTGAAGCTTTTTTTAACCCAGCTCCCATTTAATATTTTCATAAATCCAGCTCCAATTTAAGGCAATACATTTTACTCCACCCAGCTCCAATTTAAGCAAGAACATTTTAATCAAGGCAAGACGTTTTGATCAATCCAGCTCCAATCTAGGGCAGGACACTTTCGTCAATCCAGCTTCAAATTTCATGTGCAACACTATTTCAGTCATAGCCATACATATCGATGCGGGGTTCACACAATCTTTCGCAGGGAACTTTTCGCGCTACAAAAATTGATGTGCGTAACGGCACATGCGCAAAGGTGACTTCCTGTAGAAGTCAACAGGCGTTTTCGGCAATTTAGCGTTGGATTTTTAAAAAATTCTTAAAAATTCCAGGGGTGGTTCCCAACTTCGGGAATAGGTGCGTTTACGTTCGATCGGTGCCAGGTATGACCAGGTAAAATTTGGTGACATTGGGAGGCTCGTAGAATTTGGGACGTTAAACTACCCAATTACCATCATCAGTAGTTTAGCGTCCCAAATTATTCAGGTTATTGCTGAGGCTTGGAATTTCTCGTCAATCCAGCTTCTATTTTATCAAAACTGGAACCTTCATCCAGCTTCCATTTCTTTATCGTTCTTTTCATAAATCCAGCTTCTATTTTTTAGATCTATAAAAATATTCATCCAGCTTCCACTTCTTTATCGTGCTATTCGTGAATCCAGCTTCTATTTCATATCGATGAAAACTTGTATCCAGCTTCTATTTCAACTACTAATACAGAACCTTGATCCAGTTTCCATCTTTGAAGCGTTCTTTTCATCATATTAGCCATAACAAATCCTCATCCAGCTTCCATTTCTACGCGATAGTTACCCCGTTTGGGACTTCCTTGAGGTTTTCAAGCACACACTTTATGATTTCTTCAATTAAATATGTGTTATTGTATATGTCTTTCAGTTATTATTGCAAAGAAATGGTCAAAATAATTTGGGACGCTAAACTACCCAATTACCGAACCTTCATCCACCTTCCATTACTGAAACGTTTTTTCGTCAATCCCGCTTTTTTCAGATATAAAGATACCCACATCCAGCTTCCATTACTTAAACTTTTTTCGTCAATCCAGCCTCCATTTCACCTGTCAAAGGTCTTCATCCAGCTTCCATTTCTCAAGCGTTTTTTCGTCAATCCAGCTTCCATTTATATACTGCAATATTTCTTCTCGCGTTTTCAGTTTATATTGCTACTTCCGGTTGCGAATGTTTGGAAATTGGAATAGCGCGTTGTATGGCGCGCTATATTCATGATTGGTGGTGTTTCTTAATTTATCAGCCTAAACTACGGGATATCGAAAACGGAAATAATTTACCAGCCTAAACTACGGTTGGTACTATAATTTTAATTCACCTTTTTTTTCGATTTAATTTCGCCGACTTCTAGTTTGTCCAGAACCATTTTAATCGATCCAGCTTCTGCTTAGACAAGAATTTGTTCGATAAATCCCGTTTCTATTTCGTCAGCAAATATTTTCATCAGTTTTACATTGAAAATTATTCTTCATCAATCCAGCAGAATGACTGCACTAACCCTAAAACTAACCCTAACCGACCCTCACGACGCCTAACCTGAGCCCTAACCGACCCTCATGCGCTAAATCCTGCTTCTACTTCGTGAGGAAATATTTTTCATCGAATTTCTATTTCTGTGGGTCGTACACGAAACCTACATCGACACGCGGAAAATAAAAAAAAAGGTGAATTAAAATTATAGTACCCTACGGTTTAACCCGATAGATTACCTGCATTTATTTCAATTACCGCTAATTTTTAGGCAGCAATTCTTTTTCATCAAAAAACTTAGAACATTATTGTTCATCAATCCAGCTTCGATCTCAAACAGTTTGAATTAATTTCGCATTTATATAGTTAACAATTTTAATCAATCCGACTTCTACTTAGCAAGAATTCTTTTCGTCAGTACGATTTGCATTTAACCAACGGTAGAACTCATGCAATAGCGTATAATTTACGTCGTTAAAATACATGTTTACTCATGTTTAAATTTTTATATAGAAATTGTTTGTTATAAAGGCATTTGCCAATTGTATGCCTTATTAGAAATCTTTCTACTTCTACTAGGCATAGGTCTACAACTGCTGCTCTACCATTTTTCACAATAATTTATGTCCACCATCATCAACGACTTCGCTTTACCTTTTGATGTATCCTCTAACAACCTGCCGTTTCGGTCTTCATTTTTTAGCGTTTTGGGGGGTTCTCCCTTACTCGGCTTGGGTGCCCAAAAGGTGATGAACTGTATTGAAAAGTCTCAGGTTGCCCAGCATGATTAGTGACTATTAGCTATTCGAGTATCTCCATCATTACAGTCGACAAATTCATTGTGAAGTGCAGTCTTGATAAATTTGTCTTTTTGGTCAATTGACAGTGTTGAAGATTTAAAGATGGAGGCGGGGAACGACAATAATGATACACAACAAAAAGGCATACTAACTAAGAAAATATTCACTAATAAATGGAATCAGAAAACAGTTGAAAGCACCGATTATCAAGAGAAGCAATACAAGTGCAATTTTTGCATAAAGGTTTTTAGATATAATTGTTTACTGAAACGTCATGCAAGAACCCATTCTGGAGAAAAACCATACAACTGCAATCTATGTGGAAAATAATTTAAATGGGTTGGTTATCTGAAAATACATTCAAGAACCCACAGTGGAGAAAAGCCATTCAAATGCAATTTATGCGGTAAGACCTTTTCACACAACGCTAGTCTGAAAGACCATGCAAGAACACACAGCGGAGAAAAACTATTCAAATGCAATTTATGTAGCAAAACCTATGCAAAGAATGCTCATCTTATAATCCATGTAAGAAGCCACAGTGGAGAAAAGCCATTCAAATGCAATTTATGTAGCAAAACCTATGCAAAGAATGCTCATCTTATAATCCATGTAAGAAGCCACAGTGGAGAAAAGCCATTCAAATGCAATTTATGTACCAAGGCCTATGCACATAATTTTAATCTGAAAATCCATGCTCGAACCCACAGTGGAGAAAAGCCATTCAAATGCGACGTATGCGGCAAAGTGTTTGCACATAGAGTTAAACTTCAGATACATGCAAGAACCCACCGTGCAGACAATCCATATAATGCCATCTTTGCGGTCAAGCCTTTAAGCGGCCCGAACACCAACGAAGGCATACAAGAATCCACACTGGAGAGAAGTCTTACCTGTGCATTTTATGCAACAAAGTATTTGTAGATAACAACTCATTGAAACGTCATGGAAGAACGCACTCTGAAGAGAAATCATATAACTGCAATTTATGTTCCAAAACATTCATACAGAATTCTAGTCTGAAAAGACACACAAGAACCCATCATGGAACAAAATAGTACACGTGCAATTTATGTGGCAAGTCATTTCAAGAGAGCTGCCGGCTGGAAAATCACTCAAGAATCCTTCAGGATGGAGAGAAACCTTACACGTGCAATTTTTCTAGTGATCATTTGGAGACAGGTCCACACTGAAAGATCACATTGGGTCAACTCTGGAAAAAGGCCATACATGTGCAATTTATGTTGCAAAACATTTTTCGCTATGGTACGCTAAATATCAACTGTATCTCTCAGCATTTTATAATTTCACGGTGTGTTCGGATATATCTCTGTAGCAGATATCAACTGAATCTCAAAGCATTTTATAGGACGGTGTATTCGGATACATTTGTGACATGTAATGAATATTAGCTAATCACATATTTTGTGCTTATACCCAAACATAAGGTAGGCCTACATAAAAAGAAATACTTTATCTCAACAGCAAAATGTTTGCTGTTGAGAAACATTTCGTTTTTTGAACATTTAAGATAGATGCGGAATCTAGAAGAAATGCAGTTACTGAACTTAAAACACGGCTTTTTCTCTTTGCTGAATCCGTGGATTCGCGTAATTAGCTAACCTTGTTTTAGTATTTTGTTTGATCCACAACTGGATGATTACTCTATGGTATAATTAGGCTTAGCCAGTCATTACATACGTTTTCCTAGTCAAGCACTAGAGAATTAATCAAGACAATTGCTGCTTATCGCCTGTATAGAATTTCAATTACTGAACTTTGATGATTGATAATCAGTCTGTGATGTTAGCCAGGGTGGTATATTTTATATTTTGAATAAATGATTTAATTTCGTTCTAGATTTGTCGTTCATTCTAGTGCTTTTTTCAATTGTTGCCTGACCTTAACATTAATTTTTCTGTGAATGACGGGTATGCATATTTCAACATGGGCGAGTTGGTCAGCTAGGAGGGAATAGCCTTTCTTCTAAAACATTTTAGCCAAATTTTCGTTTAATCACAAAACCAAGTGACACACCGCACATGGGTACATGAAAAGATACAGAAATTAATATATAAAAGTATTGAAAAAGTCATCTTAAGTAGCCTAACGGTCATTCAGTGTTAGTTAGGCATGTGAAGATCAAGGGGATGATTTTTCTTCATGTCGGTATAAAATGCGTGGGATGAAATTGCGGTCGTCCTTTACAGGCAGCGAGAATTAAAATATTTAAAATAAACTCTATTTAAACTCTATTTAAACTCTATTTAAACTCTATTTAAACTCTATTTAAACTCTATATAAACTCTATTTAAAATAAACTTACGAAAATGGCTAATAGTTAGCAAACCATAATCGATATTAAATTAGTTAAAATAATTATTAAAAATGTGCTCCATCTTCAAGGCTCCTTTTGCATTGTGAGTTGGTTTGCTTAGTTAGTGTTCCTTAATTGTTTCATCTGCTGTTTTGTTTTTGATTCAGTTTTTTCACCTTCTGCTTTGTGTGTTGGTTCCTGTGCTTGTGCATTGCTTTGATGTCATAGTGTGTCCTGGCGAACAATCTTGATGGCTCCTTTTGCTTTGTGCGTTGGTTTGCTTAGTGTGTCTTAATTGTTTCATCTGCTGTTGCTTTTGGTTCATTTTTTCATCAATTTGTGGTGTGTATTAATTAAAAGTCTTCATAGCTACTTGGGGACCCTACTTAGCGGGATTCCCTCCCTTCTGGGTCTCCATTTGTGTCCTAATTCTGTACTTTAGAGTTCTTTTTAACGCACTCCAAGTTTAGGGCTAACTGTTCACACTGGTATCACTCAATCCTACAACTACTTGGTTTAAATTATTTCTTCTTATATATTCATGGGTATTGACAATCTAGGCCAAAGGTTCATAATTTATGTTAACTAATTAGTTCTTACTTTGATTAATGCTTGTTTAATTTGTGATACTTGCAATGCTTCATGTAACTATTTTCCTGCCTTATTTCTCAGTGTGCTTGTTACATACGGACCAATAAAAAAATTGATTGATTGATTGATTGATAGAAGTCGTGTGGTCGTTGACGAAGGTTATAGCAAAGTTGAGTCCGTGGGGGGAAAATGCTTCGCAGGACATGACTGTCGCATCTTTTGATTGAACGAAAGAGGTCAATGTCGGCCTTAGCTCAGTTAGCTGCCCTTGCCACAGCATGGGCGGAGACCTAGGGCCCAAGGGGACAGGGTGGACGGTCCCCCCCCAATGGAGGTGTTGGGGGACGGCCATGCATTTGTCTCCACCCCAGTCGTTTAGCGTCACGACTAAAAAGGTCATCAACTTTTTTGGCAGCGGAAATAGAAAATTTCGTCGAGATTTGACCGGATGACTAAAAAAAGGTCGTCAGATATTTTGGCCGGTAAAAATATGGAAATTTTTCGGCGACACTCAGAGCCGTTCGTCCGTCACAAAATCTCGCGTCTTTCCGCCCCCCGCCCCCTCCCCCGTCTTCGCCCATGTGCCACAGCACTGGCAGCGTCCTCGGGCAGGCGTCCCATTCGCAGTGAACGACGCAACAATCGCTCTATTCTGTGTCTGTCTTCGGCCGTAGTGAGCCTCCACCACTCAGGAGATGCATACATAAGGCGAGCCACAGTAGTAGCCTCGGATATTTTAAAATGTTTAAAATATCGCATTTTAAAACGAACGCGTTCCGCGTTCGCCGCCGCCGCCTGACGGTAGCATAGTCCTATTATACACAATCTATCTATCATTATAGAGACACTTAAATGATAGGCCTATCTTGTATACATACACCCATCATTTTTTAAACACACTGCATAACTGTCAGAGTGCTGAAGATGAGGTTATCATCTCGACATGAATACCTCGTAATAAATGTTATATCATCAGTAGCCTCAGTAACGGAATGCATGACCTTGGAGGGCAGTCCACGGGTGTTTAGAATGCGCAGCGCATAGAGGGAACTGGCGCACGAGCTTAGGACCTCATATACGTGTTGAGAAACTCGCAAGTTGTGTTGAAGAGTCACTATTCGTTACTAAAAATTATTTCTTCTAATGTCAACAGTAACGGCAACGCAATGCTGTGATGAATATGTGTTGAGAATTTATTATTACCATGACTCAACTGCTTTTCATCAATCCAAATTCTGCATATAGGCACGAATTCTGTCATCAATGTCCCAATTGTATTTTTGCAATTTTTAAATCAATACCATTTGCATCAATTTTAGCAAGAACTGTTTGCTGCAATCTAATTTGAATTCGATCAGTGCAAAGAAACATGCAATGGCAATTCATTTATAACACTAAGACGAAAGATTACTGAGAAGCGGGTCTGTACATGAGGGTATATGCGTGCATAGGCCTACAGCGTGTGCTCATATTGCGACACAAAGTATTCGAATCTTACACAAGTTTGGGGCCTACTGGTTGATGTTTGCCGTCTCCTCAAAACAAGACACTAGAATCAGCAGCAGTTTAAGGATAATAACTTTAAAAAATTAGAACAATAGCCACAATGCACCATTAGACTATAGTCTTTATCCATTTCACGAATCAGGAGTGCTTTGCGATCAACAGAGCGTACATTAAACGCATTAAGCTTAGATATCTATGTAAATTCTGGACTTTTGGTAACACATAGTTAAAGCCCGTGATAAATGGTGTAGCAACAGGAATATAATAACACATTGTGCAACTGCATCGTTTTATGCATTGAATGGTTCTTGTGTGATATAAAGCAATGAAGAATTGTTTCCCAAACACTCAGTAACTTAAACTCCCACTTGCATATGATTTCGTTTCAGCATAGGTTCATCTTCCATATAAGTTTTCTGTGTGAATGCTTTGTACATGAATGGCAACTAGTCCCTATACAGTTATTTTCACAGGAGGTTCTTGCATTGTGATACAAATGGCCTTATTGCAAAAATGTTGTGCAACATAAATTGAACATGAATGGCCAACATCTCCATAGTATGCACCAATGTGATATCTCAGAAACTATCTCGCAAAAAAATTACACACGAAAAGCTTTCCTCCACTGAGGATTCCCAACTGCTTTTCCAGATTACCTCTTGCGGCAAATATCTTGTCATATAAAGTGTACTCATCTAGTTGTCTTAGAAAGTGCGTTCTTGCATGACAATTCAGTACATATTCATATCCAAATACTGGTAAGAATATACTGCACCTGAAAAGTATTTATCCAGAGTGATTTTTTATGTGTTTCACAGACAAGCATCAAATGTCAATGGTTTCTACACGGTGTGTGTTCTTGCATGAATTCTCAATGTAGTACTATCTCGAAATACTGCGTGGCATAAAGTGCACATGTAAGGTTTATCTCCACTATAGATTCTTGTCTATTTTCCAAGACTAACTTTCTGCTTAAGCACATGATCACATAAATTACATCGGAATGGCATTTCTCCACCGCGGGTTCTTCCTCCATGTCTTTTGAGATTAGCAACTCATTGCTGGACTTCACCAAATAGATTTAATTTGTGTGGCTTTCTT
This sequence comes from Lumbricus terrestris, assembly GCA_949752735.1. NCBI lineage: Eukaryota > Metazoa > Annelida > Clitellata > Crassiclitellata > Lumbricidae > Lumbricus > Lumbricus terrestris. The sequence continues at coordinate 7,687,081 of OX457046.1, forward strand.
CAAGGTGGGTACTTGCATGTCTTTTCAGACTAACATTCAATGCAAAGCCCCTGTAACATAAAATGCATTTGAATGGCTTTTCTCCACTGTGAGTTCTTGTGTGACTTTTCAAATTATTATTCTGTGAGAAAGTTTTGCCACACGAATTGCATTTGAATGGCTTTTCTCCACTGTGAGTTCTTGTGTGACTTTTCAAATTATTATTCTGTGCAAAGGTTTTGCCACACGAATTGCATTTGAATGGCTTTTCTCCACTGTGAGTTCTTCGATGGATTTTTAGACCAGAACTATAGGCAAATGTTTTGTCACACGAATTGCATTTAAATGGCATTTCTCCACTGTGGACTCTTGCATGGTTATTCAGATTAGAATTACGTGCAAAGTTTTTGCCACATAAATTGCATTTGAATGGTTTCTCTCCAGAATGTGTTTTTGCATGACATTTCAATGTTGTCATATGTCTAAACACTTTGTCGCATAAAATGCACAGGTAAGATTTCTCTCCAGTATGGATTCTTGTATGACATCCTAGATTAGATTTATGCTTAAAAGTTTGCCTGCATAAATTGCATTTGAATGGCTTTTCTTCACTATGAGTTCTTGCATGTCTTTGCAGGGTCACATTTTGTACAAAGGTTTTGCCACATAAATTGCATTTGAATGAATTTTCTCCACTGTGAGTTCTTCCATGGATTGTTAGACTAGCACTCTGGGTGAATGTTTTGCCACACAAATGACATTTAAATGGCTTTTCTCTACTGTGGATTCTTGCATGGTTATTCAGATTACAATTACGTGCAAAGTGTTTGCCACATAAATTGCATTTGTATAGTTTCTCTCCAGAATGTGTTTTTGCATGACGTTTCAATGTTGTCATATGTCTAAACACTTTGTCACATAAAATGCACAGGTAAGATTTCTCTCCAGTATGGATTCTTGTATGATATATAAGATCAGATTTCTGTTTAAAAGATTGCCTACATAAATTGCATTCGAATGGCTTTTCTTCACTGTGGGTTCTTGCATGTACTTGCAGGGCCACATTTTGTACAAAGGTTTTGTCACACAAATTGCATTTAAATGGCTTCTCTCCACTGTGGATTCTTGTATGGATTTTCAGGTTTGTATTCTGTGCAAAGGCTTTTCCACATAATTTGCATTTGAATGGCTTTTCTCCACTGTGGGTATATGCATGGATTTTCAAAAGAGCACCCTGTGTAAATGCTTTTCCACAAAGATTGCAGTTGTAGGGATTCTTGGGTTTTTCTTCAAAATGAGTTTTCACATTAGGATTCCGTACCGAACAACTTGCCAATTTTTCCGCCTGCAAATTGTTCTTGTATTGCCTTGTTTCAGTAGGGGTGCTTTCACATGTCTTCTGATTCCATTTATTATTGAATATTTTCGCTGATGATTTACATTTCTGCTGTGGTTCATCATCGTTGTTTGCTTCCATCTTGAAATATTCAACACTGCCAACAGACCAAAACAAAAGTTGTCTTAGCAAGACTGCACTCCACATAAAATTTGATCATGTCTAGATGACTAATTGTAAAATATTCTTGCATGGGAATCTGAAACTTCAATACAATTCTTCACCATTGCGCGCAAAAGCTCATAAACAAAGACCAGGGCTGTATAAAATGAAGACCGAGATGAAAGGAGATATGAAGTAGGCTAGTACGCCTAATAGAAATCCAGACAAGAATAAATTGCTAACAAGGCAATGATCACAAAATGGAACTAGATAGAACAACTCCTGCATATAAATTACATGTAAATATGCAATGTACGCACGAATATTGTTTTTGAGCAGCAGAATAACCACTAAAGTAAATTATCTATAGCAGTTGTGTCAAAAAGTTCAATATAATAATGGCGTTTCACAATTTTGAGTCCTTGAAACGCTGGGTCTTCAACGCTAGCGACATCTTGTGACTGCGACAAAACTAACGTGCATATGCAATCAAGATTTTTGAAAATTTGGTAACTCTTCACATTTTGTCCAACACTTTCATCAAAAGAGTAGACTAGCCTGGGTCACAGGCTAGCTTAAAACAAAATGCCCTTGGCTTAAAACTATGCCACGATTTCTTTCGGATTTAATACCCTATAGCGCAAGAACAAATCCATGAGAAGTGACGTCTACGTGAAACCTCCTTTGCATGCAAGAACCAAAGCAGATGACCTAGAAGAAATAAGTAAGTATAAGCGTCGACTTTAATTTTCAGTTGCAGACCGTATTCTGAGTTACAAAATAATGACAATGAACATAAACACTGAGACTTGAATAATCAGACTATTAGCCTACGGTATAGGCATAGCATACGAATAAAAAACGTTCTTCGCATTCGATCGTAACCCTCCGGGAGGCATTTAATGAAAGTACACAATGTCATGGAAATTGAACCAAGGAACACACGCAACAAATCAGCTGTCGCCATTTCAATAATGACATTTACTGCGCTATGAATATTCAACATTTACTGCATATTGAATATTCATTAAGTCAATTGGGTTGCGTTAGTTCGGTAAATAGCAGGAATCTGTTGTAAACAGTGATTTTTGTTTAACTCGCCGAATCTGCGAAATGACAATAATTCTGTGCAGAAGTGCCGTTATACCCAATCAATCATTCTTCAGATACTCTTACCCCGAAGAACGTTTCCTGATTGAAGTTGCATTAATGAAAATAATGCTTGTAAAAATGAATTTTTAAAATTGAAGATGGTTACACGAAATAATCGCGTTGCAAACTAGAAGTTGGATTGATGAAAATGCTTCAATTTTAGATAGAAGCCGGATTTAGATTGACTAAAATCGTCTTGTTAAAATTTTAGCGGTTGGAGTGAAGGAAACCAGAATAAGTATTTTCATACCTGAAATAGAAGCTGGATTGATGAAAATGTCCTGCCCTAAATTGGAGCTGGGTAGATGAAAGTGTCATGCCTTAAATTGGAGCTGGATTGATTAAAATGTCTTGCCTTAAATTGGAGGTGGATTCATGGAAATCTTTTTGATTAAATTGGAGGTGGATGGATGACAAAAAGCTTAGGAAATGGAAGCGAGATCAAGGCATTTTATATCTTAATTAGAAGCTGGATCAAGGTTATTATATATCTGAAACAGAAGCTGGATGGATGATAAAAAGCTTAAGAAATGGAAACTGGATTGTTGATTTTCATTCATGTATTTCAACATGCATCCGCTTCCATTTCAGCGGGAAAGTCGATCCATCTTCTTTTTCAGATATAAATATACCTTCATCCAACTTCAATTGAAGATATATAAAAATATCTTAACCTGGCTTCCATTTCTCAAGCGTTATTTTCGTCATTCCAGCTATAAGGAACCTTTATCCAGGTTCCATTTCTCTAGCGTTTTCATTAGCCCAGCTTCCACTTCATATATAAAAATATCCTATTCCAGTTTCCATTTCAGATATAGAAAAAACTTATTCCAGCTTCCATTTTTCCAGAGTTTTATCATTAATCCAGCTTATTTTTAAGATATAAAATTACCTTGATCCAGCTTCCATTTAAGATATAAAATACCTTAATCCAGGTTTCATTGCTCAAGCGTTTTATCATTAATCCGGCTTCCATTTCTCAAACGTTATTTTCGTCAATCCAGCTTCTATTTCGCCTATAAGGAACCTTCTTCATCCAGCTTCCATTTCTCAAGTGTTTTTCATTAATCCAGCTTCACTTCGATGATATTTTCCAGCTTCACATATAAAAGTACCTTTATCCAGCTTTCATTTTAGAGATATAAATACCTTAATCCAGCTTCCATTTCACATACAGAGATACCTTAATCCAGCTTCCATTTCAGAGATATAAATACCTTAATCCAGCTTCCGTTTCAGATCGAGTAGTTTTTTCAGGATGGATGATCAAGGTGATAGTTAGTTGCAGCTGTTTCTATTCACAGAATCTGCAGATATGTAATATTATATATGATCATATTTTGCAGTTTAGCGTCACTGTGTGATAACGACGCTCACTAGCGACGCCCTCCTTCTTTATTCAGGCATGGGACTGGTATTCGCAGAGTGCAACCAGTGACGGAGTTAGACAGATGTATTTGAAAAGCATTTAAAAAAGTTAAAATTTTGTCGTTATAGACACCCTATTTTCTTGTATAAAGTTCCTTAATAAACGATCCAATTTCCAACACGGATTTTCCGTTCTAAAAATAGAAATCAAGTTTCAACTGACTTAACAGCGCTTCGTTAATAAGAATCACGTTTTGTTGCAAATTTAGCCTACTTGCACACGCGCAATGTCACCAGATCACAATATCATTTACATGCATGTATTACGAGAACTCTTTGCATAACGAGTTATATGCTTCTTGAAGCGAATTATTCCTAAAAAATATGAAGTTCCGAAGCTCATTCGTATAGCCTATTTCTTACTTATTGCTAGAGGCCTAACATGAATATTCATTAACAAGCAAATTCAAGCTCATTGTCTGATTGGTTGCGTAACACCCTTGGATCAATTTCCATGTGTACGTTCATTAAATGCCTCCGGGAGAATTCTAGGATGCGCCATTACTTGAAGGGGGCGCTTTGATTGCTTCACTGGAGTCTAATGGAACAGTAGTCCTACGTGCTCATGGTTGAGCACTATAGATGCAAAAGTGCTTTGGTTGCCCGGGAGCAGAGCTGCTCAATAGATGGGTAAGCATATATCCAGTGGTGCAGAGAAGGGGGTTCTGGAGTTAAATCCCCATTGGCTTAGAAAAAATTCAAAGGTTATTTTTGCACTTAAATAAAAGAAAGAAAGCAATTGTTTGTAGTAACAATTGTTTTTCTTACTTTATTCCCTTTCTTACTTTATTCCCTTTTTATTTACTGTAATACTGCTAGGTTGGTGTCAGGAGGGGCATCCAGTCAGGCCATAAAAACACCACCCACCCCATCATGAAATTCCTGACTACGACACTCGGCCTGTCCTCGGGGACACATCCCAGTCGACCAAGTCGATTTAATACAGCCTATGTGCAGCCTTTTTTTGTCTCAAGTCAATCTAATTGCTTGATAGTTTTGTATTAAAATACGGGTGACATGGATTTATTAAAATCACCTTGGTTTCTGGTAAATTAGTACGAGCTGTCAACTGACAAAATACCGCCACCGTATAAACAACTAACATAACGTCGAGTCCGGTTCTCTGCTGCAGTCAGAATGTGTGACTGACTTTAGAGTAGTCCGCCATCTTCAGGATGAGCGGTTTAAGACGTCGCAATGCATGTTGCCTATGGCAAAACTGTACATAGGTCGAAAAAATAATAGCTTCGAAGTCGTTTCCTCGTGTGACTTTTACGGCGATTAGTATTTTAGTTACAGATGAAAATATTGATAATAAACCACGAAGTGGGAAGACGTATGAAAATCTTCAGAGCAAAACAAGAAGCAGGATATTTTTTCTTATTTTTTAGCGCAATAAAGCCGATGAATGATGCAAATCTAGTGTGCAGGGGTCAGGGCTGTTAACAATACTGGAAAAAAGTATTGGCAATACCAATACCAATACTTACTAATAAAAGTATTGGCAATACCAATACCAATACTATTTCTTAAAAGTATTGCAATACCAATACCAATACTTTTACCAATACTTTTCGATAAGTTTTAAAGTTTAATGACTAAAAAAGCACATGCCATTGCCCGTTAAACAGTGTTAAGCAGTACAAGCAGTGTAACTACTAATCTATATACATGCTTTCCAAAAGTCTACCCCTTAGCCATACTAAATAAAGGACACGTTTTCGGTCATTTGACTATTAATAGATCTCGATTTCCGTCCATTTCGGTCAAAGATCACAGATCGGTGAGATCGCATCAAAGAGTCACTTATTCAAGCGGATGAGAAACCATATACATGTAAATTATTGTCAAAAAAGTATTGGTATCGAGTATCGCTGACAGGCTAAAAAAAAGTAGGCCTATCGGCGATACGCATGCGATACCAACAAAATTAAACTATCGCGATACTCGCCGCGATACTGAAAAAAGTATCGGCGATACCAAGTATTGCGATACTTTATCGCGATATTAACAGCCCTGGCAGGGGTAATCTGAAACCGGGGCTAATTTGAAACCTTTACACCGTCCTAAGGTTTATCGTGATTCTGGATAGTCTATAATTGTGTGGTTGTCCCGTATTATAGGCAATTCGTGGTGACGTCAAGCTCTGTCTGGCTGAATGCAGTCGATTTCATTCTATAAATTACTAGCTGGGGTACCCGGCGTTGCACGGGAAATTTCGATTTTTCGTCCCCAAACCCAGCTCCACCCGCCACTGTGGGGCGGCTTCGCCGCCCATTTGGGGTTTATAAATGGTTATACATTTGTGATGAAAGCTTTCCTTTCCCGTCGTTTGTCGGGATCTAGATAGAGAGTTAGAAGGCAAAACATGCGAGAGGGGTCAAAAATATGGAAAATTGTTTTATGGTGTATAATTATTCAGAAATATGTCTACTTTCAATATCTGCAATCAGAACTTTTTAATTCAAACATTTAGTCAAATAAAACTGACTTTTAATGCATGTGGTGTCAAGATTTGCTTTGAAACAATGGCTCACCGAGCATGTTTTCAAGGTTAAAATTCGCCATGATAGGCCGAGTTTTCATACGCCAACCGGCCTATTTCCTGTAGCCGTGTATACCACTTAATAAATTATACCTCCAATATGCTACTGGATGCTCCTGGAAAATCTGTGAAACATGTTTAAATGACACGAGTTTTGGCCAAATATCAGACGCGTCATCTTAGCGACCATAATAATTATTCAAACCACGCCTCCGACCCCGTTTTCTGAGAGTCCTATTGGCCAACGAGACCGACCTTCGTTCTTGACCTTGTGACCTAGCGAATCACGGAATTATTTGGTCATTTTTGATGCCCCTTTTCTGGTTGCGTTCAGTCAAAAACGTTAGTTTACGCTTGTTTCGGAAAGAATTTATATGAAAATTATTTTACAAAGCGTAAAGTGAAATTGCGTTGTTAAACTGCTCAAATAGCGATCAGGGCAAGCTGCAGGCATTGTTAGATGAATGAGCTTACTATATTGATCGATAGGGAATTTGATACCGCCGATAGCTGCTAGCCTATCCTAAAGAGGGCAAATATCAACCGCTTTCTCAATTTGGGTAACCATGCATGCTCAACTGGCAATATTTAATCATAATTATAGACCTACAACAAGCTTGATTAGTAGGCCTACTGACTTTGCTGGCTTAACACAAATGAAATCTATTCCTACCGAAAGCGGTAGGAATAGACAAGACAAGAGTTAGCCCTGTGAACAATTTCCAACTGGGTAAATAGGCCTACAGTCCTAATTAAAATTCTTTATAAGAATCTAAGGGGATCGCATAATTTGTCGGACCAAGTCCAGATTCTTATCGGACGCAGTTTAATCGTATGATTGATCCTATTTAGGCTAGCTTCTCTGTAAGCGCATAGGTAAACATTAAATGTTTACCCATGCGTGTAGGACCTATATAGGTGTAGGCTGTCTCAAAGAAATTTTCTTTGATGCAGTCTACACCTAGGTCCTTGCTGTCGGTCGCAATAATAAGACTAGTTTCCATCTAATTTAAATTAAGAATCTAAGGAGATCGCATAATTTATCGGACCAAGTCCAGATTCTTATCGTACGCAGTTGAATCGTATTATTAATCCTATTTAGGCTAGCTTCTCTGTAAGCGCATGGGTAAACATTTCTTTGAGGCAGCCTACACCGAAGTCCTTTGCTGTCGGTCGCAGTAATAAGACTAGTTTCCATCTAATTAAAGTTATGTATAGGTAACCTATACATATTAATTCTCATTCTTTTCTTGCACAGCCTTGTTTATTTGAAGTAGGCTATGTATACACCAATACATCCTATATCCTGTCTACGATGAAGCATCTGGTCCCTGCGCTTTGGACGCCTTTAATTGTTTACATTTCAATTCAATTCGGCAGTCGCTTGTAATTTCATTACAACTTTCAAAGTTGTAGATCGATTTTCATGCCGTTTGATGTATTTGATCAGGCCCGGCCTTAGGCATAGGCAAAGTAGGCAGTTGCCTAGGGCGCCGCAGTCTTTGGGGGGCGCCGCGGCACCGGCGATTTTTTAAAACTTTTTTGCACTATATTCTTTTAAACTGAAGACTTTGGAAAGAATTTAAGATAATTATTGATTTCACTGCACTAATTCAGGCATGCCTAATTCAATTTCAAGGACTGCATTAATTTTATATCGACTAATAAAATTCGATTTTGACGACATTGCTTACTCTGTGCTCTGTATACTCTACATAATGTATTATGTAGCCTACATAATAATAGACACGATGTCTATGAGCTAATTATACTGACATATTAACATCTTTCTACTGAATTACGCCAACAGCTGAAGAATTGTTGTGTTATTTATAGTCGTTGTGTCTGGTGTGAATCTTTTGATCTTAAAACTTAAATGATATCAAACAATATGATTCCATGAAGCGTCAAAAGTTATCGGGTGCCCAAAGTCGTAAGAAAAAAACAGAACACAGAAGTTACAATTAAACAGAAATATGGTCGGTTACCAATAATTATTTAAACAAAACTGAGACGACTTTATCTGTCAATACTAGTGCCCAGTCGTCAGCTATAGTAATTCAGACTACGCGACGCTCAATTTCGATAGTGAAGATCAGGGCTGGCCACAGGCACAGGCAAAACAGTTGCCTGGGGCGCCACATTCTAGTGGGTGAGAGTCATTTGCACAAAAATGTATGTTAATAGCCTTTTTCACTTTTAGCCATTGTGCACAAAAGCGACTTTTATCCAGCCTTCAGTGTACTAATAACAAAAATATTAATTATTCTGACGTGGACTGAACAATTGAGTTTGAGTGGGGATCTGAGGGCGCGAAATGTATGCTTCCCTGAGGTGCTCAATGCATGCTTTGCCTATGGCGCCAAATGCATGCTGGGGCGCCAAATGCATGCTTTGCCTAGGGCGCCATGTTAGCTAAGGCCGGCCCTGTATTTGATACAGAATATAGCCCTGTATTGACCAGCGAAATTGCAGAGGAATTAATTAATGGTTACTAAGGACTTTCATGACACGAATGTTCTGAAACTTTGAGCTCGATTTTCTCGATTGTTATTATTTTACAAATTACAGATTCAAACGAATATAACTTCAGTTAGGAAATAGATATTTTCATTCTGTAAAAAGTATTTTGAAGTAGAATATCTGTAGAATGTGACTGAATAAAAAAGCCAAAATCGTCATCCGACGGCATTGGAACGCTTGTGTCACATTTATGCCCTCTGCTTGGAAGGTCTTCCCCAATTCTGCTGGCTAAACTCATGTTGCATTGAGCTCCTCTTAGTGTATATTATGCTCCTTGGTCTAAGCCATTTATCTTTCCCAGGGCGGTTGCGCTGCGTAAGCTTTGGCGAAAAATGACGTCATTTGTTATTGCACGACGATTCAAATAATGGCGTCGCATTTGCAGCGATCGCGCAAATAACACGGCGAAAATTAAAATGTCTAATATCTCGAGATCTAAAGTGAATAAGAAAGTGAAAATAGCGCGCCTGAGTAAGTTGAGTGAAAGTCTATTTATGTACAATGTTTAAGGTCAGTAGCTGCAAAACTGTGAGCATGCATAAAGGACAATGTCCGCCAAGTCCTTTCTTATAGATATATATTATGAATCGAGGAATCTCTTATGTCTGGGTTTTCGAATCATCGTTTGCCAATCGAACCGGTCGCAATCAGCTCGAATATTATTATTAATCATTCATCCGTTCTTTCGTGTGTTCGCCCGTCATGATCTTTCTTTCGAGGCCGCTTTGCCCGCGTCCTTGTCCAGATTTATTAAGGTAAGCCTAGACCATAATTGTTTTGAAAATAATTGGAAGTTCACTTTCGATAAAACACGTTCATATTATCTGCCCACTAGCCTAGCTCGTCACGCTTATTAGGCGTATGCAATTAATAATGTTGTTATCTCGTGAATTCACTAGTCTTGTAATGTCCACAATAATATTGCGACTTGTCTGCTTTACTCGTCATCTTCATGGTGACAATTATTTATTCACACTTGAAGTCGAAAAAGACTGGAGTCTGCATAAAACCGTTTATGTCGGATGGGATTTTGTCCCAGAGGATAGGCCAATCCCGTCTTTTGAGCGTCTATGTTCATCAGTTCAAGTGCAATCAAAGATAGGCTATAATTATTATGCGCTCAGAATCTGATGCAAAGAACGTATTATTTTGTAGGCCTATGCTATATTCTGATTAGACTATTCTTCTCTTTGAATGTAGCCTGCGCATAATATCGTTTGTAACTTTCAATGCGGTCTGAAACGGAGAATAATCATGAAGTTAATACTTACTTACTTACTTTGCTTATAACGTCAGTATTGTCGTCAGTCACCAGACGTCGCTAAACGAACGTTTATTTCTAGCAATTTAAATATTGCATAGCAGCAACGCCATTTTCTCAAGACGACACTATACTGTTTTAGGTAAAAAAGTGATAATCTTCTTTATTTTGCTATTTTGGACACAATTTTTCATTCATTGCATTGCTATTTAGCCCCTCTGTTGAAATTGTTTGTTTTTGAAGTCCCATTTATAATAATACTCGTTATTGAACGCAATGTTTAGCAAACGGATGGCCTGACAAGATGTCACTGTTACTCAGTTACTGTACACACATAGCACGTATAAAATATAATGACGATCAAAATGTCGCCTGACAAAATGTAATAAGTATGAACGAATCAATAAGTGTTTATTTGTTAGCAATTGATACTATCAAAATCGAAATCGCCAAAAAGTAATTGTAACAAAATATTTTTAAAGGTAATTACAAATGTTCTCAGAGTCAGGGACGCACGCGCAAACAGTGACATTGCGTGTTTGTGTGACATTGCAAGAGTTCTTACAATATATGTTGGTAATGTACAAACACTAGTGGGTAGCGTTCTACAATGACTCGGTAAATCGTTCTACAATGACTCGGTAGATATCGTTGCAGCGTTGTTATCTTTAATAAATCCAACTTCTAGTTTGCCGAGAATAATTTTAATCGATCCAGCTTCTCTTTAGGCAAGAATTTGTTCGATAAATCCCGCTTCTATTTCGTCAGCAAATATTTTTCAGCCATTTTTCATTGAAAATTATTGTTTATCAATCCAGCTTCAATTTCAGCATATATGACTGCACTAACCCTAAAACTAACCCTAACCGACCCTCACGGCGCCTAACCTGAGCCCTAACCGACCCTCACGCGCAAAATCCCGCTTCAATTTCGTGAGGAAATATTTTTCATCGAATTTATAAAAATACACTTACTTGCTACCGAGTCATTGTAGAACGCTACCCACTAGTGACTAGTCTATGAACACTGGAAACATCTTGGCAATCTATCGTTTTAGCGGAATTATTCGTCAATGCATGCGATTTAGCGATGATGGCACATGTAAGTCAGTTTGTCGAAAATAATTCTTGCCAAATAGAAGTCAGATTGATTATGATAATTTTTAATACAATAGAAGTGTGATTTATGAAAGTATTGATGCTGACATTGGAGCTGGATTGATGAAAAATAATTGTAATTTAAATAGAAGTTGGATTGAATAAAAGCAGTTATTGTTGAAAGTTATTTTTTCCGCGCCTCAGATTCACACTTTGGTGTGACCTTGCGCGCGTAATAAATTTATGTAATAATAATAAAATAGAAGCTGGATTAATTAAATAATTTCTTGCCTAACTGGATGCTTGATTGATGTAGAAGCCGGATTGAGAAAAAATAATTCTGCTGCGCCAGTCAAAACATTTCGCATAATTTATTTCGCTAAAACGATAGATTACCACCATGTTTATTCAGCATTGCAGCAGAAGACCTACTAGCTTGTAGTTTACGTAGTCGAATAATAGTTTAAGTAGTCATATTTTGCTTAATCACAGGTTTGTGCCATCGAAAATGTTTTTGCTACAATCACTTCAGTAGATTTTTAGATAATCTAAATAATTAAAATGAACAGTTATTTACCCCTTTTGTGCTTTGACAATTTGTCCGTGGCATGCTGTCAATGATATTTTGTTGCATATCATTTCCTCATGGAATTGGTAAACATGTTTTTGGCTATTTTTATTTTGTGGATTATTTTCTTGTTGCAGAATTTTTATTTTTAACCAATCCAACTTCTAGCTTAGCAAAGTCCGTCTCAGGAATCAGGCTTCTGTTTACCCGTGTTTATTTTTATATAGAAATTGTTTGTTATAGGGGCATTTGCTAATTGTTTGCCTTATTAGCAATCTTTTTACTTCTACTAGGCATACAACTGATGATCTACCATTTTTCACAACAATTTATGACCACCATCATCAACGACCTCGATTTATCTTTTGATGTATCCTCTAGGCAACCTGCCGTTCGGTCTTCATTTTTACGTTTTGGGTTGGTCTCCCTTACTCGGCTTGTGTACGCAAAAGGTGAAGAATTGTATTGAAGAATTCTCAGAATGCCCATCATGATTAGTGTTAGTGACTATTAGCTAAATTCGAACCTCTCCATCATTACAGTCGACAAATTCATTGTGAAGTGCAGTCTTGATAAAGTTGTGCTTTTGGTCAATTGACAGTGTTGAAGATTTAAAGATGGAAGCGGGGAACAACGATGATGAGACACAACAGAAATGTATATTAACTAAGAAAATATTGACTAATAAACGGAATCAGAAAACAGGTGAAAGCACCGATTATCAAGAGAAGCAATACAAGTGCGATTTTTGCCAAAAGGGTTTTGGATATTATTGTTTGCTGAAACGTCATGCAAGAACCCATTCTGGAGAAAAACCATTCAACTGCAATCTATGTGGAAAAGTATTCAGATGGGTTGAAAACCTGAAAGTCCATGCAAGAACACACAGTGGAGAAAAGCCATTCAAATGCAATTTATGTGGCAAGACATTTTCACTAAATGCTAGTCTGAAAGACCATTCAAGAACACACAGTGGAGAAAAGCCATTCAAATGCAATCTTTGTAGCAAAGCCTACGCACAGAATGCTCATCTTATAATCCATGTAAGAGCCCACAGTGGAGAAAAGCCATTCAAATGCGACATATGTGGCAAAGTGTTTGCATATGGAGTTTATCTGCAGACACATGCACAAATCCACCGTGCAGACAAGCCATATAAATGCAATCTATGTAGTCAATCCTTTAAGCATAAATCAAGCCTACGAAGGCATACAAGAATCCATAGTGGAGAGAAGTCTTACCTGTGCATTTTATGCAACAAATTATATGTAGATAAGAATACATTGAAACGTCATGGAAGAACACACACCGGAGAGAAACCATTCAAATGCAATTTATGTTCTAAAGCATTTAATCAAAATTCTATTTTGAAAGCTCACACAAGAACCCACAATGGAGCAAAGTGCAGTACAAGTGGATTTAATGTGGTAAGTTATTTAAAGGGACATGCCACACTGGAGAAACCGTACACGTATAATTTTGCCAGATATCATTTGCTGATAGGTCCACACTAAAAGAGCACATTTGGGCACACTCTGGAGAAAGGCCGTAGGCCTACATGTGCAATTTATGTTGCAAAATATTTGTGCACAAATGCCATTTGAATCACCATGCAAGAATCTGCTACATATGGTAAAAACTAAATATCAACTGAATCTCAGAGAATTTTATAGCACGGTGTGTTCGGACATTATCTTTGGATACATAAAAAGAAATACTTGCAGGAAATAAGCAGATGTTTTGCTGTAGAGAAACATATTTTCGTTTTCTGAGCATTTATACAGATGCTGAATCTGAATGCGAGTCATAAATCCAGTGGCGTAGCCAGGAATTTTTCATGGGGGGGTTTTATGTCCGGAAACCCTGTTTTTTGCTATCTTTTCTTACTTAAACGGAAAAATAACCTTAAAAAATCTTTTTTCCGGAGCCAATGGGGGGGGGGTTTGACCCCCGAAACCCCCCTTGCCTACGCCACTGCATAAATCACTTCTATTCCGCAGAAGAAATGCTGTTGCAGAACTTAGAACACGCCTTTTTCTCTTCGCTGAACCCGATGATTCTCGGTTTTAGCTAGCCTTGTTTTAATATTTTGTTTGATCCACGACTCGGATGATTACTGTATGGTATAATTAAGCTTAGTCAGTCATTAGATGCGTTTTCGTAATGAAGCACTACATGACTAATACAGACAATTGCTGTTCATCGCCTGTCTAGAATTAAGTTAATGGTTCCACGATTGCTAATTATTCTGTACTTTTAGCCAAGGTGGCTTATTTTATACTTTGAATAAACGATTTCACTTCGTTCTAGATCTGGCAGTTAATATATATGCTACTGCTTTTTCAATTGTTGCCAGGCCTTAACATTAATTTTTCTCTGAATGTATGGCATGCATAATGCAACTTGGGCGAATTGGTCAGCTAGGAGAGCGTATGTGTTCAGTCCCACTGCATTTACCCAACACGCACAGCTTTGCTTATTCACCTTATAAAACATTTTAGCCAAATTTTCAGCGCACGCCCAACTTCTTCAACGACATAGTGCCATCTATCATAGGCCTACACATTTTTTTTCTATTTAAAAAATTGATTGCTCAATGCTCATACAGCTTCTAATTTTACTGCGGAATAATTGACTTAAATATCATGGTTACATTGCTCATCCAACTTCTGGTTCTTTTATAATTATGCTCTTCCAGCTTCAGATGTAATTGCAATAAGTTATAAGCATTAATGCCTTGTTTCAATCGTTCATCCAAATTCCAGTTTTACTGTAGCTTTGCATCCAGGAAATGCTCTTGATGCGCTTATTGCGATTTTGGTGAAGGCGACCCGGCATTAGGCCCAGCATGCATCATCCGTACATTATCTGTCCCTTTCTACCCTAGATCCCTAACCTGAGAAAGTTATTGTTGATGCGCTCGTCTTCGGACTATTATCATAGTACAAGAACTTTGGAAGATTGCAGTTTTTGAAACCCGAGGTATGTCCTCAGGACGACAGTAAATGAGTCATTGTAGGCCTATCATTAACTAGCTATGGTACCCGGCGCTGCCCGGTGAAATTTAGGATTCGACCCGCTCCCGTTGCAAATTTTTCTTTGTAGTTGGTAATTAAGGGAGGCCTAGCCTATTTGGTGATACCTAGTAGCCTATCCTACCCATTAGGTTCCATTGGGGGCCCAATGTTGAACTTTTTCTCTTTCTAAAAATAAAATTGCAAGGATTGCAGTGTTCTTTTGGGTAAGCTTTGATTACACTTCAGGGCTTTTTTTAAAGTGCAGTTGTACACAAAATGTGCAGTTCTAAATGGATTTATGCAGTTGTAGAAACATGTAGAAGCACTTCTGTGCAGTTAAAACTAGTTGAAAAGGCCATTTTCTTCCGATTGGGAGTAATTTACCATGGAGATTGGGAAAGGAAAGAAGGGTTTGTGCAGTTCTAAAAATTCCTTAAAAACAGCCCTGTTACACTTTAGCGTAGGCCTAATTAATTACTCGCCATTGTTTGGCTTGTTACATTTTTAGCGACGTTGCCGTAATTATGTAGGCCTGTATCAGAGATGATTACTCCAGCCCTCCTTTATCCAGGCCAACTTCTACGGTCTACCGCGTACGAATTATTTTTTATGCGAAAACGGTTTTGCTCAACACCGAGTTATATTTTACTGCAGCAATCTACCGATCTGTTCTTATGACTTGCTATTCGATGTTAAAAGTCACACTTAATTATTATGCTTAAAATTGGCGAATCAAAAAGCTGACAAATATGTTGGCGCGTGTGCCTAATGAAGACTTGAACGCGAGCAAACCAATGACCTTCAATTAGCCAGTAAAGTCGACGAAATAAAACTGAATTTCGTGCTAATATAGGCTATCGGTTATTTAACAGTGGCGGCGCTAGACACTTTTTGTAACCAGGGACCCAGAGCATAGGCCTAACCAGCGCAGTCATACAAGTAACCAGGGCAGAGGGCACATACCGGGTACATATAAACAAACAAACAAAAAACCGACAATTACCGTAGCACCACGCTATCTCCTCGGCTTGACCTCCCTTCGATTGTGCTTAGCTCTGACCACATGCCTACTTGCCTTCAATAAAGCAGCAGATATACCAGTTCCTCCGGACGCTCAGAATATGATGCAAAGAACATTGCATCAGGTTCTGAGCGTCCAGAGACAAGAATAGTCTAATCAGAATAATAGCATGAAAATATTATTTCCATGCTATTATTCCGATTAGACTATTCTTGTCTTTGAATGCAACCTGCCTGCTTACGCACAATGTTATTTGTAACTCAGAATGCGGTCTGAAACAGAGAATATAAAGTTAGGCTACTTACTTACTTGGTTTACTTGGTTTGTCGTCATTCACCAGACGTCGCTAGACGAACGGTTATTTTCAATAAATTAAAATTAATATTGCATAGCAGCAACGCCATTTACTCAAGCCACTGCTGTTTTGGGTAAAATAATGTGTGACAATCTTCTTTATTTTGTATTTAAAGACAATGTTTCATTCATTGCATTACTATTTAGCCCTCTGTTGAAATTGTTTGTCATTGGAGTATTTACTTTTGCGCAATTGCGTAGGTCTACCATTATAATTTATAATAATTCTCCATTTTAACACAATGTTTAGAAAATGATGGCCTGACAAGATGTCACTATATACAAAAAATGGCGTGAATATAAACCGAAATTGATCAAAGTCAGTGATGCACGCACAGACATTAGTGACAGTGATCACATTGCGTGTTTGAGAGACATTGCAAGAGTTCTTACATTAAATATATGTTGTTTCGATAATGTACAAAGACTAGTGACTGACCTTCTTTAGTTCTCTGCCATCAGGCATGTTCATATGTCCAATGCCGCCACGCGTATCTGTTCTGTGCATCCTCCTTGAAAACCGTAGGCCTACCGTAAACTGTAACCGTCCTTTAATTGTCATCATCCAGTCAAGTAGCATTGTTGTTGGTCTTCCTCTTGTCTTTCCCCCTCCTTTCTTCTTTCTATGATGTCTCTTACTATGGTGTCCCTCCTCAATATGTGACAAATCCAGTTTATCTGCCGCCTCCGTATTGTCCCCAATATTGACCTTTTCTGACCGACGATCCGCAGTATTTCTTCGTTCGTCTTGTGCTTCCTTCAGCTGACACGCTCCATTCTTCGCCAAATCCACGTTTCAAAAGCCTCCAATCTTCTTATGTCATCTATTCTCATTGTCCATGTTTCTGACCCATACAGGACTACACTTCTGACTCCACACCAGCGTTCTGACCATTCTCTTTTTTAGGTTCATATTTCACTTTCCTCTGAGGAGTTCCCCTCTTTTGTTGAATGCGTCTTTTCCAATGGCTATTCTTTTTATTTCCACATGGCATCTTGCATCCTCTGTGACCATACTTCCTAGGTAGCAGAATTTCTCCACCTATGAACACATGGAACCATCTTTATTCAGCAGTGCAGCAGAAGACCTACTAATTTATAGTTTACGTAGTCAAATGATGGTTTAAGTAGTCAGATTTAGCTTAATCGTGGGTTTGTGCCATCGAAAATGTTTTTGCTACAATCACTTTTCAGTCGATTTTGAGATAATCTATTATTAAAATGAACAGTTATAATAATTTACCCATTTTATGCTTAGACAATAATTATTTGTCCGTGACATGTTGTCAATGATATTTTGTTGCATATCATTTTCTCATGGAACTGGTAAACATGTTTTTGTAGCTATTTTTATTTTGTAGATTATTCTCTCGTTGCAGAATTTTTATTTTTAACCAATCCAACTTCTAGCTTAGCAAGAATCCTAAGCGATCAGACTTCTGTTTTCGCATGCATTTGTTTCAATTCCCGCTAATATTTAGGAAGCAATTATTTTTCATCAATGCAACTTCTATTAATTTAAATTAAAAATTATTGTTCATCAATCCAGCTTCGATCTCAAATAGTTTTAATTGATTTCGCATTTATTTATATATATATATATATATATATATATATATATATATATATATATATATATTTGACAATTATTTTCATCCTGCGACTTATAGCCTACTTAACAAGAATCCTTTTCGTTAGTACGAGTTGCATTGAACCAACGGTAAAACTCATGCAATAGCGAATAATTTACGTCGTTAAAACAAAGTTTAGGCCTACTTATGTTTATTTTTATATAAAAATTGTTTGTTATAAAGGCATTTGCTAATTGTATGTCTTAAAAGTAATCTTTCTACTTCTACTAGGCATACAACTGCTGCTCTACCATTTTTCACAAAATGTATGGCCACTATCATCAACAACTTCGCTTTATCTTTTTCTTTTGATGTGTCCTCTAAACAACCTACCGTTTCGGTGTTCATTTTTTAGCGACTTGTGTGCACAAAAAGTGAGGAATTGTAACTTATTGAAGAATTCTCAGAATGCCCAGCATGATTAGTGTTAGTGACTATTAGCTAAATTCGAACCTCTCCATCATTGCAGTCGACAAATTCATTGTGAAGTGCAGTCTTGATAGAGTTTTGTTTTTGGTCAATTATTGACAGTGTTGAAGATTTAAAGATGGAAGCGGGGAACGACGATGATGAGACACAAAAAAATGCATATTAACTAAGAAAATGTTCACTAATAAATGGAATCAGAAAACAGTTGAAAGCACCGATTATCAAGAGAAGCAATACAAGTGCAATTTTTGCCAAAAGGTTTTTAGATATAATTCTTTACTGAAACGTCATGCAAGAACCCATTCTGGAGAAAAACCCATACAACTGCAATCTTTGTGGAAAAGAATTTAAATGGGTTAGTAATCTGAAAGACCATGCAAGAACCCACAGTGGAGAAAAGCCATTCAAATGCAATTTATGCGGCAAGACGTTTTCACTAAATGCTAGTCTGAAAGGCCATGCAAGAACACACAGCGGAGAAAAGGCATTCAAATGCAATTTTTGTAGCAAAACCTATGCAAGGAATGCTCATCTTATATTCCATGTAAGAGCCCACAGTGGAGAAAAGCCATTCAAATGCAATATATGTGGCAAAGTGTTTGCACATGGAGTTTATCTGCAGACACATGCACGAAGCCACCGTGCAGACAAGCCATATCAATGCAATCTATGTAGTCAAGCCTATAAGCACAAATCACACCTACGAAGGCATACAAGAAACCATAGCGGAGAGAAGTCTTACCTGTGCATTTTATGCAACAAAGTATATGTAGATAAGAGTACACTGAGACGTCATGGAAGAACACACACTGGAGAGAAACCATATAACTGCAATTTATGTTCCAAAGCATTTAGACAGAAATATCATCTGAAAAGTCACACAAGAACCCAACATGTTACAAAACAAGCCAAGTGCAATTTATGTGGCAAGTTATTTCAAGAGAGCTGGCTGGAAAATCACTCGAGAATCCACACTGGAGAGAAACCTTACACGTGCAATTTTGCCAGTGATCATTTGGAGACAGGTCCACACTGAAATATCACATTTGGGCCTACTCTGGAAAAAGGCCATACATGTGCAATTTATGTTGCAAAACATTTAACGCAAATGGCATTTGAATCACCTTGCAAGAATCCGCTGTGGTACGTTAAATATCAACTGAATCTCTCAGCATTTTATAATTTCACGGTGTGTTCGGATATATCTGTGTGGTAGATATCAACTGAATCTCGCAGCATTTTATAGGACGGTGTATTCGGATACATTTGTGACATGGAACGAATATTAGTTAATCATATATTTTATGCTGTTACCCAAACATAAGGTACATAAAAAGAAATACTTTCAGGAAATAGCAAACATTTTGCTGTTGAGAAACATTTCGTTTTTCGAACATTTAAAAGAGATGCCTAATCTGAAAGCGAGGCTTAAACCACTTCTATTCCACAGAAGAAATGCAGTTACTGAACTTAAAACGTACATTTTTCTCTTAGCTGAATCCGTGGATTCGCGTAATTAGCTAACCTTGTTTTAGTATTTTGTTTGATCCACGACGCGGATGATTACTGTATGGTATAATTAAGCTTATTCAGTCATTAGATACGTTTTCGTAGTCAAGTACTACATGGTTAATAAAGACAATTGCTGCTTATCGCCTGCACCCGGTATAGCATTTCAATTACCGAACATCGATGATTGCTAATTATTATGTCATGTTAGCCAGGGTGGTATATTTTATATTTTGTATAAATGATTTCGTTTCATTCTAGATGTGTCGTTTATCTACTGCTTTTTTTCAAATGCTGCCTGGCCTTACCATTATTTTTTCTGTAAATGACGGGTATGTGAATTGCAACATGGGCGAGTTGGTTAGCCAGGAGAGGATGCGTGTTCTGTCCCGCCGAATTTACCAAAATGCCCAATACGCACAACGTCGCTTATTCATCTAAAAAACATTGTAGCCAAATTTTCAGCGCACACGGAACATGTACTACGACATAGTGCCCATCAAGAATCCAACTTCTTATTCTATTAAAACTATATTAATTCCTCATCCAGCTTCTAGTTTTACTGGAATAATTAGACCATTGTAGCATCGCTCAACCAACTTCTTTTTTAAATGATAGTTATGCTCGTTCAACTTCTAATGTAGCATAACTTCAATAAGTTAACATTAATTCCATGTTTCTAGCGTTCGTCCAAGGTCTAGTTTTACTGCAGCATCGCATGCAGGACGTGCGCTAGATATACTTATTGCGATTTTGGTGAACGCGACTTGGAATAATGCCCAGCTCACATCCTCCGTCCCTTAATTTCTAGTCTACATGCCATAACCTTAAAAAGTTATCGTGGATGCCCTCATCTTATGATCATATTGCAAGTTTTGAAAGTTTGCAGGACGACAGTAAATCAAATCCATTATATTAGTAATTGCAATTTCATTTAATCTGCGTTACATGTGTATTCACTGTGGTTGATCCGAAAAAAATAATAGCCTCGAAGCCATTTTCTCCATGCAGGCTAAACTTCAGCGGCGAATAGTATTTTAGTTACAGATGAAAATATTGATAACAAACCACGAAGTGGGATGACGGATGAAAATCTTGAGACCAAAACAAGAAGCAGGATGATTTTTGATATTTTTAGTGCAATAAATGCGATGATTGATGCAATTTACAGTTTGCAGGGGGTTAGGCTAATGTTTAGGAGGGGGTAATCTGAAACCTTTACACCGGTGTAAAGGTTTCAGATTACCCCCTCCTAAACATTACCCCCCTGAAAACTGTAAATTGCATCAATCATCGCATTTATTGAACTAAAAGAAATCGGAAAAATCATCCCGCTTCTTGTTTTGGTCTGAAGATTTTCATCCGTCATCCCACTTCGTGGTTTGTTATCAATATTTTCATCTGTAACTAAAATATTAATCGCCGCTGAAGTTACAATGGAGAAAATGGCTTCGAGGCTATTATTTTTTTCGATAAATGCAAAGAAACAATGAATGACAAATCATTTATAACTCTAAAACGATGGGTTACCGAGAAGTGGGACTGTAGGCTACAGGAGGGTAAACCCGGGAAAGCTATAGGCCTACAGCGTGTGCTCATATTGCGACACAAAATATTCGACTCTTACACAAGTATTAGGTCTACAAGACACTAGAATAGGCAGCAGTTTAAGGATAGTAATTTTAGAAAATTAGAACAATAACCATCATGCACCATTAGACTAATCCATTTCACGAATCACGAGTGCTCTGCGATTAACAGAGCGTACATTAAACGCATTAGATGAAAATGCTGAACTTTTGGTAACGCATATAGTTAATAGCTCGTGATAAATGGTGTAGCAACAGAAATATATAACACATTGTGCAACTGCATCGTTTTATGCATTGCAGTGTTCTTGTGTGATATAAATCAATGAAGAATTGTTTCCCAAAACACTCAGTAAATAAAACTCCCACTTGCATATTGGTTCGATTCACCATTAAGTTCATCTTCCATACAAGTTTTATGTGTGAATACGCTGTACATGTATGGCAAGTAGGCCTATACAGTTATTTTCACAGGAGGTTCTTGCATTGCGAAACAAATGGCTTTATTGCAAAAATGTTGTGCAACATAAATTGAAGATGAATGGTCAATATCTCCATAGTATGCACCATTGTGATATCTCAGAAACTATCTGGGAAAAAATTACACACGAAAAGCTTTCCTCCACTGAGGTTTCTCGACTGCTTTACCAGATAACCTCTCGCCGCAAATAATATTATATTGCCGCATAAAGTGCACTCATCTAGTTGTCTTAGAAAGTTCGTTCTTGAATGAGAATAAAGCACATATTCATATCCAAATACTGTTAAGAGTATATTGCACCTGTAAAGTATTTATCCAGAGTGATTTTTTTGTTTTTTCGTAGAAAAGCATCAAATGTCAATGTTCTCTACCCGGTGTGTGTTCTTGCATGAATTCTCAATGTAGTACTGACTCGAAATACTTTGTGGCATAAAGTGCACATGTACGGTTTATCTCCACTATGGATTCCTGTCTAGTTTCCAAGATTAACGTTCTGCTTAGGTGCATGATCACATAAATTACGTCAGAATGGCATTTCTTCACCACGTGTTCTCCCATGTCTTTGGACATTAACAACTCGTTGTTAGACTTCATCAAAATAGATTTAATGCTTGTGGCTTTCTTCACTGTGGGTTCTTGCATGGCTTTTCAGATTAGCATTCACTGCAAAGACCTTGCAACATAAAATGCATTTGAATGGCTTTTCTCCATTGTGGGTTCTTGCGTGACTTTTTAAATTATTATTCTGTGAAAACGCTTTGCCACAAGAATTGCATTTGAATGGCTTTTCTCCACTGTGGGTTCTTCCATGGATTTTTAGGCCAGCACCATCGGTAAATGTTTTGCCACACGAATAACATTTAAACGGTTTTTCGCCACTGTGGATTCTTGCATGGCTATTCAGATTACAATTCTGTACAAAGTGTTTACCGCATAAATTGCATTTGAATGGTTTCTCTCCAGAATGTGTTTTTGAATGACATTTCAATGTTGCCATATGTCTAAACACTTTGTCGCATAAAATGCACAGGTAAGACTTCTCTCCAGTATGAATTCTTGTATGATATCCTAGATGAGATTTCTGCTTAAAGGCTTGACTACACAGATTGCATTTGAATGGCTTTTCTTCACTATGCGTTCTTGCATGTCTTCGCAGGGTCACATTTTGTGCAAAGGTTTTGTCACACAATTTGCATTTGAATGGCTTCTCTCCACTGTGAGTTCTTGTATGGCTTTTCAGGCTACAATTCTGTGCAAAGGATTTGCAACATAAAATGCAATTGAATGGCTTTTCTCCACTGTGGGTATATGCATGGATTTTCAGATGAGCAACCCTTGTAAATGCTTTTCCACAAAGATTGCAGTTGTAGGGACTCTTGGGTTTTTCTTCAAAATGGGTTCTCGCATGAAGATTCAGTACATGATAACTGGCCAAATTTTTCCCCTGCAATTTGCACTTGTATCGCCTTCTTTCAGTTGGGTTGCTTTCACGTGTCTTCTGATTCCATTTATTAGTGAATGTTTTCGTTGATGATTTACATTTCTTCTCTGCCTGATCATCATCGTTCTCTGCATCCATCTTGAAATCTTCAACACTGCCAACAGACCAAACCATAAGTTGTCTTAGCTAGAATTCACTTCACGTGGAATATAATTATTAGGGCTGTTGATTTAATCGCGTTAAGGCGTGCGATTAACGCGTTAAAAAGATTTACGATTAAAAATTTTAGCGCATTAATCGTACGCGTTAATTAGATCAGATTAAAATGAAATCAGAGTCAGAAAATCTCGTTTTAAACGGAAGGCTCATGCTTAAAACTAGTGATACATTCTTTGGCAAATATTCCAAAAAACAATTTGAGAACTATCGTAGCAATTTGTCGCTCAATTATCTCCTGCATGCGAACCAAAACATGCATTTAGGCTAACGCTAGCGATGAACCGTCGACATCGGTCGCATCGCATCGTCCACTAGGCTAATTAAGGTTGTCTTCCTACCCCGTCAGACTACGTTGGTTGAACTCCAGGAGATGACCGATGGATTTCAGGTTTCAAATGATAAATGTTTACAGAAAGACAACTGAGACGAGGTTTGGCAAGAACCACGACCTCTTGTGAAAACTGTGACTAAATAATGAGGTTCAATAGTTAGACCTAGGCCTACTATTGTTAATTAATAAGACCATCCCTTGACCTGACCAATGTAAATAAACTGGTCTGCCAATTATGCTACAGTTGGCTGAATAAATAATTAATTTTGATAGTCAGAAAACGGTTGTCTAATTTTCACATTTAGGCCTATATCATTTTAACTAAATGTGGCTCAAATGAAAAAAACGGATTTTGAGCAGTTGACTAATCTGAATAGTGCTTCAATTCTGTCTGTCATACAAAACTGTTCAATAAACTAAATGCAGAAATTCAATAGGCCTAAGCCAAAGGTTATTGAATATGTTTGCAATAGAAAGAATGCATTCAGTTATTAAAATTGTATGCTTCAGGGGTCCTTAGAAAATAGTAAGATTAACATATTTGAAGAAAATGTAGGCCCTATTGCGATTAATTTGCAGTTAATTGTGATTAAAAAAATTAATCGCGCGATTAATTTCGATTAAAATTTTTAATCGAACAACAGCCCTAATAATTATGTAAAATTCACGATGTTCAAATATGTAATAATTGTAATTGTAATTGAAACATTTATATAGCGCCGCTCACAGATTCAGTGGCGCTCCCGACCCAAGCTATAGTGCTCCCGCTAACAAATAGTATAGTCTTCAGGCGTTTACGAAACAGAGGAAGAGAAAGGCCAAGAAGCTCAGAACGTAGCTTGTGAGGAAGGCGGTTCCAACAAGTAGGGCCAACATAAAAATTATGCGAAGCTTCTGGACTGGGCCGTAGCTCCACGCATGCGCGGGACAACTAGAAGGCCATTAGCAGCCGAGCGAAGGGCAGAGCGGCCAGGAAGAGTGGAGACCAAGTTACACAATGCCCGAAGATAAGAGGGGGTTACCACGAGCAGAGAGTTGCGCATAAGTGTCAGAATCTTGAACTCAATGCGCTGAGGTATAGGAAGCCAATGAAGAGTGTCCCTAATAAAATCAGATATGTGAGAGAATTTTGGAAGACCAGCAATTAGGCGGGCAGCAGCGTTAAGTAGGCCTATTGACTGAAGTTTAGAAAGGTTAAGGGAGGAGAGACCAGTATAGGCAGAGTTTCCAAAGTCAACTCTAAGTCTTAGAGCAAATCAAAGCATGGACAAGCGCCTTGACCGCTTGAAGGGAGAGTGAGTGGCGGATAGTACGCAATTGTCGCAGGTGATAGAAGCAAGTTCGAGAAATTCGGTTAACATGGTCAGTAAGAGAAAGGATTGGATCCAGAGTAAAACCCAGATCACGAACAGTTGGAGAAAATTGGATATCTGGGTACAACATGCTGAGGAGATTCATATCAATCTTGGCAAGCTGCTAATAACCTGCAAGCAAGCTATTAACCACTATTCGTAAAATATTCTTGCATAGGAATCTGAAACTTCAATAGGTCAACAATTCTTCACCAATGCGCGCAAAAGCCCAGAAACAGAGACCAGCTCGTGGATGTATAAAATCAAAACGGAGATGACAGGAGATAATTGTGCTGGAACGTCTAATAGAAATAGTCAAGAATGCTAACAATGCTATGGCCACAAAATGTAGGCTAACTACAAAGAGCAATTCCTGTATAGTAATTAAATATGCAATGGACGTATGAGGGAATTTTTTTACTGAACAGCAGAATGAAGAAAAAATTATTTATAACAGTTGTGTCAAGTTCAAAATAATCCTAGGCCTATAGCGTTTTTAAATTTTGGGTCCTTCAAGCTTTGAATTTTCAACGCTATCGACATCTTGTGATTGACGACAAAACTAACGTGCAATGCAATCAATAATATTTTCTTTTAATATCTCAATCTGACACACCGCAGAACGATCACAAGTACATGTTATACGAAATACGGCCCACTGTAGCACGACACGCAGATCGGCTTTACAGCAGTGGGTTCGGTAACTTAACTAATGGCCTAAGAACTGGATCACTTCTGGACGGCCAAGCCAGAAGTGGGAGGGGCTATCTTTATTTTTAGCAGAACCCGAGTCAAGCAACACATCAGCAAAGCGCCTGCGGCAGCTAACAGAAAATTCAAATAAATTTTTGCCCTGAGCGGGGCTTGAACCCGGGTCCGCGCGGCTGACTCTCAGTTTAACGACCAGCGCTCTCACCACTGAGCTACGGGACCCCCCAAGATTAGAAAATGTTGTAACTCTTCACTTTATTGACAGCGCTTTCATCAAAAGAGTAGGCTAGCCTAAGCCTGGGTCACAGGGCTAGTTTCAAACAAAATGTCCTTGGCTTAACACTATGCAACGATTTCATTCGGATACCCGTGTAAAGGTTTCAAATTACCCCTCCTAAACATTACCCCCCGGTAACTTGAAACCGGTTTCAGATTACCCCCCCCCCCCCCGGACACTAGATTTGCATCAACCATTGCATTTATTGCACTAAAAAATCTGAAAAATCATCCCGCTTCTTGTTTTGGTCTGAAGATTTACATCCGTCATTGCAAGAACCATTCCATGAGAAATGATGCACCGTTAAATTTTTTGTTTTCATGCAAGAACCCAAGCAGATGACGTCGAAGAAAAAAGTAGGTAAGCAAGCGTCGATTTTAATTTTTAGTTGCAGACCGCATTCTGAGTTACAAACGACATTGCATGCCTACATGAACATTCAGACATGAATAATCATACTATTGCAAAAGAATTATAAAACGTACTTCGCATTCGATCGTCAACCTCCGACTGAATTCTAACTTGCGCCATTGTTTCGAACTGAGCGCTACGATTGCTTCACTGGGGCAAGCAGGCAACATGGCAGGATTCAAAATGGGTGGAAACGGCGTTCCCGTTGCTCTCGAAATTATGTGCTTGCGTTCCCACTTCTCATGATGATGGAACTCTGGAAACACATGATTCCAATAAAGCTCTTCATCAGCGTACCCAGTGCTCAAATTCAGCGTTCCGCGTTCCCACTGCACACCCAAACCACTTTAGTCACTGCCTTGTGGAAAAGTAGGTTACGCACGTGCTCATGGTTGAACAGAAATGATGCAGATAGACCTGGGAGTGACTTTGGTCAGCTAATCCGACCCCACTTGACCCTAAAGTGACTTTGAGGTCAACTTCAAGTCGACTTCTTGGAGTCAAAACGACTTGACCCGACTTGGCAGAAAAACAACCGACTTCCGACTTGATGTCGACTTCCGACATCGTAGGCCTCATAGCCATTAGCATCGGTCCACGTACGGCTACTAATGCAAGAAGTCAAATTTTCCTGCAGACATAAATTTCACTTAGGCCTACCAATGAATAATGAGGCTTCAACACTTAATTGAAGCATGAAATTGTTAAAGGTTTATTAAACCCATTTCAGACTGTTTGTGTTTCAGTTTGAATAGTTTTGTGATGCTTTGGGCCATCTAGTAGCCTAGACAATGCGACGGCAAATTATTAGGCCTACGAATTTAGCTTGTCCATTGTCTGATTATATAATTATTCAAATTACACTCATCATTAATATTATTTTTATTATTAATATTTATGTTTAATAAATTTGTAAATCGCGCAAGGTCTAGGATAAAATGGGGACCGCGGACTGGTTGGTGGCACTGAATGGTGTGTTCCCACTGCACACCCAAACCACATGATACTCTGGCTGTTTGACTGCTCTTATCAACCAATCACTGAGGTTCTCGCATGTTCCTGAACAGTGGAGAACAGCTCTCATCCGTCCGAAGGCTAAGGTTGCCTCTCCAACGTGCCCGACAGACTTTAGACCTATTTCTGTTCTACCAATTCTCTCGAGAGTGGTGGAACGGATCCTGGTCCACACCTACCTTTACCCTTGCTTCAACAACATGCCGCCGCCATTGTCACTCAAGGATCAATATGCCTTCCGTTCGACAGGGTCTACTACAGCGGCACTGATTGCTATACTTCAAAACATCTCTGAACTCTTAGCCACCAATCAGCATGTCGTTGTAATCTCAATGGACTATACAAAGGCGTTTGATTCCTTCAGACACTCTGCAATTGTTGACACTCTCTCTATGCTGGATATACCTGACTGCATATTCAATTGGTTTGCAACCTACCTTGATGACAGAAAACATGCAACCTGCTTCGAAGGGAAAACATCTACAATTAAGAAAATAAATGCTAGTGTCGTTCAGGGTTCTGGCGTCGGCCCGGCAAAGTTTATCACTGGCACTTCTGACCTTCATCCAGTTAACGACCAAAACCGACTATTAAAATACGCAGATGACACCTACCTACTAATTGGCTCGAACAACATCAGATCAGCCCAAAGTGAACTCCAACACATACAAACTTGGGCCACCAGCAAAAACCTGCACATCAACCCAAAAAAGACCAGGGAAATGGCTGTAGTGAGGAGATCACATGCTTCATTGGCCTCCATGTCGTCTATCACAGGAGTTAAGAGAGTCACTTCTATAAAAAAAAACTGAGTGTTACAATTGGTGAACGTCTTACTGTTTCGGAGCATGTTGACAATACCCTAAGCTCATGTGCCTCCTCAGTCTACGCTTTACGCGTGCTGCGTGCTCATGGCATGCCTGGACCGGCATTGCATGTCATCACTCGAGCGACTACAGTAGCCCGTCTGCTGTACGCCTCTCCAGCCTGGTGGGGACTGCTGAGCGCCGGAGAGGTCGACCGCATCGAAAGGTTCTTGGGACGCGTCAGACGAGCTGGATTCCTCCCCTTAGACTCCCCTAAAGCAGACATTATGGCTGAGACTGCTGATGCTGCCCTTTTCAAAGCTATACTTAAAGACAAAGATCATGTTCTACATAAATTTTTCTCTTATAGACGTCCTGACAAATACAATCTGCGTCCTAGGCCGCATCCATTCGAACTGACCAATAAAAAAATAACAATTTCATAACACGGATGCTGTATAAAAACGTTTACTAGACTTTATTTGCTGCTCCTCTGTGCTTGTTAACTGTCGCGTTATGTCGACTGGTTTTTCAATAAAAAGAAATATTATTATTATATATGTTTTCATAATTATTCGACCATTAACATCATTCAGCAAATTAAAAAATAGCATTGCAAGCACCTCACCCGGCAGTAGGCTACTACTTTAGTAGCTTAGGCCTACTCACTGACAGTAAAGTTTTTCATTGTCCAATTGACCCGTATACAATAGTTTTTCCATGTGCAGACAACAGCTAGTAGCCTACTGCAAACGCAGCGTACCAAAGTAACGCCATGCAGACTATCGATTTATTATAGACCTTGTAGATCCAGCTTTCTTTGCGCCGAATTCACTAACCACTAGAAGTTAACTGATTTGCTCATGTTCATGTCCTGATAAGCACACGTGCTAATATTTTAGTAACATTTTGTTTCACCATTTTATTAAGCGCATGCCTAAGCGTGACGTTTTAGCATAGAATAACAAATTATAGGCTATGAATAGATCGGCAGACGGCAGTCTGCACGATCATAGCCTACCGGTAAAATAATCAATAGGCTAAGTCTCTGCTTAGCAAAGTCCTCATTCATTCTTGTAGCAGTCATCATCAGCATCATCATCAAAATCTATGGGCTAAATACCCGTAGGTGTCCGACACCACTCTCTGTCTGGGTCTGTCTCGCATCATGCTGCCCAGCTTCAGCCGGTCCGGTCAGCAGGTCTGCTCCGTACCATTAACATCTTGGAGCAGCTAGACCACCTTGTCTGATTGTAGCAGTAGTAATAGTAGTATTGCCACTTGTTTCCAGCACAAGCCTATTTATTTTTGATGCCCTTGACGTCTGGGTATTGTACGATCGAAGTTATTGGCTTAGATTCAGGCATTACAGTCATTTATAGTATCATTATTATTATCCGAATACATTTCTGCACAAAATCAAGTGCCAGTTGATGAAACGAATTTCTTAAGTGTACTTAACTAATGACATTCCACTGTAATACTGAAAATATAATTTTGTGAGCACATTATGTGTTTCTACACAGATTTACTTTTGATTGGTTCCAATGTGCAAATTCATTTGGAAGACATCTACATATAGCCTACATGTTTTATGGTCCCTAATCTATCGCCTTAGCGTTTAAGATTATTCATCCAATGCTGCATCATAAGTATCATCAATCTGACGTCAACCTTAAATTTGCCGTCAATCGGTTAAATCAATTCGGCTTCCATTAGAGCAAGAATTCGTTTCACTTTTCACGTTTCCAATAATTCAGCATTTCAATCATTAACAATTATTTCTCATAAATTCCATTTATTCTGCGTGTTAATCGGCACCCAATTAAGTAGCGTAAGAATCTTTTCATCAATCCCACTTTAATTAAAGTTAAAATGATAATCATAAACCCAACTGCTATTTAAGAAGAATTACTGCGTAAAAGTAAAACCAAATTGCGTTCGACGAACGATAACACCCAAGCAAAGGCGAATAATGGAGAACAGTTACTGTTACTGTAGTGCGTCGTCAGTCGAAAATCCTGTAGAGCTTCTTTAGCAGGATTACGTAGCTGACACGAAGACTGAACACTGAACAATGCATTTTCAGATTGCCATCGTTTCCAATAGATTATACCATACTTTGCATTGCAATAGTCACAATTGTATGCTTTCTTTTACGGTATTTAAATGATATTTATTTTCAAATACTAAGTGGTTCATATTCCAACTGCACTGGTTTTCTGCACTATGAGTTTTTTTAATGACTTCTCTCATAGCAGTATCTCACATTGCACTTTTAGGATTTTTCACGGCAATTTCTTGCATGGATATTCAAACTACCTTTGTGCAAAAATGTCTTACAACATAAATTGCACAGGTATCGCCTTTCTTCAGTGTGGGCCACAGTATGATATCTGAGTGCGGAATTAGTACGAAATAGTTTGTGGCATAAACTACACACGTAAGGTTTCTCACCACTGTGAATTCTTGAGTGTTTTTCCAAATTACTTTTATCGGTAAACGACTTTCCACAATAACTACACTTGTATGTCTTCGTTCCACTGTGGGTTGTTGCATGACTTTTCAGATGAGAATTCTGAGCAAAGGTTTTGGCGCATAAGTTGCACTTGAATGGCTTTTCTCCACTGTGGGTTCTTGCATGAATTTTCAGGTAATCAATCCGTGAAAACGCTTTTACACACAGGTTGCATTCGAATGGCTTTTCTCCACTGTGGTTTCTTGCATGGGTTTTCATATGAGTTTTATGTGAAAATGCTTTGTCACATATGTTGCATATGTATGGCTTTTCTATACTGTGGGTTTTCGCATGGCTTTTTAGATAAGAATTCTGTGAAAAGGCTTTACCACAAAAATTGCATTTGAATGGCTTTTCTCCACTGTGGGTTCTTACATGGCGTTTCAGAAGAGCATTATCAGAAAAGGTGTTGGCGCATAAGTTGCACTTGAATGGCTTTTCTCCCCTGTGTGTTCTTGTATGTACTTTCAGGTGAGCAATCTGTGAAAAAGCTTTTACACACAGGTTGCATTCAAATGGCTTTTCTCCACTGTGGTTTCTTGCATGGGTTTTCAGATTAGCTTTACGTGAAAATGCTTTGTCACATATGTTGCATATGTATGGCTTTTCTCCACTATGAGTTCTCGCATGGACTTTCATATAGCCATTCTGTGAAAATGATTTACCACAAAAATTACATTTGAATGGTTTCTCTCCAGTGTGTGTTCTTATATGGATTTTCAAACTGGAATCATGTGAAAATTCTTTTGCACAAAAGCTACATTTGAATGGCTTTTCTCTACTGTGAGTTCTACCATGGTTTTTCAGATGAGCCTTGTTTGAAAATGTATTTCCACAAATATTGCACGTGTATGATTTATTTCCAGAATGATATCTTGCATGACGTTTTAGTAGAGAATTACGTTCAAACACTTTTCTGCAATAACTGCACTTGTATATCTCCTGAGTCAGGGTGCTTTCGCGTGTTTTCTGTTTCCATTTCTGCTGTTTCTTATCATCATCGTTCTTTGCCTCCATCTTTAAATCATCAACAATGTAAAAAAAGACCAAGCCAGAACCTGTTTTAGCAAGATTGCACTTGACATTCACTTTGTCGGCTCCGTCATATTAGAGAGAGTAAAATAGCTAATAATTACTAATCATGAAATATTCTTGCATCTAAAACTTTTTCAACGCTCTTTTTCACCATTTCCACGCAAAAAGACGAATAAAAATACACCAACTTTGGGCGGTATAAAAAAGGAGACCGAAACGACAGGTTATTCAGAGGAGTTATCAAAACGAAATTGCTGATGTTGGTTGTCATACATTGGTACTAAAATTGTCAGAAGTGGCATGCCTAGAACGCCTTGGTAATCCTTCACTTTATATAGCGTCCGATATTATTTCAAAGGTTTCAATGGTAAGTAAGTAAGTATATACGTTATTGAACCGCCTGCAAACACACTGCGGGACATTGGACAAGAACAGAATAATTAATGCATGTACAATCACGACAAATAGAAATATGCAATTCAATAAACATATTATACAACAACATAATAGACATATTATGAACTATACAGTAGAGAACTTAGTCTAGACAGGAAAACAGTATTGTCACTTGAATAGCATCTGATATTAGCCTATCTACTCCGGGTTTACATATCGTTTAGCTTTAGCGTCCGAAATTATTAATGTCAATCGCGTCATTCAATAGCTGCTATCCAACTTCTATTTAGATGACAATTATTTTTCATCAATCCAGCTCCAGTTAGGCAAGAACATTTTCATCAATCCAGCTCCAGTAAGCCATGACTATTTTCATCAATCCAACTTCCATTTAGGTAAGTTTCTACAAACATCCGTCAGTGAACGCGCTTTTTTAAACGGCGAGACGCTTGAAACCCGGAGTATATAATATCGGAAGCTAACTTGAAATAATTTCGAACGCTAAAGTGAACGAATACCGAACGTAAGGCTGCCAACTTTTGATTTTGCCATTCCGGGACGCCTGCAGCCACTCGATGTGCCATTACCAATTTACACTCTCCACAAAACGCATAATGTAACAAATGTTGTGTCAGACCAATATATAGCCTATATTTATATATAATCTTTAGTCTACTAGAACAAGTCCCTAATAATTTCAGACAAATCATCAAAAGACAAGTAGCCTTAATTTAAGACTAGATTCAACTTCAAGAAGACAGCATTTCAAACTCCAGTCACCTAGGCCTGTAAGTGTAAGACTTGTGTGCCCAACCTGAGAGACGTTTATGGGTAATAGGGTATCCCAAGCTGATAGACCTGCGACCGGAAAGCAGAATTTGAACTAGTTAAAATTATACTTCTGCAGCTGAGCTTTAAGCAGTTCCAGACGACTGGGCACAAAGTCGTAGAAATCAGCACATAGACCTCTATCATGCTAAAGTTTATAACGGTGCTCAGATGTAATTTGCGATTGTTAGACAACAGGTGGTTCATAATGCCGAACGCTCACACTCAGAAAGCATTTAAAACGGACACAATATTATGCTAAGCCTATCGAGTGTCGGTGGTTCTTACAGTTTTGACGACTTCAGCATTCGACGATCAGCCAACGTTAGGTACGACAGAGAGCGGAACGAAAAAAAATCATCACACAGGCCACAACTGGTTGAGTTTTGTAGGCTAAGCAAAATATGAACAATATTGTGCTAAGTGGATCTCTAGAGCAAATTCCGGGACAATTTGAGATCAATCCGGGACACGGGACGCACTGGGCCGATTCCGGGACTGTCCCGTCGAATCCGGGACGGTTGGCAGCCCTAACCGAACGCTTTGTAGAAGTAGACAAGGTTGCTAATGAAATTATAGGCATAGAATTTATAAATATCACTGTATTGAATAATTAGCGATTAATTATAATTGCCTCTATAGAGTTCGTCAATCGCTTGTCTCTGAATGTGTGTTAGTCGTTGTCAAGGCGCCCTTGTAGCAGCATGGCCGCGTTACGGCGCCATAGAAATTGTCGTCATTATTATTATTATTATTATTATTATTATTATTATTATTATTATTATTATTATTATTATTATTATTATTATTATTATTATTATTATTATTATTATTATTATTATTATTATTAATTAACCGCATGAAATTGAAATATATCATAGGCAATTTTTAATGCAAATTTTAATTCACCGCATTTTACATTAGGGGTATGGCCTGTAACGTCTCCGTTTTTATGCTTATTTTAGCGGGTAATTGAAAATGTACTGCATTTAAATGATCTGTTCAAAGAGACACCAATTCTTTATAAATGTATGATATAATTGAAACTATTAAATACACAATACAATTACGCAATATTCCTATTTACTTATTTGGCGTATCACTAATTATAATTATCTTTTAGCTTATCTGTGCTCCACAGTTGAGATATATGACATGTCGTTTCTGCAGTGTAAAACGGCCTTGAAATAGTTCTGTAGATCTCTGTAGATTCACTGAATGAAGATAAGCAACCCCGTGCTATATTTGAAGAAGGATAATGAGATACTGCCAAGCTGTGGAATCCAGATCGAATACCAGACAAGACAATATTCAATACTTCCGTAGCATCAAATTATCACACTCCAACCAATGAGAATTTCCTTCCCAATTGAAAATGACCTTGAAATGTCAACCAGAGATAACGAGCCCAAAATCGTTTCTCAACACACGAATATCGTCTCACCAACCGTCACGATCACAATGTAGATTTCACGGACGTTAGAGTTCGCAACTTCGAATTTCTAAATCGCCTCTACTCTCACACGAATGCCTCGTACTGTTTTACGACCAGATACGAGCATAATCATCATCCTCACCATTGAATAAACTTCAAATGAATTGCCAGCCACAACTGAACAACCATCTTTCTCAATGTTCAAGCAAGGAATCAACCGTTTATGTCGAATTTCAATGACGTGGCTGTTTCCATTCAATTCTGTCCGTTACGCTCATTTCGATGCTTTTAATTGGTTACGCGTCAATGCAAATGTTTTCGCTTACGTAAGCGTCCATAGTAACCGCTTGACGTCACCATGACTGCCTCGCTCATGTACGCAAGATTCGTGGTCTCCTAGTTACTAATCCACTAGACGCCAAATTATTAATCTAGACACGCCAACTAAATTATCTAGCTTAACTCCTACTTAGAATTAACATATAATATCAGACAAGTTAGTTTGATAGATAATAGCGATTTAATACGCTACAAACCCCATAGGGATAAAGTGTAACCTGGGACTAATATCGGAGACGTTACAAATGGGATGCTCCCGTCCGGGATTAAATTAACAATATTATTGTTGATTAGATTGAACTTTACTGACATTTATATTGAAGAGACAAAACTGATTAAAATGCAGATCTATTTGGAAATTGTTAAGCATAGCGCATGACAGCGCAGCGCATGTATAGATTTTAAGCATTAGAGTCGGTGCGATAATCCTTATTGCGTAACATACACCAGAGATTGTATCACGTTAAGAGGGAGCATTAGTGCGACGCTTAATAATTTTAATAATTATTATAAGCGAGTGTGAAATTGTATAGCGCATATTTGAGCGTTAAATTTACTACTACTTAACCAAAAGTGAGTAAGTAAGAATGTCAATCACAGACTGGCAACAGTGGTTGGATATGGGACGTTCATTCTCATTGGAAGGTGAAGAGCTGAAGGCATTTGTCAGAGACAGACAAAACGAATTTAGACAGCAGAGAGCGGATGAACGAGAAGAAGCAAAGGTTCTTAGAGATGCAGAATCAGCGCGTGAAGCGGCTAAAATTGCTGAGGCAAAAGCAGTTAGAGAAAACGAAATAGAAATAGCGAGGATGGCTGACGCTAGGCTTATGCGTGAAGCAGAGATGAACGAGGCGAGGCTTGCAAGAGAAGCGAATGAAGCTTTAGAGCATAAGAGGCTTGAGATTCAAATGAGACTGAGAGAAATGGAATCGAGAGATGGACGAAACAGAGATGATGGAGATTCTTATATGACGATGGGTGACAACCACCAAGGAAACCAAAGTCATAAGGGAATGAAGAATATTAAATTCCCGATATTTAACGAGGCAAAGGACTGTCTCGATGCGTATCTTCTTAGATTTGAGCGTACGTGTACGACATACGAGATACCGAGAGATGTATGGTCGCTGATGCTAGCGCGACATCTGGAGTCGAAAGCATTAGAAGTGTACCAGCGTTTGTCAGCTGAAGAAACACAAGACTACGATTGTTTAAAGAAGCATCTCCTGAAAAGATTCCAATTAACAGAAGGAGGGTATCGTAACAAGTTTAAGACTAGCAAGATGGAACAAGGAGAAACTCCTTCAAATTTCATTTACAGATTGCAACGATATTTGCAGCAATGGTTTGTTAAACACACAGCTGCAGCAGTACAGATTTACGAGAATAGGGCGTACAGGGCTGTACAGACAAATGAAAATACGAAATCGAATGAAATTGACAGAACAGTAGTTAATTGGAATCTTTTCAGGAGATGCCCCAACTATAAAGAAAATCGAAAATTTTTGACAAAATTTGCAATTTTTCGTGAAAATGTACTTTTGGCCATAGGTAACCTAAGATAATAACCAATTGTTGCAATGCTGTTTAATGATGATAGAATTAACTACCATATTCCATATTCCAATTAACTACCATATTCCATATTCCAAAATTCGCCTTCATTCAGGCCTACATTAAGAAGTTTCTGTCAGTTTATTCTAATAGAGGTGAAACTCTGATTTAGTGTTAAACGTTTTCATAATTTGTCTTGATGCTATTCCTGCCCGAATAAATCCATCTCTTGCAGTCTGACCACTGACTTTTGCCGAAGCTTCTGTAACAAGACGTATGCATCGCTCTGTCGCTTGGGTGTGGCATGGAAACAGAGCAATTTTATGTGCCTCTGCAACACTGTTTGATTTTACATAATTTGCAATATCCTTGTCCGGAATATGCTTCATGAGAGGTGGCTCATATCGATCGATCGTTTGCCATTCGACTAGGTCAGTATAATCCTCAGAGTTAAAGTTGAGTAAGGGTACTCGAAATTGTCTGATTTTTGTTGATAATTCATTTTCAACTCTTGCTGCAAGTATTCTTCTGTATGCTAATTCACGGATATGAGATCTTTCGTCGGTCAACATTGCAAGCAATATATTTTCTGCATGCCCGAAATATCCATTTCTTTGAATAACTTCATCCACAATGTCTCGTAAATTTTGTGGCAGATATCTGGAATATTTTATCATCCTCCACAAGTGCTTAGAGCCTTCAGTGCATGCTGACTTCGTCTTGATATGAAACCAAACTGGTGCATAAACTTTCATGATAAACGTGGCTAGCGTTGTAAGATTCTCACTTGGACATTCGGTTGCTATATACAATCTCAAAATTCTATTTGCTGTTGTCAACCACCTTGAGTGGCAAACAGGACCTGGCTTTTGAAAGGCAAGATCTGGTGAACAAATTCCGTATGATACAGCTTTACATATATTGTACAAATATTGCTGATCGGTACTTAATTCGATACCTTCCATATCTGGGCAATTCTCGAACTCAATTGCGTTGTAATGTACCAGAGGTAATGATTCACAGTTTCCAAGAGCCTTGCCTATGTTTCCTGAAAATAGTGTTGGGCCCTGTGTTCCGCCATCCAGCCTTTGAATTAGATGTCGCAGAGGCAATTCGTTGGCATGCAACATGCAAATAAACCAATGCAAAGGTCTACCAATTTGTATTTCCAAAAGACGTATTATCCCTCCAGTTACACCAGTATTGACATTGGTTCCGTCGCAACCAATAGCAACTAAATCTTTAGTTGCTGTTTCGTTATCTAACAGAAACTTGTTGATACTTGTGTGAATATTTTTGGCTGATCCACTCTCAGGAGTGACATGACCCAGATATTGTGAATTCGGTTCAAGTACCAGTGTTATGTGCTCTAGAGAAATTATTTTAAGATACGATTTCTTGCCATTTTTCATTTGCACTCTGGTCCTATCTTTACGTCCATCGAAGTACAATCCAGATAGTTGCTTTACGGAATTGCACTGTAGACGTTTTCGAACTTTTGATCTTTCTCTTCGAACTTTGCTGCGATCGATCACCATAGATAAGTCTGTGTCGTGCACAACACCAACATCCTGTAAAACTGCGGTAGCAAGAGAAGCAGCACAGCGATCAGAAATTCCATGTCTGTCGCATTCACGAGCCAAAGTAGGTAAATCCGAGCGCATTTGTGCACTTTTACATTTTCTTGAGTTAATTGTAATCAGTTCATCGTCTGATTCTTTGTTGTGTAATACTGTTGACATATCAGTGAAACTACCTGTTGAAGAACTTAATTTCATATCTGATTTCTTGTGATTTGGCATATCTGAGTCAAAATAACTGAAACTACCCGGCTGTGAGTGAGTGACGGAAAGTTTAAGACACTTGGCTGTTGTAGCCCTCTCTATTTCTTTGCGTTTCCTTGCTTTTCTTCTTTTAACAGAGTTAGTCATATTCACATCAATACCACCAATCATCATTGCTCTTGTTTTCCTTTGATCAATGAGAAATTTTCGTTCTGCCATTGGAACTTTTCTATCCTTTGCACAAGTGCAATTATTTATTTCCATACATTTACAAGCTGCAATATCGAATAATTGAGTTTCAGATTGCTTCGCAAATTCTTCAAGTTTAGATATGTATTTCTGGTCGTATTTCCGAGATTTGTATGGTTTGAGCAAGTTTCTGTACTTGTCATGATAGAGTTTTAGCTTCTCTACTACCCTTTGATGAGATATTATTGGTATTGAAGACTTCAACCACAAACCTGCTATTTGCAGTGCGATCGGGATTGCTACTTCTGCAAACATTGGTTCCTTTGAAATCGGAGTAACTTTTAGTTCGTTTCGTTTAAATAAATATGCTTTCATCACGGTGTTGTACGTTGGTAGCATATTTACCGGCATATTGGAAGAACCTCCAAACACGGGACATCTTGTCAACTGTCTTGTTTTCGGTCTAAGACTTTTAGCCTTAATGTCATTCATTTCTACTACAACTTGTCGCCATAAAATTAAGGTAAACACTAAACACGTAGTGTTTTAAAGAGAGTTAATGCCAACACTTCCAGACAGCAGACGCCATGCTTGTTGCTGAGCGTTTTTAATTTTATCTCAATCACAACCCATTTAATTGAAATCATAGACCAAAGCACTTGACAATGTATGAATACTTTTACACATATTAAGCATTTTAGAGTGCCCAAATAGCAAGATAGGGCCTATTTTTATTATTTAAGTATTAGACAAATTTTGACAAAATAGGCTTATGTAGGCCTAAATGTAGATTTTATGGCAAGTCTGGAATCACTTAAATGTGACAATAAAATGATTTTGGACAAGAATTCTCTTTAAAAGCATTATTATCATTTGAAAACTTGCTTTGCAATGTGGTTAAGTGGTTCACAAACTTTACTAAGAAAATAAAAAATTTCGATTTTTTTTACAAATTATGGCAAATTTATGATGCCGTTGGGGCACCTCTTAAAAAAGGAATAAATTTAAAATATTTTTCACATGAACTTCTTAGATCATAATGCAACTTTCCCGCACCCAGGCATTTTGAAATTCAAGAAAAAAAATTTCACTCCACCTTACTATTCATATAAGCTATTTTAGACCCCCTTTGTTCAAATTAAGTTGGTTTTTCGCTTGTTCGCATAAGGATTAACAAAATGTTCGTCAAAAGAGTCGAATAAAATGTAATTACAACTTTAAAAGTATCAATTGTCAAAGTTGTCAGAGACTCGGGATCCATAGGCTACTGACAATAAGCTTAATCGATATATTCGTGTGCGCATAACACACGTGGCTTAAGTTTACAAAGTTTTAAAGTTGTCCGAGGTTTCCAGCCAAATTTTCTTAATACACCAACAACTCAACGTTTTAAACACCTAGTTCAATAATAATCTGCAACAACTTGGCTATTATACCACTAGAGGATTGACCTGACCTACAGTGTATAACTGTATATGTATGTTGTAGATGTAATCTAAATATAAATATCGATAGATGTAATACGGCTTTACAAGGAAGAGACGAGTGACCTGACCTGACCTATTTTGAAATGTCAAAATGGTTTATTTCTGTGCAGTTACTATTCTTCAGGCTATAAATTATTTGTGAATTGACAACATGAGATCTTAATTGTGGAGTTTAAATTTAAAATTAGTGGAAAAATTATGTATCACAACCATTTTACATTGAATTTCACAGAATATTCATGTGTTGTAAGTACAATATGTCAACTCACCAAAATAAACCCAGATCTTGACCAAAAAACCCAGAAACCCAGACGAAGGCCAAAAAACCCAGATCTAATGGAAAAAACCCATATGTGGCATCACTGACCACAACACTTCACCGGAAGTTGCTGTTGGTGCGTCTCCAAACCATCGACGTATATATGCTTCCAAGCGATTTATTCAATAAACAGTTATGTACGTCAAGACATCGTGTAACCGGTGTAAAGGTTTCAAATTATCCCCTCCTAAACATTACCCCACCGGTAACTTGAAACCGGTTTCATCCCACCCCCTACGGTTTCAGGTTACCCCCAGTGAAAGCGTTGTTTTCGTCAATCCAGCTTCTATTTCACGTACAGAGAACCTTCATCCAGCTTCCATTTTTCCCTTTAGAGAACCTTCATCCAGCTTCCATTTCACCTACAGAGAACCTTCATTCAGCTTATATTTCACCCACATAGAGCCTTCAACCAACTTCCATTTCAGCTACAGTTAACCTTCATCCAGCTTTCATTTCACCTACAGAGTACTTTCATCCAGCTGCCATTTCTCCAACCTTCATCCATCTTCCATTTCACTTATAAAGAATGGAAGCTGGATGAAGGTTCTCTATAGGTGAAACGGAAGCTGGATGAAGGTTAAAGAAATGGAAGCTGGACGAAAGTTCTCTGTAGGTGAAATAAAGGCTGGATGAAGGTTCTCTATGGGTGAAATGGAAGCTGGATGAAGGTTCTCTATACATGAAATAGAAGCTGGATGAAGGTTCTCGATAGATGAAATAGAAACTGGATGAAGGTTCTCTATAGGTGCAATAGAAGCTGGTTGAAGGTTCTCTGTAGGTGAACTAGAAGCTGGATTGACGGAACAGCGCTTTCACTGGGGTAACCTGAAACCGTAGTGGTAGTATGAAACCGGCTTGAGATTACTCCCGAGGGTAACTTGAACCCGGTTTCATCCTACCTTCCGGTAATCTGAAGCCGGTTTCAAGTTACCGGGGGGGGGGGGGGTAATGTTTAGGAGGGGTTATTTTAAACCTATACACCGGTTCCACAACAATTGGTCTTCAGACGACAAGTGGTCCCCAGACAATTCGTCTAGCGACAACTGGTCTACAGAAGAAACGTATCGATGAAATAGAAGCTGGATTTATAGAAAAAAGTTAAATAGCTTGGTTTTGTAGTTTAAATGGAAGATGGATAGATGATTTTCATTAATGTGTTTCAACATGCATCTAGCTTCTACGTCAGATCTAAAAGGCCTTCAATTTGTAGCTCGTTATTTTCGTCAATCCGAGTTCTATTTCACATGTAAAAGAACCTTCATCCAGATTCCATCTCTCTTACGTTTTTTCATCAATCCGACCTCCATTTCCCTTCTAAAAAGTTTCGTCCAACTTCCAATTCTCAAGCGCTGGACCAGTTGTCTGTAGACCAGTTGTCGCTAGACGAATTGTCTGGGGACCACTTGTCGTTAGACGAGTTGTTTGTAGACCAGCTGTCGTGACACCCCTTTGACCAAGGACAGTAGATAGAGTTCCTCTGGATGCTCAGAATCGGATGCAAAGAACATAAATAATTTGTATGATATATTCTGATTGGACTGTTATTGTATTTGAATGTAGGTTACGTGCTTGGGCATAATATCGTTTGTAACTTAGAATGCGGTCTGAAACGGAGAATATAAAGTCAATACTTACTTAATTACTTATACTTTGCTTATAACGTCAGTATTGTCGTCAGTCACCAGACGCCGCTAGACGAACGTTTATTTCTAACAATTTAAAATTAATATTGCATAGCAGCAACGCCATTTTCTCTAGGCGACAGTACACTGTTTTAGGCAAAATCTTTGGTTTTAGGTAAAATAATTTGTGATAATCCTCTTTATTTTGCTTTTTCTAGATATAATCTTTAATTCATTGCATTGCTATATAGCCGCTCTGGTGAATTTAATTTTTGGCAATAATATTGCGTACCATTATAATTTAGGCTGTGTCTAGCGGACCGCCAGGCGGCCCTCGAATTTCAAATACTAGCGGACCGCCAGGCGGCCCTCGAATTTCAAATACTAGCGGACCGCCAGTGGCGGCCGTCCAATACGGAATACTAGCAAGCCGCCAGGCGGTCGTCTAATGCTGAATACTAGCGGACCGCCAGTAAAAGTAAGAAGCAAGTGACAGTAACGTAAATTATGTAGGCCTATGGGTTATATTCTATAATGACTCGGTAGCAAGTAACTTTTTTTTATAAATTTGATGAAAAATATTTCCTGACGAAATTGAAGCGGGATTTATCGTGTGAGGGTCGGTTAGGGCTCAGGTTAGGCGTCGTGAGGGTCGGTTAAGGTTAGTTTTAGGGTTAGTGCAGTCATTCTGAAGCTGGATTGATGAACAATAATTTTCAATGAAAAATGGATGAAAAATATTTGCTGACGAAATAGAAGCGGGATTTATCGAACAAATTCTTGCCTAAAGAGAAGCTGGATCGATTAAAAGGATTCTCGGCAAACTAGAAGTTGGATTTATTAAAGATAACAACGCTGCAACGTTAGTTCTTGGTGTCTACCGAGTCATTATAGAACGTCTACCGAGTCATTATAGAACTCTACCATTTGTCTAACGACAACTGGTCTACAGACAACTGATTCAGCGCTTGAGAAATGGAAGCTGGATGAAAGTTTTTAAAGGTGAAATGGAGGTTGGATTGATGAAAAAACGCAAGAGAAATGAAATCTGGATGATGGCTCTTTTACAGTTGAAATAGAAGCTGGATTGACGAAAATCACGTATGAGAAATAAAAGCTGGATGAAAGAATTTCTTGATCTGAAATAGAAGCTGGATTGATGAAAAAACGCTTAAGTAATGGAAGCTGGATGAGGGTATTTTTTATATCTGAAATAGAAGCCGGATTGACGAAAATAACTGGTGAGATATAGAAGCTGGGTTAAACCGTAGTTTAGGCTGATAAATTATTTCCGTTTTCGATATCCCGTAGTTTAGGCTGATAAATTAAGAAAATCATGAATATAGCGCGCCATACAACGCGCTATTCCAATTTCCGAGCATTCGCAACCGGAAGTAGCAATATAAACTGAAAACGCGAGAAGAAAAATTGCAGTATATAAATGGAACCTGAATTGATGAAAAAACGTTTAAGTAACGGAAGCTGGATGAAGACCTTTTACAGGTGAAATGGAGGCTGGATTGACGAAAAAACGTTTAAGTAACGGAAGCTGGATGAAGATTTTTTACAGGTGATATGGAGGCTGGATTGACGAAAAAAACGTTTAAGTAACGGAAACTGGATGAAGACCTTTTACAGGTGAAATGGAGGCTGGATTGACGAAAAAACATTTAAGTAACGGAAGCTGGATGAAGACCTTTTCTGCAGGTGAAATAGAAGCTGGATTGACGAAAAACGCAAGAGAATTGGAAGCTGGATAAAGGCATTTTTATAGTTGAAATGGAAGCTGGATTGAACCTGGCGATCCAGAAATTACTTGTATATACATTTTGCAGCCTCGGATAATGTTCAAATAATTTATCAGCCTAAAATACGGTACAAAGAATTTATCAGCCTAAACTACGGTTTAACCCTTAAGCTGGATGAAGGTATTTTAGATCTGAAGTAAGAAGCTGGCTATTGATATTAATTTAACGTTCTTTCTCCTTGTTTCTTGAATTTTTTGCCACCATATGTACAGCATAATTGAAGCGAGTAATAACGGAGCTCCTTCTTTGCACGTGCTGCCTTCTTTGGTGCATACTTCATCATGGATTGCAACGTTTTTGCATCCCGCATTGTTAGGTTACAAAAGTTACTCATTTCATACTCTTTTTGCAATTTTCTAAGTCATTAAAACAAGAAAACTTTTGTCCGACATAAAATAAACTATCGGTAACTGCCGCCATTGTAACAATATTGAAGAATCAAGACTCGACATCATGTGACAGGTTACACGTGACTGGCGGTCCGCTAGTAATTGAAATTGGACGACCGCCTGGCGGTCCGCTAGTCACTTCGTATAATTTATTATAAATTCTCGTCATTTTAACGCAATGTTTAGCAAACGGATTGCATGACAAAATGTCACTACAAAATGACACGGATAATATACCATAATGTCAAAAATGTCATGGTGAAACGTCATTATTAAGGGTAAACGAGTAAATGTGTTTATTTTAACAATTGAAAATCTCATAATCAAAATCGACAAAAATGATTGCTAACAATTTTTTCAAATGTAAAAACAAGGGTTGCAATAGGAATGAAGAAGGCTAATATCAATCTGATATCAGAATCAGTCATGCACAGACAACAGCGACAGAGCCCATTGGTTGTATGAGAGACACTGCAAGAGTTGGCATACCTGAGAACGGCGGTCCCAAATTCTGAAACATGTATTTTCGTCAGAGGAAGAGCCAACTACAGTTAAGGCTGCATTT
The DNA here is from genome assembly GCA_949752735.1 of Lumbricus terrestris. Lineage (NCBI taxonomy): Eukaryota > Metazoa > Annelida > Clitellata > Crassiclitellata > Lumbricidae > Lumbricus > Lumbricus terrestris. Next base: position 7,731,999 of record OX457046.1, read on the forward strand.
ATTCACTTATTTTCTTCATTCTTTACTTACTCACTTACGATCTTCTCGGGCTTTTTACGTCATTGTTTACGTTGTTTTGACCAACGACCTTAGGCCTATATGGTTTTGACGGCATTCCGTTGGGAAATAAATAAACCTTACGTGTCGTAATAGCGCGGTGTATAGGATGGGCGCATAGAAACCACGCTTGAGAAATAGAAGCTGGATGAAGACCTTTTACAGGTGAAATGGAGGTTGGATTGATGAAAAAACGCAAGTGAAATTGGAGCTGGATGAAGGTTCTTCTGCGGGTGAAATAGAAGCTGGATTGACGAAAATAACGCATGTATGTATGTATGTATATGAACATTTATATAGCGCCTTACAATAACCTCACGAAGGCGCTTAACGCAGCTACCGGGCAGTTATGAACAAGTGCGACTTAATTAACTTTGAGAATGTTTCATGGGAAACACGCAACGCAGCATCACGAATTGCCAAAGGAAGACTGTTCCAGTATGAAGGTCCAATACACGAGAAGGCGCGGTGTGTCCGCATCACTGTACGGGAGCGTGGGACTATCAAGTCCCCACGAGTCGCAGAGCGCAGAGACCGACGACCTGGTTGACTGGAGACGGGAATACAAAGTTCCCGAATGTATTCTGGCGCCAGGCCAACCACTGACGCTCGTCCCATAACGATGATCTTGAATATCGTTCTGTCCACGACCGGAAGCCAGTGCAGCGTGTCACGCATATATGCTGATATATGCGAGAATTTGGGCAAATCAGCGACGACTCGGGCGGCGCAGTTGAGGACAGACTGAAGCTGGCGTATCCGGCAGTTTGGGAGACCAGCGAGGACGACATTGCAGAAATCCAGTCGGTTCAGCACAAACGAGTGGACAAGAGTGGCAGCGGCTTCATGTGATAGATTGCGCCGAACGACTCTGATCTGGCGCAGTTGGTAGAAGCAAGACCTGCAGAGCGATCCGACATGCTGATCCATGGATAGGTCTTCATCCAGCAGTACTCCCAAGTCCCGAACAACACGCTTGGTCTTCCAGTTTGGGAACGCCGCCTCAATCGCCTGAGCATCAATCCTTGAGCGTGCCCGACCTGTGCCCAGCCATATGAATTCCGTTTTGTCCGGGTTCAGCCTCAGCCGGTTGGAGGACATCCAGGTCTGTACTTCTTTAACAATTTCCGCATTTTTGACACACAGGCCAGTGCATCAGACGGGTGGCATGTTAAGTACAGTTGAGCGTCATCGGCATATTGGTGGACCCGGGCTCCAAGAGCAGAGATGATCCTTGTCAAATCGGCTGTGTATAGCACGTATAGCAGCGGCCCAAGGACTGAGCCCTGAGGGACACCGAATGTTACAGGTGCCCATAATGAATTTCCAGAGCCGACGACCACCATCATTTGACGTCCACTGAGAAAGGAATGAACCCACTGAAGGGCCTGTCCGACAACTCCGAATGATGTTCGCAATCTCGTTAGCAGGATGCCATGATCTACGGTGTCGAACGCTGCGCTGACATCAAGAAGCGCAAGCAGCGTGACGTGTCCAGCGTCGATGGCATCACAGACATCAGAGATGAGCCGAAGGAGAACGGTTTCGGTTGAATGACCCTTCCTGAACCCTGATTGTAACTTAGGCATGAGGTTACTCGATTCCAAGTATGGCACCAATTGTCTAACTACTACCTTCTCGATGATCTTAGAGAGGAACGTCAGGTTGGAAATTGGACGGTAGTTATTGATGTTGTCCGGATCGAGTCCAGGCTTTTTGATCTCTGGCCGTATGATGGCGCGTTTTTGACTCTCCGGTAGGCATCCCTCCGCTAATGAGGCATTGCAGAGCTGAGCCAGGAATGGTAGCAGCTCATCTATAAACTCCTTCAGGAGAAAAGCCGGTATGGGGTCAAGCTTGCATGTTTTTGATGGTGAAGACAGAAGAAGCGCTTTTAGTTCAGACTCCGTCACCTGCTCGAACTTTCCAAAACGACATTGCGTTTCAGAGTACTCTGGTGGAGCTGCACCCTCAGTATCCCGGCGGACACCTGAAACTTTCTCTAGCAGGTGTCGAAGGAAATCCTCAGGTGGAAACGTTGGTCCTTGTGAGCACCGCGATCTGCCTAAGATGGTTGACAAATCGTTCCAGAGCCGCCGACTATTTCTCGAGTCACGGGCAATCAGACTCTCCCAGTACTCCTGCTCCTTGACCTTGAAATCCGATGACTTCTTCCGCAAAAGCCTGATCCACTCAATTCGATCCTCTCCAGGTCACTCCTTCTGTATCGACGCTCTGAACGTCTGACTGTTCGACGCATTGCTCTGCATTCAGCATCGAACCATGGAGTGAGAGCATTGCTTCTAACACGCGTTGTGCGCATCGGAAGCATCTCGTCGATTATGGAGCGTAAAGTTGTTTCATAGAGGTCGAACATGTCTGTGGCTGAGAGACCAGTTCCTGCGGTAGCAGAGCAAAGCTGACTGTCTGTTAGGCGATGGCGGAAAGCTTCTCTGTCTAAAGATTTCCATCCTCTGAACGTGATCTCTGTGACCAGCGGAGCAGAGTGCAGAAATGGTACGTGGTACATCAGCAGGCTGTGATCGGAGATGGACGGAGGCTCAGACGTGACTGCGATTGGTCCACAGTCGTCCCTTGTGATAACTAAGTCTACGCAGCCACCGTGAGAATGTGTGGAAAAATCTACATGCTGACGTAGACCGAAGCTGTTAATGAGCCCCTTGACCTGACTTGCCCACGAGCATGTGAGGTCCTCCATGTGTATGTTCAGGTCCCCGGTCACGACAAATTGGCTGTTGTATGTTGCCAGCGTTTCCAAAAGGGTGGTAAACTCCTGAATAAACGTCGAAGACGGCAGAAGCGATCCAGGTCGGTAGACAGCAGCGATGGTAAGCGGTCCTCGAGATGTTGAGAAGGAGCTCAGAAGGACTTCGAAGGTAGTAAAATTCTCACCGAGTTGAATCCGCTTCGCCCGGAAATGCTTTCGATGGAAAATAGCGACTCCACCACCACCACCCTGATGTGGAGTGATTAAGCCAGATTGAATACGCGGCTGATCGATGATTTCAAAGCCCGGTGGAGCCGATCTCCTCAGAGCGACATCAGCAGAAGACTGGTGCCACGTCTCAACGACAATCAAGACATCAAGGCTGTGACTGTCGATGGCTTAAGAAATAGGAGCTGGATGAAGGTATTTCTAGATCGAAAGATAAGCTGGATTGATGAAGAAACGCTTAAGAAATGGAGGCTGGATGAAAAACCCACACTTTTTGCCCATCCAATACTCCGCACTATCGATTTATGGAATTTTATAATTTGGGACCGCCGTTCCCAGGTATGCCCAAGAGTTATGCTTTGTTCGATCAGCAGTGCAGAAGAAGGCCTTCTAAATAGTTTAAGAAGTCAGATTTCGCTTTATCATAAGTTTGTACCATCGAACATGTTTTTGCTGCAATCACTTTTGAGATGTTCAATAATAATTATTATTGAAATGAACAGTGATTTACCAATTTTATACTTAGACATTTTGACCGTGACATGTCCATGATATTTTGTTGCATCGCATTGCCTCATGGGACTGGAAAACGTGTGTTTTAGCGTCGTAGGTTATTCTCTCATTGCATTTTTTTAAAGTTTTAACCAATCCAACTCCTCGTTTTTCAAGAGTCCTTAGCAATCAGGCTTCTTTTTACGTATGCATTTGTTTCAATCCCCGCTAATACTGGCAGCAATTATTTTTCATCAATACAACTTCTATTAATATAAATTAAAAATTATTGTTCATCAATCCAGCTTCGATCTCAAATAGTTTTAATTAATTCCACATCTCTATGGTTACAGATTCTTTTCATCAATCCGACTTCTACTTAGCAAGAATTCTTTCATCAGGCCGATTAGCATTCAGCCAACGGTAGAACTCATGCAATTGAGAATAATTTGGGACGCTAAGATACACGTTTATTTAGCCTATTTTCTTTATGTATGTATATTAGCTATTTTTATATAGAAAGTGTTTGTTACAAGGGCATTTGTTAATTGTATGCCTTATTAGCAATCGTTTCTACTTCTACTAGGCATAGGTCTACAACTGCTGCTCTACCATTTTTCACAATAATTTATGTCCACCATCATTAAGGACTTCGCTTTATCTTTTGATATCTCCTCTAAACAACCTGCGTTTCGGTCTTCATTACCTTCTTATCGTTCTTAGTGGGTCTCACTTACTCGGCTTGTGTGTGCGCAAAAGGTGAAGAATTGTTTAGAAGAAGTATCATATTGCGCTGCAAGAATATTTCATGGTTAGTGACAATTAGCGAATTGAAGCTCTCCAAAATTACAGTTGCAAATTCCATGTGTAGTGCAGTATTGCTAAAAAATGTGTGGTTTCGTCTTAAAATTGACAGTGTTGAAGATTTAAAGATGGAAGCGGGAAACGACGATGATAAGACACAACAGAAATGCATAATAACTACGAAAATATTCACCAATAAATGGAATCAGAAAACAGGTGAAAGCACCGATTATCAAGAGAAGCAATACAAATGCAATTTTTGCAAAAAGGTTTTTCGATATAATTGTTTACTGAAACTTCATGCAAGAACCCATTCTGGTGAAAAACCTTACAACTGCAATCTATGTGGAAAAGATTTTAAATGGGTTGGCAATCTGAACACCCATTCGAGAACACACAGTGGAGAAAAGCCATTCAAATGCAGTTTATGTAGCAAAACCTATGCACGGAGTGATCAACTCAAAATCCATCTAAGAATCCACAGTGGAGAAAAGCCATTCAAATGCAATTTATGTGGCAAAACCTATGCACGGAATTCTCATCTGAAAATCCACGTAAGAACTCACAGTGGAGAAAAGCCATTCAAATGCGATGTATGTGGCAAAGGGTTTGCATTTGCATTTAACCTTCAGATGCATGCAAGAACCCACCATTCAGAGAAGCCATTTATATGCAATCTATGTAGTCAAGCCTTTAAGCAGATATCTCACCTAAGAAGTCATGCAAGAATACATATCGGAGAGAAGTCTTACTTGTGCATTTTATGCAACAAAGTGTTTGTAGATAAGGGTACATTGAAACGTCATGGAAGAACACACTCTGGAGAGAAACCATTCAAATGCAATTTATGTTCTAAAGCCTTTAATCAAAATTCTATTTTGAAAACTCACACAAGAATCCACAATGGAACAAAACAGTACAAGAGGATTTAATGTGGTAAGTTATTTAACGGGACATGCCGGTTGGAAAACCATACCAGAATCAAAATTCTATTTTGAAAACTCACACAAGAATCCACAATGGAACAAAACAGTACAAGAGGATTTAATGTGGTAAGTTATTTAACGGGACATGCCGGTTGGAAAACCATACCAGAATCCTCACTGTAGAGAAACCGTACGCTTACAATTTTGCCAGAAATCATTTGCAGATAGATTCACATTGAGATATCACATTTGGGCACACTCTGAAGAAAGGTCGTACATGTGCAATTTATGTTGCAAAATATTTGTACACAAATGCCATTTGAATCACCATGTAAGAATCCACTATGGTAAAAACCAAATATCAACTGAATCTCAGGGTATTTTATAGCACGGTGTGTTCGGACATTATCTTTGGGTACATAAAAAGAAATACTTGCAGGAAATAAGCAGACGTTTGGCTGTTGAGAAACATTTTCGTTTTGTGAGCATTTATAATGATGCTGAATCTGAATGCGAGTCATAATGGAGCACTTCTATTCCGCAGAAGAAATGCAGTTGCAGAACTGAAAACACGCCTTTTCCTCTTTGCTGAACCGGTTTTTAGCTAGCCTTGTTTTAGTATTTTGTTTGATCCACGACTCGGATGATTATTGTATGGTATTATTAAGCTTAGTCAGTCATTAGATGCGTTTTCGTAGTGAAACACTACGAATCCTACATGAAACATGATTCCTACGGACAAAATTGCTGTTCATCGCCTGTTTAGAATTAAGTTAATTGTTCCATGATTACTAATTATTCTGTTCTGTTAGCCAAGGTGGCTTATTTTATACTTTGAATAAACGATTTCACTTCGTTCTAGATCTGGCAGTTAATATATATGCTACTGCTTTTTCAATTGTTGCCAGGCCTTAACATTAATTTTTCTCTGAATGTAATGCATGCATAATGCAACTTGGGGGAATTGGTCAGCTACGAGAGAATAATGTGTTCAGTCCCGCTGCATTTACCCAATACGCACAGCTTTGCTTATTCACCTTAAAAAACATTTAAAAGCCAAATTTGCAGCGCACGCCCAACTTCTACAACGACATAGTGCCATCTATCATACACCTTTTTCTATTAAAAAAAATTGATTGCTCAATGCTCATCCAGCTTCTAATTTTGGATGGCGGACATTTCCCCCCCTGGACATTTCCCCCCCCGGACATTTCCCCCCCGGACATTTCCCCCCCTGGACGTTTCCCCCCCGGTTTCAACTAGGACATTTCCCCCCCCGGACATTTCCCCCCCCTTAAGTCAATCCAGCTTCTATTTAAGATCAAAAAATACCTTCATCCAGCTTCTATTTAACTTGCGTTTTTTCATCAATAAAGCGTCTATTTAAGATCAAAAAATACTTTCATCCAGCTTCTATTTAACTTGCATTTTTTCATCAATCCAGCTTCTATTTAAGATCAAAAAATACCTTCATCCAGCTTCTATTTAACTTGCGTTTTTTCATCAATAAAGCGTCTATTTAAGATCAAAAAATACTTTCATCCAGCTTCTATTTAACTTGCATTTTTTCATCAATCCAGCTTCTATTTCAGATCTAAAAATACCTTCATCCAGCTTTATTTCGCTTGCATTTTTTCATCAATCCAGCTTCTATTTCAGATCTAAAAATACCTTCATCCAGCTTTATTTCGCTTGCATTTTTTCATCAATCCAGCTTCTATTTCAGATCTAAAAATACCTTCATCCAGCTTCCATTTCTCAAGCGCTTTTTCATATGTTGAAGACCATAAAAAGTTAAAAACAATGGTTTCCGAATACGGGGGGGGAAATGTCCTAGGGTAGGGGGGGAAACGTCCGGGGGGGAAATGTCCGGGGGGGGGAAATGTCCGTTTACCTCTAATTTTACTGCCCAATAATTGACACAAATATCATGGTTACATTGCTCATCCAACATTAACATTACTCATCCAACTTCTGGTTCTTTTATAGTTATGCTCTTCCAGCTTCTGATGTAATTGCAATAAGTTAGCATTAAAGCCATGTTTCAATCGTTCATCCAAGTTCCAGTTTTACTGTAGCTTTGCATGCAGGAAGTGCTCTAGATGCGCTTATTGCGATTTTGGTGAAGGCGACCCGGCATTAGGCCCAGCATGCATCATCCGTAGGTTATCTGTGTCCCTTTCTAGCCTAGATCCTCTAACCTGAAAAAGTTATTGTTGATGTGCTCGTCTTCGGCCTATTATTATAGTACAAGAACTTTGGAAGATTGATGTTTTTGAAATCCAAGATATGTCCTCAAGACGCTGCGGAAAAGGAATCCAGTGCATGACTTCACACATATATTGGGATACTCGGTCGTGCTTGGTGAACCGCCCAATAAGTTGTGCGGCAGCCCGGTGGACCCTGTCCAACCTCTCAATAATCAAATAATCTTTAATCAAAGTTAAAATGATAATCATAAACCCAACTGCTATTTAGCAAGAATTACTGCGTAAAACGAAATTGTGTTCGACGAACGATAGCCTAACACCGAAGCAACGGCGAATAATTGAGAACATTTAATGAGGTGCCTCGTCAGTCGAAAATAGAGTTTCTTTAGAAGGATTACGTAGCTGACACAAAGTCTGAACACTGAACAATGTATTTTCAGATTGCTATCGCTTCCAGTGGATTATATTCAGAATTATTCAAAATTGTATGCTTTCTTTTACGGTATTTAAATGATATTTATTTCAAATACTAAGTGGTTCATATTCCAAATGCAATGGTTTTCTGCACTATGAGTTTTTTAATGACTTCTCTCACAGCAGTATCTCACATTGCAATTTTAGGATTTTTCACGGCAATTTCTTGCATGGATATTCAAACTACCTTTGTGCAAAAATGTCTTGCAACATAAATTGCACAGGTATTGCTTTTCTTCAGTGTGGGTCACAGTATGATATCTGAGCGCGGAAATACTACGAAATAGTTTGTGGCATAAACTACACACGTAAGTAAGGTTTCTCTCCACTGTGAATTCTTGAGTGTTTTTCCAAATTACTTTTATGGGCATATGACTTTCCACAACAACTACACTTGTATGCCTTCGTTCCACTGTGGGTTGTTGCATGACTTTTAAGGTGAGAATTCTGAGCAAAGGTTTTAACACAAAAATTGCATTTGAATTGCTTTTCCCCACTGTGGATTGTTGCATGGATTTTCAGATGAGAATTCTGAGCAAAGGCTTTTCCGCAAAAATTACATTTGAATGGCTTTTCTCCACTGTGGGTTCTTACATGGCATTTCAGATGAGCATAATCAGCAAAGGTTTTGGCGCATAAGTTACACTTGAATGGCTTCTCTCCACTGTGGGTTCTTTTATGTACTTTCAGGTGAGCAATCTGTGAAAAAGCTTTTACACACAGGTTGCATTCGAAAGGCTTTTCTCCACTGTGGTTTCTTGCATGGGTTTTCACATTAGCTTTATGTGAAAATGCTTTGTCACATATGTTGCACTTGAATGGCTTTTCTCCACTATGAGTTCTCGCATGGAGTTTCATATAGCCATTTTGTGAAAATGATTTACCACAAAAATTACATTTGAATGGTTTCTCTCCAGTGTGGGTTCTTACATGAATTTTCATGCTGGAATCATGTGAAAATTCTTTTGCACAAAAGCTACATTTGAATGGCTTTTCTCCACTGTGAGTTTTTTCTCCACTGTGAGTTCTAGCATGGTTTTTCAGATGAGCCTTACGCGAAAATGTATTTTCACAAATATTGCACTTGTATGGTTTATCTCCAGAATGATTTCTTGCATGAAGTTTTAGTAGAGAATTACTTTCAAACCCTTTTTGGCAATTATTACACTTGTATTGCATCTCCTGAGTCAGGATGCCTTCGCGTGTATTCTGTTTCCATTTCTGCTGTTTCTTATCATCATCGTTCTTGGCGTCCATCCTTAATCATCAACAATGTAAAAAAAGACCAAACCACAACCTGTTTTAGCAAGATTGCATTCGACATTCACTTTGTCGGCTCCGTTATTTTAGAGAGAGTAAAATAGATGATAATTACTAATCGTTAAATATTCTTGCATCTGAAACTTCTTCAACGCTCTTTTTCATCTTTTCCACGCAAACGCCGAACACAATACACCAACCTTTGGGCGGTATAAAAATGGAGACAGAAAAGACAGGTTGTTCAGAGGAGTAATGAAAACGATAAGGCGAAATCGCTGATGTTGGTTGTCATTGAGTGGTACCACAGTATAAATAACAAACCCAAATTGTCTGAAGTGGCAGGCCTAGAACGCTTCGGTAATCCTTCACTTTAGCGTCCGAAATTATTTCAATGGTTTCAATGGTAGCATCCGATATTATATACTCCGCGTTTAAATGATCGTTTCACTTTAAGAGCGTCAGAAATTATTAACGCCGATCGCGTCATTCAGTAGCTGCTATCCAACTTCTATTTAGATAGTAATTATTTTTCATCAATCAAGCTCCATTTAGGCAAGAGTATTTTTGTCAATCCAGCTGCAGTAACGCATGAATATTTTCATCAATCCAGCTCCAGTAAGGCATGAATATTTTCATAAATCCAGCTTCCATTTAAGTAAGTTTCTGCAAACATCCGTCAGTCAATGCGTTATTTTGAAAGGGCGAGACGCTTGAAACCCGGAGTATATAATATCGGATTCTACCTTGAAAAAATTTCGGACGCTAAAGTGAAGGATTGCCGAATGCTTTGTAGAAGTAGACAAGGTTGCTAATAAAATTAAAGGCGTAGAATTTTAAAATATCACTATATCAACTAGCGGTTCATTCACGGTAGAGTTCTATAATGACTTGGCAGACGTTCTAGAATGACTCGGTAGACACCAAGAACTAACGTTGCAGCGTTGTTATCTTTAATAAATCGAACTTCTAGTTTGCCGAGAATTCTTTTAATCGATCCAGCTTCTCTTTAGGCAAGAATTTGTTCGATAAATCCCGCTTCTATTTCGTCAGCAAATATTTTTCATCCATTTTTTATTGGAAATTATTGTTCATCAATCCAGCTTCAGAATGACTGCACTAACCCTAAAACTAACCCTAACCGACCCTCACGACGCCTAACCTGAGCCCTAACCGACCCTCACACGAAAAATTCCGCTTCAATTTTGTCAAGAAGGTAAACGTGTATTTTAGTATCTTAAATTATTTTCACGCTTATAATGGCACAAAAAGCGCCTTAAAATAGTTATGCCAACGCGCTATTGCCTAACTGATGTATTATTATACTTGGAATTTGTTAAAAAGAAGGAAATCGATTGAAAAATTGTAATATTTTGTCATAACAAACCGCCGATCGAAGTTGTTATTAAAATCTGACCCTTTCCGGAAGTTGCTTGTGGCAAGTGTGCAATAAGACAGCAGGCAAAAGTAAATAAGTAAGTAAAAGTCCAGCTTTTTCAATTGCATCAGCTGTTTTATGAATCCAACTTCTGTTTCAATAATGATTATTTTTCATCAATCCAGCTCCAGCTTAGGATAGAATATTTTTATTAACCCAGCTTCTATTTCTCGCACGTTATTTTCGTCAACCCAGCTTCTATTTCAGATATAAAAATACCATCATCCAGCTTCCATTACTTAAGCGTTTTTTCATCAATCCGGCTTCTATTTCATATTTAGAAATACCTTCATCCAGTTTTTATTTCTCATGCGTTATTTTCGTCAATCCAGCTTCTATTTCACCTGTAAAAGAACCATCATCCAGATTCCATTTCTCTTGCGCTTTTTCTTCAATCCAACCTCCATTTCACCTGTAGAAACTCATCCAGCTTCCATTTCTCATTTTGAACTTAGGTTCGAAGTCTTGACGTACACGTTATTTATAGTCGCACAATATACGTCGATGGTTTGGACACGCACCAACAGCAACTTCCGGTGGTGTTGTGGTCCATTGGCGATTCGAACGGTGATTTCGCATGGAAAAAGTGACATTTTAAAAACACGTTTTCTCTCAATATTCTTGTTCTTAACAAATTTTAAGTGCGCTGTTCCATGAGTTGGTCAAATGTACGCTGTTTGGAATAATTTACGGCGATCTTTGAGGTATTATAATAGTGAAAATAATTTAAGATACTAAAATACACGTTTACCAGGAAATATTTTGGTACTTGTTTTTTATACGACCACCAAAAATTTATAAATTCAATGAAAAATATTTCCTCACGAAATAGAAGCGGGATTTAGCGCGTGAGGGTCGGTTAGGGCTCAGGTTACGCGTCGTGAGGGTCGGTTAGGGTTAGTTTTAGGGTTGGTGCAGTCATATTCTGCTGAAATTGAAGCTGGATTGATGAAAAATAATTTTCAATGAAAAACTGATGAAAATACTTGCTGACGAAATAGAAACGGGATTTATCGAACAAACTCTTGCCTGTAAACAGAAGCTGGATCGATTAAAACGATTCTCGGCAAACTAGAAGTTGGATTTATGAAAGATAACAACGCTGCAACGTTAGTTCTTGGTGTCTTGGTGGTCGTATAAAAAACATGTACCAATATTTTTAATCAAATTTATAAAAAAAAGTTACTTGCTACCGAGTCATTATAGAATATAACCGGGGTGGGCTTCCATAAGGGTAAACGTTTATCTTAGTGTCGTAAATTAGATTAGCGTATATAATTAGGCCTATCTAAAGAACGCCGTAAATTGTTTATAATAGCGTACAATTGGCCAAATTGATGTAACAGTATACTTAGAATTTGTTAAGAACAAGAATATTGGCAGAAAATGTGTTTTTAAAATGTTACATTTCCCACGCGAAATCGCCGTTCGAATCGCTAATGAACCACAACACTTCAGTGACTTCACCGGAAGTTGTTGCTGGTGCGTCTCCAAACCATCGATGTATAAGCGATTTGTTTAATAAACAATCATGTACCGGTGTAAAGGTTTCAAATTACCCCCTCCTAAACATTAACCCCCGGTAACTTGAAACCGGTTTCAGATTACTCCCCGGAAACTTGATTTGCATCAATCATCGCATTTATTGTACTAAAAAATCAGAAAAATCATCCCGCTTCTTGTTTTGGTCTGAAGATTTTCATTCGTCATCCCACTTCGTGGTTTGCTATCAATATTTTGATCCGAAAAAAATAATAGCCTCGAAGCCATTTTCTCCAAGTAAACTTCGGTGGCGATTAGTATTTTAGTTACAGATGAAAATATTGATTACAAACCACGAAGTGGGATGACGGATGAAAATCTAAAAAAAAACAAGAAGCGGGATGATTTTTCTGATATTTTAGTGCAATAAATGCGAGGATTGATGCAAAATACAGTTTGCACGTGGGTACTGTTTAGGAGGGGGTAATTTGAAACCTTTACAACGGTGTAAAGGTTTCAAATTACCACCTAAACATTACCCACCTGCAAACTGTAATTTGTATAAATCATCGCACGGGCTGCCCTAAATAATCAGAGAAAACGATCCCGCTTCTTCTTTTCGTCTGAAGATTTTCATCCGTCATCCCACTTCGTGGTGTGTTATCAATATTTTCATATGTAACTAAAATACTAATCGCCGCTGAAGTTGCATGGAGAAAAGGCTTCGGGGCTATTATTTTTTTTTGGATCAAAATTATTGATAACAAAACACGAAGTGGGATGACGGATGAAAATCTTTAGACCAGGGGGGTGATTTTCCTGATTTTTTTCAGGGCAATAAATGCGAATATTGATGCAAATCTAGTGTCCAGGTGGTAATCTGAAACATTTACACGGGTCCCACGACAATAATTGGTCTACAGACAACTCGTCTAACGACAAGTGGTCCCCAGAGAATTCGTCTAACGACAACTGATCTACACACGAATCCTATCGATGAAATAGAAGCTAGATCTATGAAAAAGTTAAATAGTTTTCTATCTTAAATGGAAGCTAGATTGATGATTTTCATTCATGTATTTCAACATGCGTCTAGCCTCTACTTCAGATCTAAAACTACCTTCCATTTATCGCTCGTTATTTTTCGTTAATCCAGCTTCTATTTCACATGTAAAAGAACCTTCATCCAGATTCCACTTCTCTTACATTTTTTCATCAATCCACCTCCACTTCACTTCTAAAAACTTTCGTCCAGCTTCCATTTCTCAAGCGCTAGACCAGTTGTCTATAAACCAGTTGTCGTGACACCCCCTTTGACCATGGACAGTAGTTAGAGTTCCTCCGGATGCTCAGAATCGGATGCAAAGAACATTTTTGTATGATATAGTTTGATTGGACTCTTTTTTTATTTGAATGTAGGTTGCGTGCTTGTGCATAATATCGTTTTTATCTCAGAAAGCGATCTGAAACGGAGAATATAAACTGTTATTACTCACTTACTTTGCTTATGACGTCAGTATTGTCGTCAGTCAGCAGACGTCACTAGACGATCGTTTATTTCTAACAATTTAAATATTGCATAGCAGCAACGCCATTTTCCACCTTATGGCGACTCTACTGTTTTAGGTAAAATAATTTGTGATAATCTTCTTTATATTCTTTTTTTCTATTTATAATATTTAATTCATTGCATTGCTATATAGCGCTCTGGTGAATTATAATTTATTATAAATTCTCGTCATTTTAGCGCAATGTCTAGCAAACGGATGCACTGACAAAACTACAAAATGAAACGGATAAAATATCATAATGACAAAATGTCGCATGAACGTGATCTAACAATTTTATACTTAGATATTTTGGCAATCCTGTCAACGGCGGTTTTAAATTATTTCACACTAAAATTCAGATATGTTCGCCGATGGCTCTACTTTGTGATGTAATGTCCTTGTTTATGACAACATCCGTAACAGCAGAGAAATAATTTTGAAAATGACAGGGAGACCGCCTGCACCAATAGTCATAAATAATAATGTGTTGCAACGTAATGTTTATATAGACCATAAAGTAAGTATTCAAACGCGCCTATTCCCAATGTTCTAGAACGTTCCTGTGATTTTATATAAATTTTTGAAAATCTTCAAAATACCATTGATTTTCGGTCTTTAACACTCGCCTCCGCCATATGTACACACTTTCCAATGACGTCACGGGCACTCACGTGTCTATGAACTTTTGTAGCGCAATAACATTAAATTTTAGTTCTATTTCAGCCTTAAAACAAAGACCTTATAGTCTACGACTAAGTGAAACTCTAATATCTTTGCTTAAAATACCTTTATCCAGCTTACATTTCTCATGCTTTTTTTAATCAACCAGCTTCCATTTCAGCTATATAAATGCCTTTATCCAGCTTCCATTTCAGCGATATAAATGCTTTATCCAGCTTCCATTTCAGCTATATAAACGCCTTTATCCAGCTTTCATTTTTCTCAAGTGTTTTGCCACTCCAGCTTCTATTTCTGCACCTCAATCCCCAGTCCTCCGAGTAGAACTTGATTGTTCAGCAGCTGGCGTACATATGAATAATTGCGCTACAAAGGTTCACAAACACGTGAGTGCCCGTGACGTCATTGAAATGTGTGTACATATGGCGGAGGCAAGTGTTAAAAGACCGAAAATCAATGGTATTTTGAAGATTTTCAAAAATTTATATAAAATCACAGGAACGTTCTAGAACATTGGGAATAGGCGCGTTTGAATACTTACTTTATGGTCTATAAGCTGGTATTAAAATTTTTATTTTCGGAGCAAGTGAGTTAATCTGGCCAAATGCCGAGATCTTCGCACCGGGAGCGCCTCTGATTAGATTGTACTGTGATAGGCGCTTTGTAAATCCAAAAATAGTATAGTATAGTATACAACTGCTGCTCTACAATTTTTCACAATAATTTATGTCCACCATCATCAACGACTTCGCTTTATCTCTTGATATCTTCTCTAAACAACCTGCGTTTCGGTCTTCATTACTTTTTATCGTTCTTAGTGGGTCTTACTTGCTCGGCTTGTGTGTGCGCAAAAGGTGAAGAATTGTTTAGAAGAAGTATCATATTGCGCTGCAAGAATATTTTCATGATTAGTGACTATTAGCTAATTGAAGCTCTCAAAAAATTACACTTGCAAATTCCATGTGCAGTACAGTCTTGCTGAAATAATGTATGGTTTGGTCTTTTGACAGTGTTGAAGATTTAAAGATGGAGGTAGGGAACGACGATGATAAGACAAAACAGAAATGCATAATAACTACGAAAATATTCACCAATAAATGGAATCAGAAAACAGGTGAAAGCACCGATTATCAAGAGAATCAATACAAGTGCAATTTTTGCAAAAAGGTTTTTGGCTATAACTCTTTTCTGAAATCTCATGTAAGAACCCATTCTAGAGAAAAACCTTACAACTGCAATCGATGTGGAAAAGAATTTAAATGGGTTTGTAATCTGAAAACCCATTCGAGAACACACAGTGGAGAAAAGCCATTCAAATGCAACTTATGTAGCAGAACCTATGCACAGAATTCTCAACTGAAAATCCATGTAAGAGCCCACAGTGGAGAAAAGCCATTCAAATGCAACTTATGTGGCAAAACCTTTGCACAGAATGGTCATCTGAAAATCCATGTAAGATCCCACAGTGGAGAAAAGCCATTCAAATGCGATGTTTGCGGCAAATTGTTTGCATATGGAGTTAACGTACAGATGCATGCAAGAACCCACTGTGCAGACAAGCCATATAAATGCAATGCATGTAGTCATGCCTTTAAGCAGAAATCTCACCTAATAAGTCATACAAGAATCCATAGCGGAGAAAAGTCTTACCTGTGCATTTTATGCAACAAAGTATTTGTAGACAAGGGTACATTGAAACGTCATGGAAGAACGCACTCTGGAGAGAAACCGTACAAATGCAATTTATGTTCTAAAGCATTTAATCAAAATTCTATTTTGAAAACTCACACAAGAATCCACAATGGAACAAAACAGTACTAGAGGATTTAATGTGGTAAGTTATTTAAAGGGACTTGCCGGTTGGAAAACCACTCCAGAATCCACACTGGAGAGAAACCGCACACGTGGAATTTTGCCAGAAATCATTTACAGATAAGTCCACACTGAGATATCACCTTTGGGCACACTCTGGAGAAAGGTCGTACATGGTCAAATTTTTTGCAAAGCATTAATTTTACACAAATGCCATTTGAATCACCATGCAAGAATTCACTATGGTAAAAACAATATCAACTGAATCTCAGAAAATTTTATAGCACAATGTGTTCGGACATTATCTTTGGGTACATAAAAAAGAAATACTTGCAGGAAATAAGCAGACTTTGGCTGTTGATAAACAAATTTTCGTTTTTTGAACATTTATATGGATGCTGAATTTTGAATATGAATGCGAGTCATAAACCACTTCTATTCCGCAGAAGAAATGCAGTTTCTGAACTTGTAACACACGCCTTTTTCTCTTCGCTGAACCCGAAGATTCTCGTTTTTAGCTAGCCTTGTATTAGTATTTTGTTTGATCCACGACTCGGATGATTACTGTATGGTATAATTAAGCTTAGTCAGTCATTAGATATGTTTTCGTAGCGAAACACTATACATGATTAATACAGGCATTTGCTGTTCTTCGCCTGTTTAGAATTAAGTTAATTTGTTCCATAATTGCTAATTATTCTGTTCTGTTAGCCAATGTGGCTTATTTTATACTTTGAATAAACGATTTCACTTCGTTCTAGATCTGGCGGTTAATATATATAGGCCTACTACTGCTTATTCAATTGTTGCCAAGCCTTAACATTAATTTTGCTCTGAATGTAAGGCATGCATAATGCAACTTGGGCGAATTGGTCAGCTAGGAGAGCGTATGTGTTCAGTCCCACTGCATTTAGCCAATACGCACAGCTTTGCTTATTCACCTTGTAAAACATTTTAGCCAAATTTTCAGTGCACGCCCAACTTCTACAACGACATAGTGCCATCTATCATACACCTTTTTCTATTAAAAAAATTGATTGCTCATACAGCTTCTAATTTTACTGCCCAATGATTGACCTAAATATCATGGTTACATTGCTCATCCAACATTGCAACATTAACATTGCTCATCCAACTTCTGGTTCTTTTATAGCTATGCAGCTATGCTCTTCCAGCTTCTGATGTAATTGCAATAAGTTAGCATTAATGCCATGTTTCAATCTTTCATCCAAGTTCCAGTTTTACTCTAGCTTTGCATGCAGGAAGTGCTCTATAGGTGCGCTTATTGCGATTTTCGTGAAGGCGACCCTGCATTAAGCCCAGCATGCATCATTCCAGCGGCGCCCGCAGGCGTACGCACTTACGCAAGTGCGTACAGCGCTGGACTAAAAAAAGGTCATCAGTTTTTTGGGGTGATGGAAAAGGTATGTTTGTGGGAAATTCGAGGCTGACGACACAAAAAGACTAAAAAAAGGTCATCAGTTTTTTCGGCGACCCTGACGAAAATTTCTGTATCCGCTCTTGGCTGGTGCGTACAAGAAAAAAATCCTGGGGGCGCCGCTGCATCATTCGTACGTTATCTGTGTCCCTTTCTACGCTAGATCCCATAACCTGAGAAAGTTATTGTTGATGCGCTCGTCTTCGGCCTATTATCATAGTACAAGAATTTTGGAAGATTGCAGTTTTTGAAACCCGAGGTGTGTCCTTAGGACGACAGTAAATGAGTCATTATAATTATCATTAACTAGCTGGGGTACCCGGCGATGCCCGGGAAATTTAGGATTTGACTCGCTCCCGTTGCAAATTTTTCTTCAAAGTGGTTGGTAATTAAGGGAGGCCTAGCCTATTTGGTGATACCTATAGTAGCCTACCCATTAGGTTCCATCGGGGGCCCAATGTTGAACGTTTTCTCTTTCTAAAAATAAAATTGCAAAGATTGCAGTGTTCTTTTGGGTAAGCTTTGATTACACTTTAGCGTAATTAATCCTACTCGCCATTGTTTGTCTTGTTACATTTTTAGCGACATTGACATAATTATGTAGGCCTATATCAGAGATGATTACTCTAGGCCTCCTCCTTTATCCAGGCTAACGTCTGCGGTCGGGTGTAGGACATTTCCCCCCCTGGACATTTCCCCCCCCCGGACATTTCCCCCCCCGGACATTTCCCCCCCTGGACGTTTCCCCCCCTGATTTCGACTAGGACATTTCCCCCCCCGGACATTTCCCCCCCTTCTGTGCATACCACCTCAAATGACCATACAAGTCCTACCATGAATTCTAGACCTACGCCTAGGTCTGTATAATTAAATCTGAAACTTTTACAATGATTCCTTTGAAGTAAATGCTAAGGAATCCACTTTGCTTAAATTGGAGCTGGATCGATGAAAATATTCTGGTTTAAATTGGAGCTGGATTGATGAAAATATTCTTGCTTAAATTGGAGCTGGATTGATGAAAATATTCTTGCTTAAATTGGAGCTGGATTGATGAAAATATTCTTGCTTAAATGGAAGCTGGATTGATTGAAATATTCTTTGCTTAAATTGGAGCTGGATTGATGAAAATATTCTGGTTTAAATTGTTGAACACGATAAAAGCAATGGTTTCCGCATACAGGGGGGGGGGGAAATGTCCTAGGGTAGGGGGGGAAACGTCCAGGGGGGGAAATGTCCGGGGGGGAAATGTCCGGGGGGGGAAATGTCCAGGGGGGGAAATGTCCGTTCCCCTCTGCGGTCTACGCGTACGAATTTTTTTTTTATGCGAACACGGTTTTGCTCAACACCGACTTAATTATATTTTACCGGTGTAAAGGTTTCAAATTACCCCCTCCTAAACATTACCCCCCCCCCCGGTAACTTGAAACCGGTTTCAGATTACCCCCCGGAAACTAGATTTGCATCAATCATCGCATTTATTGCACTACAAAAATCAGAAAAATCATCCCGCTTCTTGTTTTGGTCTGAAGATTTTCATCCATCATCCCACTTCGTAGTTTGCTATCAATACTTTGATCCGATAAAAATAATAGCCTCGAAGCCATTTTCTCCATGTAAACTTCAGCGGCGAATAGTATTTCAGTTACAGATGAAAATATTGATAACAAACCACGAAGTGGGATGACGGATGAAAATCTTCGGACCAAAACAAGAAGCGGGATGATTTTTTAAAATATTTTTAGTGCAATAAATGCGATGATTGATGCAATTTACAGTTTGCATGGGAGTAATGTTTAGGAGGGGGTAATTTGAAACCTTTACACCGGTGTAAAGGTTTCAAATTACCCCCTCCTAAACATTACCCCCCGGTAACTTGAAACCTGTTTCAGATTACCCCCCGGAAACTAGATTTGCATCAATCATCGCATTTATTGCACTAAAAAAATCAGAAAAATCATCCCGCTTCTTGTTTTGGTCTGAAGATTTTCATCCGTCATCCCACTTCGTGGTTTGCTATCAATATTTTGATCCGAAAAAAATAATAGC
This sequence comes from Lumbricus terrestris, assembly GCA_949752735.1. Classification (NCBI taxonomy): domain Eukaryota; kingdom Metazoa; phylum Annelida; class Clitellata; order Crassiclitellata; family Lumbricidae; genus Lumbricus; species Lumbricus terrestris. The sequence continues at coordinate 7,751,619 of OX457046.1, forward strand.
CTCGAAGCCATTTTCTCCATGTAAACTTCAGCGGCGAATAGTATTTTAGTTACAGATGAAAATATTGATAACAAACCACGAAGTGGGATGACGGATGAAAATCTTCAGACTAAAACAAGAAGCGGGATGAATTTTTTATATTTTTAGTGCAATAAATGCGATGATTGATGCAATTTACAGTTTGCAGGGGGGTAATGTTTAGGAGGGGGTAATCTGAAACCTTTACACCGGTATCGTGCCGACTGCAGCAATCTACCGATCTGTTCTTATAACTTGATATTCGATGTTAAAAGTCACATATAATTATTATGCTTAAAATTGGCGAATCAAAAAGCTGACAATTTTTTTATCGCGTTTGCCTAATGAAGACTTGAACGCGAGCAAACCAATGACCTTCAATTAGCCAGTAAAGTCGACGAAAAGAAAACTGAATTTCGTGCTAATATAGGCTATCGGTTATTTAACAGTGGCGGCGCTAGACACTTTGTACCCAGGGACCCAGAGCATAACCAGCGCAGTCATACAAGTAACCAGGGCAGAGTGCACATACATACAAACAAACAAACAAAAACCGACAATTACCCTAACACCACGCTGTCTCCTCGGCTTGACCTCCCTTCGATTGCGCTTAGCTCACTTGCCTATTTGCCTTCAATAAAGCAGCAGATATACCAGTTACTCCGGACGCTCAGAATCTGATGCAAAGAACATTGCATCAGATTCTGAGCGTCCATAGACAAGAATAGTCTAATCAGAACAATAGCATGAAAATATTATTTCCATGCTATTATTCCGATTAGACTATTCTTGTCTTTGAATGCAACATGCCTGCTTATGCAAACTGTTATTTGTAACTCAGAATGCGGTCTGAAACAGAGAATATAAAGTTAATACTTAGGCTACTTACTTACTTTGTTCATAACGTCAGTATTGTCGTCAGTCACCAGACGTCGCTAGACCAACGGTCATTTCTGGCAATTTAAATATTGTATAGCAGTGACGCCATTTTCTGAAGGCGACATTACTGTTTAGGTGAAATAATGTGTGACAATCTTCTTTATTTTGCGTTTCTGGAGATAATGTTTCATTCATTGCATTGCTTTATAGCCGCTCTGTTGAAATTGTTTGTTATTGGTGTATTTGCTGTTTCGCAATTGTGTAGACCTACCATTATAATTGATAAAAATTCTCGTCATTTTAACACAATGTTTAACAAAAATGGCACGGATAAAATATAATCACGAAATGTCGCCTAACAAAATGTCATAAGTATGAACGAATAAATGTCTAGTTTAGCAAATGAAATATCAAAATCGACAAAAAGGGATTGTAGCAAAAATATTTTCAAGGTAAAAAGATAAGTTCCTATAGGAAGGAAGAAGACTAATATGAAGCTCATATCATAGGGCCTAGTCGGTATGTAGCCTACGCACAGATAACAGTAACGTTGCTCCCATTGCGTGTTTCTGAGACATTGCAAGAGTGCTTACAATATGTTTTTTCGCTAATGTACAAACACTGGTGACAAGACAATTCGGCGACAGACAATTCGGCGACAGACAATTCGGCGACAGACAATTCGGCGACAGACAATTCGGCGACAGACAATTCGGCGCCCAGACAATTCGGCGACAGACAATTCGGCGCCGTTTGCGCGCGCCGTTTTATGACGAACATTATTTTAAGCGGTATCCGGACATTACCCCCGGCCCATTACCCCCCTGCCATTACCCCCTGCCATAACCCCCGAAGACAATTCCCCCCCCCGCCATTACCCCCCCCCCGCCATTACCCCCCCCCCCGCTATTACCCCCGACTCCGCAATTACCCACATAGATGGTTGGCAAATCATATAAACGGAGTACAGAAATGTAATGTCTGAAACAAAACAACGACCGTTGTACTTAAAGAAGCTAATTATGACAATTTCTTAAATGGAAGCTGGAATGATGAAAATGTTCTTTCTTAAATGGAAGCTGGATTGATGAAAATGTTATTGCTTAAATGGAAGCGGGATTGATGAAAATGTTCTTGCTTAAATGGAAGCTGGATTGATGAAAATGTTCTTTCTTAAATGGAAGCGGGATTGATGAAAATGTTCTTGCTTAAATGGAAGCTGGATTGATGAAAATGTTCTTTCTTAAATGGAAGCTGGATTGATGAAAATGTTCTTACTTAAATAGAAGCGGGATTGATGAAAATGTTCTCGCTTAAATGCAAGCTGGATAGATGAAAATGTTCTTGCTTAAATGAAAGCGGTATTGATGAAAATGTTCTTGCTTAAATGAAAGCTGGAATGATGAAAATGCTCCTTTTTAAATGGAATCTGGATTGATGAAAATGTTCTTACTTAAATAGAAGCTGGATTGATGAAAATGTTCTTACTTAAATAGAAGCGGAATTGATGAAAATGTTCTTGCTTAAATGCGCTATTTTTTAATAAATTTAAATGCTGGCGCCGAACTGTCTGTCGCCGAATTGTCTGGGCGCCGAATTGTCTGTCGCCGAATTGTCTGTCGCCGAATTGTCTGTCGCCGAATTGTCATGGAACCCAAGGGGGGGGTGGTTCCCCTCCAGGTTTTTCCAAAATAATTCTTGTTTCGTTTCGAATAAAATTTTGACATTTTAGGTAGCTGTAGAGGGTTCATTTGCACACATTTTGAGGTAAACTTTTTCATGATAATCCATACCGTTCAAAAGTTATACCCGAGGTACCAGGGGGGTGGATACCACCCCCCTTAGATTATCAGCTATATCTTATCCGTCACTTAACATTAAGGGACACAAATTATACCATTCTATAGAGGGAATGTGGGGATACATTTCGCTGCTAATTGAGTTGTTTTTTGACAACCAACCGGAGGTGCTCAAAATAAATTAAAATATATATAAATAGGTTTTATTTTCGTAAAAATTTCGTGTTTTTCTATTATAACGTATCCATAATTTATTTTTTTAAGAGAACTAAATTATGCTATTCTATAGAGGACAAGTAGGGCTATTGTGTCGTACCAATTAATTTGACTTTTGATGACCGGAAGTGCTCAAAAAAATTAAAATGTGTGAAAAACTTTTTTTTTACAACACATGTCGCTAGTTCTGTGTAAACCTTGTCAGCTTCTAATGAACTTGTAAACATGTATGTATGCATACATTCATGCATACATACATATATGCATACATGCATACATACATGCATAAAAATATACATACATACATAATATATCAACATGCCCACATGCATGCTTTCGTACATGCATTCATATCTATATCTATAAGAAAGGACTTGGCTATGTATGTATGTATGTATGTGACTTTGTCCAGAATGCACGCCCACAGTTTTTGAGCTTTTCACTCCAAACCTTCACTACTCCGTAGGTCTCGGCACGAGACGCAAAGGCGAGGGGTTGGCGATTCTCTACCACCATGGGGGCCAGGGTGGGGCGAACCCCCCAATTTAAAAAAAAAACGCAGCTATTGATTTGAATTTTTTTCCTAGATAAAGGTCCATCAGAACCCCCCGGATCAGTGGTTGGCAAATCTCTACCACCATGGGGGCCATAGTGCGGGAGGGGGTCAAAAACACTAATTTTCGCTATAAATTTTCGTTCGCTTGCCCCGTATAAAAGCAGGGGTTGGGGGTGGAGGGGTGGGGTGGATGTGGAAATTTTCGTCAAACCCAAATTTATCGGGTCGCGTACCGGTAGGGGTCGTAGTGTGGTAGGGTGGGGTTGTGGCCGTAGCGGATGGAATCCTAAATTTCCCGGGCAACGCCGGGTTCCCCAGCTAGTATACATATATATTTACAAACATACATACATACATACACACATGCATACATACACACACACATACATGCATACATACATACATATATACATACATGCATACATACATGCATACAAATATGCATACATACATAATTACATATATGCCCACATGCATGCTTTCGTACATACATTCATATATACATATATATTTACAAACATACATACATACATACATACATACATACATACATACACACATACATGCATACATACATAGTCATGCATACATACATGCATACAAATATACATACATACATACATACATGCATACATACATACATGCATACATACATGCATACAAATATACATACATACATACATACATACATACATACATACATACATACATACATACATACATACATACATACATACATACATAATGACATATAATATTTATGCCCACATGCATGCTTTCGTACATACATTCATATAAACATATATATATATATATACAAACACAAACATACACACATGCATACATACATACATACATACAATCACACATATATACATATATATATATATAATTGTTAAAACACATGTTCAAAATACACAGAATCTTATATTCTGTCCATTCATAAATAAACATTGCATAAGTACACGTTTGTGAAATCAAAGGGTCCCCAGGTAAAAGTTGTATAATTTCGAGGTATATTGATATATTTTTAAACCTAAATATGCCATTTTGTGCAGAAATGAATGCTCTATCCTATGGTGTATTGCAAGTTATGATATCTCAAACCAAACCCAAAATCCAGGGGGTGGTAAACCCCCCTCCCTTGGTAGTCCATGTTACAAAAAAGCTTGGTAGCCTGAGGGTTAACTAAATATCGGTTGTTTTAGCGCTGCATCGGCAGTCATCTGCAGATGGATTGATTTATAATTGACGATACCATTAAAACAATGAGCTAGCGAATTGTGTGACACGACTTAATTACAATGGGTGACGTCTTAATCAATTATCACGTGTTCAATGCGCCATTATAGTCGTTTCATGGACCTGTGTGAATCGCGTTCGATTTTTCTCGGACATAGTTTGATGCTTCTTGCAATACGGTAATGACGTAAATTGTGTTTCTTCAAAAGTCAACGTTTGATCTTCTGGAGATGGACGACGTAATCCACCGCGTCATATCAAAGAAACGGACAACATCTGAGTCCGGTAATGACGAACAAAAGAATGAAGACTCAGATGGTAATTTTTAGTGCAAGATGTCTTTTAGGCCTATTATTATTAGTATTATTATTATTATTATTATTATTTTTACCCGAGGTATCTATAATCCCTCAGGTGTCAGATTATTATTATTATTATTATTATTATTATTATTATTATTATTATTATTATTATTATTATTATGATCTTTATTTCATTAATATATTTTTAGATTTCGTCATTTCTTGATCTGTGCAATGACGAACAAAGGAATGAAGGTTCAGATGGTTAATTTAGTGCAAGGTTGTCTTTGAATAATTATATCAGATCTGTGTTTTATTGTTCATCATTAATTCATAGCTCCAATCATTATCAGGGTAAGCGTATTATAATAGGCCTGCTGTCGTTTAGCGCCGTGAATTATTCAAGACATCTTAACCAGGCTTTTATTGATCACTCAATTGCTTTTTCTAGAATGACAATTTACACACGTCATCCAGATTCTACTTATGCTTGATCATTCATTCAGCTTATATTATGATGCAATAATTAAGCTTCAATACAATTGATTCATAGAATTGCTCACATCATCCAACTTAATTCCAGTTTTACTATTTAAATAATTTTCGTCGCTCATCTAACTTCTAATATTTTTGCACTATAACACATTTTCATCGCTCATCCAATGACTAATTTCAGTACTATAATATAATTTACGACGCTATTTTACATGTAGATTTGAAATTGAACAAAAGAATAATAAAATATCATAATTTTTGTTTTTTAATATGATTCTTTTATTAAAAAATTGAAATGGTTATGCATGGTGGGTAATAGGGTATATTTTTTCTCTGCATGACAATTTCAATTTGTTTAGTAAAAGAATCACAAAAACACCAAACATTGTGATAATTAGTAAATTTTACAGACACACAATTGAAATTGCCACGTTGTAAGCATGTAATTGAATGCTTTTCTTTTCTCGCAGTTTTCCAACAAGCAGCCAGTGCTAAACGTTTGAAACTCGACTCATCAAGCGACAAAACGGTGAGCGAATAATCAGTGGTATTGCTAGTCTTGTAAATTAGGCCTATAGAGGAAACAACGGGAAACGCCCATGATTCAAGCGTGACAGATCATTCGCAAAATCCTAATATCCTTTGACAATGAACATTGATCAAATTTATTTAAAAAACTGCCTTTTTTTGTTCATGTGCGCCTACCTGCACCTCACTCTGATTATTGTGATATTATTGTTAACTAGTGTAGTTTATTGACCAACATTATCCGAGTTTTTACAGAAGTAAGACAACTTTAACCTATTATCAACTAGGCCTAATAACAAATATCTAGTACCGAAATTTTCCATTATATCTATGTGTGACCTATAGGCCTACAATTGGTTTTCAGCCGAAGTGCGACTTCACTAAATACGATGAACTCTAAACAGTTCTACTGACTTAGCGACTTCTCGTTATATTCAACAAACATTCATTTGTGATCAGTGCAATGTAGGCTAGTAGCCTATTTGTATGTGTATTTGACTAGCTGGGCTACATGATAAATTATCAAAACGTGAATATATAAAATGTAGCTGCATGATCTTCCGTTGGAGATGTTGGAGTGTATTCTCGTTAAAGCCATAGCTATGGAAGTGAAGGATATGAAGCTGTCGAAAAGTGTATGGAAAGAAAAAGCTGATCTTGTGATAAACAGACTTAGATCTGTCTGCCCGTATTGGGACAGTATCCTTGCGACCAACTTCTTTCGGAATGAACTTCACCGAGCTCTCGAGGGTACGTCTGTAATTGGTCACTTTGTAAAGAATTCTGTTGTCTTATTAATTTTGTATGCAAAAATATATGCAACTTGGATTGACGTCAACATATGTACCACGACAGTCACAATATTTTCTCAGAGTTTCTCAACCTGTGGGTCGCGACCCCGTGTGGTCTTCTGACGAGTTACCATGGGTCGCATGGACCCTGCAGAAATATTTTGTAAATGATGTAGGCTGGTCTATTGCAATTTCAATGCTACTTTCTACACTGTAGCAAATAGCAAGTAGAATAAGGTTTTACTTACACTTTTTGCTAGGCTTCAATTGTTAGATTGCGGCAGCTAATTTAAATGTTTTCTCCATAATTATTAGTACTCAAATGTAGATTCCAGTTTTGCCATTCGTCCAAACAAACGACGGCTTATGTAGGCCTATAAATTTTCTCTGAGCACTGAAATAATTATTAAGATGAGAGCTTAAACTGCCTCCGTTTTCAAATCATGCCTATCAGCACTGAAATTATGAGAAATTTGGTTGATACGAAAAAATTTAAATAAGGAATAAGACTCTTTTGAAGTCTTAGGCTAAATTACGGCTATCAGCACTGAAAATTATAGCGAGCAATAATTATCGTTAAATGACAGTCTAAAATACCAACATTGCGCTGCAGGAATACACGAAATTTTGACAATGGGGAGAGGCACGTCCCTTTCCCCAAAATGCTTCCACTGCTCAGCGCATTCATAAAGAACACAAGGGGGGCTAAAGTTTATTAAATTTATTGCCACCCTAAGCAAATCAGTTAAGTGAAATGAGTGTCAAGCAACCAGGAAATTCAGAGCCTATTGTTTAATAGACGCGGCATGAATAGAGAAACTACAACGTTTTATATTTGCTGACATTTTGTCGGTCGAATCGATGAAACCATAAAAATAATAAACAGAGGCGCCATTCAGATAGGCCTACTAAACATCCTTAGGACTAGGCCTACTATGCAGGAAGGCATGCATGGCCAGTGTTTTAAGCACAAGGCCGATGACGCCAAGAAGACACACTTGAGACAGAGGGTTTGGGGATGTTCAACAGCAAGGTGTGACAGCTGTTAAGTTTCACAAGCCGAATAAACTTATGACACTTCAACAAAAAAATAATTGCGAATAGGTAGAGCTCTCAAAATCGCAACAACCCGGAAACCTCATGCAACTGCCAAAAACAGTTTTCGAAATACGAGTGCGAAAATGCATGACATTGGAAAATAGTATAAAAAATGCAGTCAAATTAGGAAGTTCAATAAATTTTGTTGGAGGTCGTCACCACTTTCGAAATGTTGCCAAGGATTAGCCGCACTAAAAAGGTCTAGCCCATTTGAAAACCCAAATATTAAAGTCTATATTATGTCCTCACTTTTTCGTTGCATTTCACGTGAAAAAGCTAGTGTGCAAACAACCTGTACTACGGTAGATTTTCATGATCACGTTTAATTTGCTTTGTGGTCTAAGATAATTTTTCTTTTCATTTAAATTAGAGTAGGGCTATAGCAATATGTAAGCATAGGCCTACATGTATGTCCGCGTGTAGTCGTGGCGTAGGCCTATTTCATTTGTTTGAATTATTTATATAAAATAATTCTATTTTTTAGCTCATAAGACGATTCGTTTGGAAATTTTGCATCAATCACTGATTCCATGCTTCATAACCCGCGTTTCTACTCTGAAGGATGATATACTTCTATTGTGCCATTACCTTGATCAAGACCGCCGTGTTTTTAACGAGGTTAGAGTTTACGACCGCAACAATAATTTTATGGCATGCGTGAAAGAGATCATCCCGTTCTCAAAGATACGTCCAGCGTACATAGAAGGTTGCAACGTGTCAAATTGCATCTATGTCTTAGAACAGCACAGGGATTTGTTCTGCTCTTCTGTCTTTCGCTTTACAAGAGAAGAAACATACAAGTGGAAGATCCAAACATGGATCAGTGATTTAGACTTTTCCATATCCTTCATGTCCGTTTCCCCTAAAGGCAACCTGATAATCAGAGATGGGACAACAAAAATATATGGTCCAAACGGTTTGTTGCATCATGAGATAACGTCGACTCCAGACAGCTGTGTCTTTGGGTATGGATATGCCGACTTTGTGATCCAGAAATCAAATGGAAACCTTGTGTTAGTCTCTCGAGACCAACATCACAGGGCATTAACCGAGATCGATCCAAATGGTGTTAAGCCTTTTGAACGAAAATATCAGTCATCACTAAGTGGAACGAGTAGAGTGAATTTTGCCGATATCTGGGGTAGAATTCTGATAAACGACTCGATAAACGGAATCGAGCTTCTAGATTCTGAGTTCAACCTCCTGGATTTCACTGGTCCACAGCCAAATCAGGGCGGTTTCCAATGTGTCAGCAGTTTGCACTACAATAGCGAGAGGAATGAGGTAATGGCTATTTATGCCACTGATCATCGAACCAGTGCTCTTGCCATCTTCCGTTTCACTGAAGAATAAAGCCAATGCAGGGAATGTTAACGATGGGAATAATTTCAGTTACAATAAAGATTGTCGATATCTTGTATAATCAACTTTCGTATCATGGCTGCTAATACGTTCAATTTTAAGCACGTGTGTTGATCATAACTCTCTTTTCCAGATTTTATGGACTACTGTAAAAAGTTGTTATTCCGTAGAAAAATAGGGGCCTATCCGTTTTTGCTAATTTCGTTTGCTTGTTGTTTAAAGTTATTATTGTGTTGATACAAACTGTCTTTTTTTCTCTAGTCGTTGTTACTTCATTTATACAATAATTATCGTTATTAAAATGGAGTTTGTTTGTTTGTTTGTTTGTTTATCGTGCATTTCATTCTGTGTATAATTGTATGCTCTGGGAAAATACAACTTTAAACTGTGACGGTGGTGTCCAATCACCACCCACCACATCTAAAAGTGATGTGTTTATCACCACTGAGGGGCTACGCCGGTGTAAAAGTTTCAAATTACCCCTCCTAAACATTACCCTCCTTTAACTTGAAACCGGTTTCAAATTACCGATTTCAAATTACAGTCGGGGTAATCTGAAACTGGTTTTATCCTACCCTTACGGCTTCAGGTTACCCCCAGTGAAAGCGTTGTTTTCGTCAATCCAGCTTTTATTTCACCTCCAAAGAACCTTCATCCAGCTTCCATTTCACCTATATGGGGACCTTCATCCAGCTTCTATTTCACCTACAGAGAACCTTCATCCAGCTTCCATTTCTATAACCTTCATCCAGTTTCTATTTCACCTATAGAGAACCTTCATCCAGCTCCCATTTCACCTGTAGAGAATGAAAGCTGGATGAAGGTTCTCTATAGGTGAAATGGAAGCTGCATGAAGGTTAGAGAAATGGAACCTGGATGAAGTTGTAAGTAATTTATGCTATAAACTTTATTCTGCACCTGTAGTAATGATCATTGATGTGTATTAGTATAGAAAAAAAACTTTGCCAAGAATTCAGTTTTGCTGCTCAACTTCACCGTCTTGTTCGAGACTGCTATTACCAGCAGCATTATCAGCTGCGCCAGCTTCGCACTGACATCCGTTCTCTTACGTCTGTTGCTACTCTTACTTAAGTGCATTCATTCGTAACATCTCGCATCGACTATAATGTTCTTCACTCTACATTGGCCTCACATCCAGTAGATTGACTTGTCTTGACCGGGTGTTGCGCTCTGCTGTGCGCCTAATTGGGCAAATCCTTAAATAAGTTATGGTCATTTCTCATACTACATGCTTGAGATACTTTGCTGGCTCCCTATTCGCCAGCGTATTGAGTTCAGGATAGCTGCATTGATTTGGCGATGTTTTCAAGGTCTCGCCCAATTTACCTCCGAGAGCTATGCAGCCTTACATTGGGCATCCCAGGACGTCGTCAACTACGCTCTTCTGATAAGGGAGCTCTCTTAGTTCTTTTTGCTCGTACTACTACCATGAAGAATCGAGGTTGCGTAGTAGGTAGCCTACCTACAACCGAACCACATTAGAATATGCAAATTGCTCTGAAAGCTTAACCAAATTGTCCGGTCCATTAGTACGTCGCCTGCCGTCAGCTCTTGGAACTCTGGCGACAGTCGTGATGTATCCTCTCCAGTGTCTCCTCTCTTGTCGCCTCTCTTAGCTGCTCCAGGCTCATGCCAGACTTTTCCTGTACCTCATCCAACCATCTCTTCCTTGGTCTTCCGCGTCTCTTCCTTCCATCACCGCATGCCGTCATCAGCTCCTGTTCCAAACCGTTAGATCTCATCACATGGCCGAAGTAGCTCAAATTCCCCCCATTAGTATACGTAGCCTACACGCAATAATTTATTATGATAAAATATTCATTTGGTCTTCAGAAATTAGACATTTCATATTTTTATCCCACGTACTGGTTCTCGGGTTTGTGTCTACACCACTATTATAATAGTACTTCTCTGGTTTATATATCTGCACCAGTAGTAACATTTTCTGTGGTTAGTCCAGTGGTCTGGAATGGCCTTTTTGAGCAACGCCTACACCCTGGGACTCTACCAGGATCCTTCCTAACTAGCCTAAACTTAAACTGTTCTTTTTGGGCACGCTGGAGTCGGAGCGCCTCTGAGCAGTTTTCCTTGAAGGAGCGCTATATAAATGTCGAAATGAATGAATGCAGGCCAACGGCGAGTCTGACGCAACGTCCGGTATAGGCAACGTGTTCTTGTTTATATTTAAAACCCATTTTAAATACGTGAACTTTAAAGGCTATATTCAAGAAATCTGGTCGGTGGCCGCAAAACATAGTTAAGTTGATAGTTTTGTATGTAATCCAACTTAGTTGTTCATGATGGTGTAACCAGAGTTGAACGTGCAATAAACTGATTTTTAAAAAAAACTCAAATCCCTAGTCTGGTTTCAAGCATTTCTGTTATCATTGCTGAGAAATTTGCGCCTTAATGCGAAGTGTTGTGCCGCTTTTCCTTTGCTATCGTTACTAGGGATCCTGAGATTTTCCCAGAGAAACCTGGGATTTGCCCCCAAGGACTCTATGCTCAGAACTGGTTATGGTTTCTTCTTCTTTATCCGCCTTGTACAAGTTTTTGGCGATAATCGGAGTTCCGAAAAATTTAGCACCTTATTTTAAAAATAAAAGAATTCACGTAGTTACACCTATGAATGCAGATTGACGAGTAATTGTGTTTGCAAAATAAACAAATGCCTTTGGAGATTCAAAACATGATCCTCAGCGATAGAAACGGAATTCTAAGTGGAGCGCCATCTATCGTTGAGAGTGAAATCATGATCACAATATGTTAACAAGTAACCTATCCCCTAATATGGAATCTTTGGTTTTGCCCCATTGAATCCTGGGATATCCCTGACTGAGCGATAATTCCAATTTCAGGGCCAATTAGCTAACCAGTAACTATAAATATAATCTTTGTATCTCTCATATTGAATGTTTGTTTACTATGCTGGAATTGTTTGTTATAGGGACATAATTATGTTAATTGTAGGTTCTTATTAGCAATCTTGTCTACTTCTACTAATAGGCTCAATGCAACTGCTTCTGCTAATTTTCGGGAGAGGGATTGGTATAATAATAATTATTATAACGGATAATACTGTGGTTTGATTGAAGTGCTTCCGGTACGCGGTTCGAGTCTCGTAAGGACTCTGGGTTTATCTCTTCCTTCATTATATGTGGCAGATAAAGTAGGCCTACATAGAGCGTGCACCTTGCATGGCCGCAACATGCGTTCTTGTGAATTGTTTCATTTGCGTGACGGCAATCCTGGGAACGGCGGTCATAAATTAAAACATTCCATAAATCGATAGTGCGGAGTATTGGATGGGCAAAAAATGTGGGGTTTTCATCCAGCCTCCATTTCTTAAGCGTTTCTTCATCGATCCAGCTTCTATTTAAATACCTTCATCCAGCTTCTAATTCTCATGCGTTATTTTCGTCAATCCAGCTTCTATTTCACCTGCAGAAAAACCTTCATCAAGATTCCAATTCTCTTGCGTTTTTCATCAATCCAGCCTCCATTTCACCTGTAAAAGGTCGGTTATTGTGACTAACCGCTCGGTAGGAAGTAAACAGTATGGCGGTCACAGATACACGCAAAATAGAGCGGCCTCAACTCCGGCGATCGATAGCCCAATGTTTCCGCGCGAAACATTGGGGTCCCGCTTCAGTCAGTGATGTTGTGTGATGTAAGTAAGTGATGAAGGTATTTCTAGATCTGAAATAGAAGTCGGATTGATGAAAAAACGCTTAAGTAATGGAAGCTGGATGATGGTATTCTTATATTTGAAATAGAAGCTGGGTTGACGAAAATAACAAGCGAGAAACAGAAGCTGGGTTAATAAAAATATTATAGCTTAGATTGGAGCAGGATTGATGAAAATGTTCTTGATTAAATTAGAGCTGGATGGATAAGGATCTTGTTAATTAAATAGGAGCTGGATTGATTAAAATGTTTCCGATTAAATTGGAGTTGGATTGATGAAAAATAATCATTATTGAAACAGAAGTTGGATTCATAAAACAGCTGATGCAATTGAAAAGCTGGACTTTTACTTACTTACTTATTTTTGCCTGCTGTCTTATTGCACCATTGACTATTAAGCGGAAAATTGGGCTATCGATCGCCGGAGTTGAGGCCGCTCTATTTTGCGTGTATCTGTGACCGCCATACTGTTTACTTCCTACCGAGCGGTTAGTCACAATAACCAAAAGGTCTTCATCCAGCTTCTATTTCTCAAGCGTGGTTTCTATGCGCTCATCCTATACACCGCGCTATTACCGTATTACGACACGTCAGGTTGATTTATTTCCCAACGGAATGCCGTCAAAACAACGTAAACAATGACGTAAAAAGCCCGAGAATCTCGTAAGTGAATAAGTAAAGAATGAAGAAAATAAGCGAATAAATGCAGCCTTAACTGTAGTTGACTCTTCCTCTGACGAAAATTCATGTTTCGGAATTTATGACCGCCGTTCCCAGGATTGCCATGGAATAAACGATAAGCTTAATTATTATTAATTATTATTGCCACTTTATGACCAACATCAGAGAATTCGCCTTATCGTTTTGACATCTCCTCTAAACAATCTGCCGATTCTGTCTGTATTTGATATTGTAATTGAAACATTTATATAGCACCGCTCACAGATTCAGTGGCGCTCCCGACCCAAGCTAGTGCTCCCGCTAACACATAGTATAATCTTCAGGCGTTTACGAAACAGGGGAAGAGAAAGGCCAAGAAGCTCAGAACGTAGCTTGTGAGGAAGGCGGTTCCAACAAGTAGGGCCAACATAATTATGCGAAGCTTCTGGACTGGGCAGTAGCTCCACGCATGCGCGGGACAACTAGAAGGCCATTAGCAGCCGAGCGAAGGGCAGAGCGGCCAGGAAGAGTGGAGACCAAGTTACACAATGCCCGAAGATAAGAGGGGGCTACCCCGAGAAGAGAGTTGCGCATAAGTGTCAGAATCTTGAACTCAATGCGCTGAGGTACAGGAAGCCAATGATGAGCGTCCCGAATAAAATCAGATATGTGAGAGAATTGGGGAAGACCAGCAATTAGGCGGACAGCAGCGTTAAGTATTGACTGAAGTTTAGAGAGGTTTAGAGAGGAGAGACCAGCATAGGCAGAGTTTCCAAAGTCAACTCTAGAGCAAATCAAAGCATGGACAAGCGCCTTGACCGCTTGAATGGAGAGTGAGTGGCGGATAATGCGCAATTGTCGCAGGTGATAGAAGCATGTTCGAGATATTCGGTTAACATGGTCAGTAAGAGAAAGGATTGGATCAAAAGTAAAACCCAGATCACGAACAGTTGGAGAAAATTGGATATCTGGGTACAACGTGCTGAGGAGCGCCATATCAATCTTTGCAAGATGGACTCTACCACCAAGCCAGATGAATTGGATTTTTTCAGAGTTAAGGCGGAGACGGTTAGAAGACATCCATTGGTTCAGGAATTGAAAGATATTGTTCTTGGCCGTTGTTCCATACTTGGTTTTTCCGTTCAAAGGGTGAAAATTGTAGCCTATTCAAGACGTTTCAGATTCTGATGCAAGATTATTTCATGATTAGTGATTCTTATCCATTTCAACCTCTCCAATATTACAGGATCGACTTACGCTATCTGAAGTGCAGTTTTGCTCAATCAAGTCACGGCGTGGTCTTTTCACAGTGTTGAAGCTTTAAGGATCTCTATGTACGGAAGCAAGGAACAATGATGACGAGAAACAACAGATGATCATGTGAATTATCTAGGAAAACTTCCACTAAGAAATGTAAACAGAAAACAGGTGGAAGCACCCACACTCAAGAAAAGCAATACAAGAGCATTTCTTGCCACAACGTTTTTGACTTTATTCGCTGCTGAAACGTCATGCAGTGATCCATTCAGGAGATAAACCATGCAACTTCTATTTTTTTTGAAAAAGCATTTACACAGGATGCTCATCTGAAAATCCATACAAGAACTCACAAAATTGGAAAAAATTATTTCAAAGGCAATTACCTTTCAAAGATTTCCCACATATTGTTACCCGGAAAAGATAAGCAAGAATCCCCTGTGCAGAGAAACCGTACAGATGTAAGTTATGTAGTCAAGATTTTGAGCAGAAAGCTCAACTAGGAGAACATACAAGAATCCACACAAATGATAAACTTTACCTGTGCATCTTATGCGAGAAAATGTTTGGACATAGGAATAGTTTTAAATGCCATACAAGAAGATCCTCTCGAAAGAGAGCATACAAATGCAATTTATGTTGCAATACATTTAGACAGAATAATAACCTGAGAAGTCATGAAAGAATCCAGTGGAGAAAAACTATTCACTTGCAACGTATGTAGCCACACTTTTGCTCTGAATTCCCGTCTAAAAAGCCATGCAGGAAAACACAGTGGAAAAAAGCCAGCGAAGTGCAATTTTTGTGGAAAAACCTATTCCCATATTGCTTATCTGAAAATACATGCAAGAACCCACAGTGGAGAAAAGCCATTCAAATGCAAATTATGTGCCAATGCCTTTTCGCGGAATGGTTATCTGAAAAACCATATTAGAACCCACAGTGGAGAAAAGCCATTCAAATGCAAATCATGTCCCAAAGCCTTTTCGCAGAATGCTACTCTGATAATCCACGCAAGAACCCACAGTGGAGAAAAATCATTCAAATGCAATTTATGTACCAAAGCCTTTTCACAGAATGCTAGTCTGAAAATCCACGCAAGAACCCACAGTGGAGAAAAGCCATTCAAATGCAAATTATGTGCCAAGTCCTATGGTCAGAATTCTCATCTAAGAAGCCATGCAAGAACACACAGCGGAATAAAAGTATACAAGTGTAGTTTATGTGGAAAATCATTTACAGAGAAAGGTGATCTGGTAAAGCACTCGAGAATTCACAGTGGAGAGAAACCTTACTTGTGTAATTTATGTCAAAAGGTATTTGGAGATCAGTCTACGCTCAGATATCATACAGCATCCCATGCTGAAGAAAAGCACTATGTGTGCAATTTATGTTGGAAAACATTTTTACATAAAGGTAATTTGAATAACCATGCAAGAAGCTGTTGCTTAAAAGCCAATGGAGCGCAACATAAGTAGCTAACCATTTACAGTTAATCTAATCTTATTATCTGGTAATAAATCTGAAATATCGTGAAAGAAATAATGAAATGTTAGCATTACAATGCTATATATGTAATAATCCATCTGGAAACTAACACTATCTAAAAATACATTGTTCAGTGTTCATGCAATCGTCGTGTCAGCTACATACCGGTGTAAAGGTTTCAAATTACCCCCTCCTAAACATTACCCCCCCCCCCCCGTTAACTTGAAACCGGTTTCAGATTACCCCCCGGAAACTAGATTTGCATCAATCACCGCCTTTATTGCACTAAAAAAATCGGAAAAATCATCCCGCTTCTTGTTTTGGTCTGAAGAATATCATCCGTCATCCCACTTCGTGTTTTGTTATCGATATTTTGATCCGAAAAAAATAATAGCCTCGAAGCCATTTTCTCCATTGTAACTTCAGCGGCGATTAGTATTTTATTTACAGATGAAAATATTGATAACAAACCACGAAGTGGGAGGACGGATGGAAATCGTCAGACCAAAACAAGAAGCGGGATGAATTTTCCGTTTTGTTTAGTGCAATAAATGCGATGATTGATGCAATTTACAGTTTGCAGGGGGGTAATGTTTAGGAGGGGGTAATCTGAAACCTTTACACCGGTAGGTTACTAAAGAGGCTCTTCGGGAATTTCGACTGAACAGTGAACAGGCACTGTGTAATCTAGGGTACCATTTTACGGTTCTCAATTGAGCCCTCTAGTTCAAAAGAGGTTCATCGACTGAAGTTTTGGCATAGATCAATTTCATATCAGAATCAGTAATGCACAGACAAGAGTTGTGGTTTGTTTGGGGACATTGCAAGAGTTATGCTGTTTTGATAAAGTGCAAACACTAGGGGTTTACGAACACTTGAAGCCATCTTTATTCATCAGTGCAGCAGAAGACCTACTAAATATTTTAAGTAGTCAGATTTAGGCCTATTAAATTTAAATATCTCACCAGCTTAAATCCTATAACAGTGCTTTTATAGTGTGCAATCAACATGTTATGTCCATGAATTTTCAGACTGATATTATTCCAGGTGGATAATAAAATTATCACATTCTACAACTGCAACGTGTTTGATATTGTTACAGTAAGACTAGTGCTTCCCGCCGCTGCAGGTACTAGCCACATTAACTCTCGCTGTAAATGTCTTACAACATACAGTGTACTCATGGAGTTTTCTTCCAGAGCGTGTTTTGCATGACGATTCAGCACACATACACATCCACACATTTTTCTTATAATTATAATATTGCAATTGTAAGGTATTTCTCCATGGTGAATTTTTGTAAGTATTTTCAGAGAGCCTGACAAGCCTGTGAACAGTCTTTGTTACACAAATCACAATTGTATGGTCTCTATTCGGTGTGTGTTCTAGCATGATTTCTCAATGCAGTACTAGTTCCATAAACTTTGTTGCATAAAAGGCACAGAAAAGGTTTCTCTCCACTATGGATTCTTGTATGGCGACTAAGGCGACCTTTGCACTTAAATGCATGGCCACATAGATTGCATTTGAATGGCCTTTCTCCACTGTGGGTCCTTGCATGGACTCGGAGACTTGTATTCTGTACATTGAAGGCTTTGTTGCACAATTCGCATTTGAATGGTTTTTCTCCTCTGTGGATTCTTGCATGGGACTTCAAATAATCATTCCGTGCAAAGGCTTTGCCACACGTATTGCATTTGAATGGCTTTTCTCCACTGTGGGTTTTTTCATGGCGTTTCAGATGAACTGTCTGTCTAAATGTATCGCCACATAAATTGCAGTGGTATGGTTTCTCTCCAGAGTGTATTGTTGCATGATATTTCAATGTAGTTTTATCACAAAATACTTTGTCGCATAAAATGCACAGGTATGATTTCTCTCCAATATGGACTCTTGCATGGCTTTTCAGGTTATCATTACATGAAAATACATTGCCACATAGATTGCATTTGAATGGCTTTTCTCCACTGTGTGTTCTTGCATGGCTTTTCAAAGCCGCATTCCGTGCAAAGGTTTTGCCACATAGCTTGCATTTGAATGGCTTTTCTCCACTGTGTGTTCTTGCGTGAATTCTCAGAAGAATAGTCTGCGCAAAGGCTTTGAAACATGAGTTGCACTTGAATGGCTTTTCTCCACTGTGGGATCTTGTATGGATTTTCAGATGAGAATTCTGTGCATAGGTTTTGTCACATAAATTGCATTTGAATAGCATTTCTCCACTGTGGGCTCTTACATGGATTTTCAGATTAGCATTCTGTGCAAAGGTTTTGCTACAAAAATTGAATTTGAATGGCTTTTCGCCAGAATGGGTTCTTGCGTGACGTTTCAGTACAGAATTACGTTCAAAAACTGCTTTGCAAAAATTGCATCTGTATTGCTTTGCTTGAGAACATTTGCTTTCACGTGTTTTATAATTCCATTTGCAAGTGAGTATTTTCGTAGATAATTTAAATTTCTGTTATTTCTGAACATCATCATCGTTCTCTGCTTCCATCTTTGTATCTTGAACACTGTCACAAGAGCAAACCATAACTTTTTTAACAATGGTGCACTTCACGCCGAAATTTGTCGACTCTGTCATCACTATGTCATGTTGGAGAGGTTCAAATAGTCAGTATTCAACAAAGATAAAAATGGCATCGAAATCTGAAACTTCATCAATACAAAACCAAACAATTCCTACACAGTTAATACACATGCAGTGTTTGAGGGAAATATTGTTAATAATATAGCAGAATAAAGAAGATTATCACAATAATTACTTACAACAGATATGTCAAGTTCTATATAAAATGGCGAAAAAATTAAAATTTTCTAAACGCTTGCTTTTCAACATTAGCGACAGCTATTGACGGACGACAAATACTAGTGTTCATCATAAATTAAAGATTGGAAAATTTGGTAGTAGGCCAATTGCCTATAGACATAATTTTCACTTTTTGGCGTCGATTTGATTTAAAAAAACTTAAAACTATGCGACGATTTCTTTCGGATGGCGCAAGAAACAACCAATGCGAAAAATTATGCTATTAATAATTTTTATCTCATGCATTTCATGGACTTAGACCTACATTGCATGACGTTAATATCCATTATCCACACTCTTGACTGGTTTTGTATCAGGTTACTCCTCGTTCGTTTTAACGGAGATAATTAATTTTGTTCACACTGGTAGTCGAAGTCTGCATAAAACATGATAAAAGACTGCATAAAACTGACTAAGTCGGATGGCGTTTCTAATAGTATTCTCTTTATTGAAACAATCCGGTTGACACACCACAACAGGTTACAATGTACAATTATTCAATTTAAACAATTCACAAGAACGGATATCACAGAATACACAAATCTCAACTATAGGCAACTAACTGAACAGACAGCCTGTAATGCATGTCGCTAATAGCAGCCTACAACGCATATCCGCCAATCGGAGGTCTCGAACTCGCTACCCCTCGCACTCTACGCCAGCGTGTTATTCATTACTCTACCAGGCCCCGAGGATACCCCTCTTTTGAACAGCTATGCTAAAGGGCAATCAAGGAACTATTTGCTCAGATTGTACTTAGCACTGACCACATGCTGTTCCATTATGCACCATCAATAAAGCAGTTGGAGCGCTCCGATTGACCAGAGGCATCTTATTAGACTATTCTTGTCTTTGAATGTAACCTACGTGCTTACGCATAATATCGTTTGTAACTCTGAATGCGTTCTGAAACGTAGAATATAAAGTTAATACTTACTTACTTTGCTCATAACGTCAGTATTGTCGTCAGTCACCAGACGTCGCTAGTCGAACGTTTATTTCTAACAATTTAAATATTGCATAGCAGCAACGCCCAGTGATGCCACAGCTGGGTTTTTTCCACTAGATCTGGGTTTTTTGGCCTTCGTCTGGGTTTCTGGTTTTTTTTGGACAAGATCTTGGTTTATTTTGGTGACTTGACACTTTTTACTTACAACACATGAATATGCTGTGAAATTCAATGTAAAATGGTTGTGATACATAATTTTTTACACTAATTTTAATTTTAAGCTCCACAATCAAGATCTCATGTTGTAAATTCACAAATAATTTATAACCCGAAGAATAGTTCTGCACAAAAATGAACCATTTTGACATTTCAAAATAGGTCAGGTCACTCGTCTCTTTCCTTGTAAAGCCGTATCATATCTATTCATTCATTCATTCGAGTATTTATATAGCGCCTCTTCAAGGAAACTACTCAGAGGCGCTCAAACATAAATCTATAACATGCATATACAGATATACACTGTAGGTCAGGTCAATCCTCTAGTGGTATAATAGCCAAGTTGTTGCAGAGTATAAATGTTCTAGGTGGTTACAACGTTGGATTGTTGGTGTATTAAGGAAATTTGGCTGGAAACCTCGGACAAATTTAAAACTTTGTCAACTTAAGCCACGTGTGTTATGTGCTTACGATTCTGGTAGACTCGACCCGCTGCGCATGTGCACACGAATATATCGATTAAGCTTATTGTCAGTATGGATCCCGAGTCTCTGACAACTTTGACAATTGATATTTTAAAGTTGTAATTACATTTTATTCGACTATTTTGACGAACATTCTGTTAATCCTCATGCGAACAAGCGAAAAACCAACTTGATTTGAACAAGGGGGTCTAAAATAGCTTATATGAATAGTCTGGGTTTTTCTGGGTTTTTTTAAAAAGGAAATCTGGGTTTATTTCCGAAACCTCAGTGGTAACACTGGCAACGCCATTTTATCAAGGTGACACTATACTGTCTTAGGTAAAATAATTTGTGATTATCTTCTTTATTTTGCTTTTTCTATATATAATGTTGAATTCATTGCATTGTTATATAGCCGCTCTGGCGAATTACATTTTTTGACAATTGCGTATTATTATAAATTCTCGTCATTTTTACGCAATGTTTAGCAAACGGATGGCCAGACAAAATGTCACTACAAAATGGCACGGATAAAAAATTCTGATTTCAAAATTGGTCTCACACAATGTAATGGTGAAACGTCAGAAGTATGAACGAGTAGATAAGTGCTTATTTTAGCAATTGACAAATCTCAAAATCAAAATCGACAAAAAATATAGTAAGAAATATTTTCAAAGGTAAAAACAATGATTGCAATAGAAATGAAGAAGACTAATATCAATCTCATATCAGAATCAGTGATGCACAGACAACAGTGACAGAGTACCTATTGTTTGTTTGTTAGACATTGCAAGAGTTATGCCATTTCGATAATGTGCACACACTAGACCTATGGCCATTATGAACACTTGAAGCCATCTTTATTTAGCAATGCAGCAGAAGACCTACTAAGTAGTTTAAGTAGTGAGATTTCGCTTTATCATAAGTTTGAACCATTAAAAATGTTTTTGCTGCAATCACTTTTGAGATCTTCAACAATAATTATTATTGAAATGAGCAGTCATTTACCAATTTTATACTTACATATTTTGTCCGTGACATGTTGTCCATGATATTTTGTTGCATAGCATTTCCTCATGGAACTGGAAAATATGTATATTAGCGTCGTAGGTTATTCTCTCATTGCAGGATTCTTATTTTTAACCAATCCAACTCCAAGTTTTGAAAGTCATAGCGATCAGGCTTCTTTTTACGTATGCATTTGTTTCAATTCACGCTAATATTTAGGCAGCAATTATATTTCAAAAATACAGCTTCTATTAATTTAAATTGGAAATTATTGTTCATCAAAACAGCTTCGATCTTATATATATATATATATATATATATATATATATATATATATATATATATATATATATATATATATATATATATATATATAGTTTACTAAATTCCACATCTCTATAGTTACAAACTCTTTTCATCAATCCGACTTCTACCTAGCAAGAATTCTTTCGTCCGTCTGATTTGCATTCAACCAACGGTAGAACTCATGCAATTGAGCATAATTTGTGACGCTAAAATACACGTTCATTTACCATATTTTTCTTTATCTAAGTATTAGTTATTTTTATGTAGAAATTGTTTGTTATAGGGGCATTTGTTAATTGTATGCCTTATTAGCAATCTTTCTACTTCTACTGGGCCTACAGCTGCTGCTCTACAATTTTTCACAGTAATCTGTGTCCACCATTATCAAACAATTCACTTTATCTTTTAATATTTCCTCTATGCAACCCGCGTTTCATTCTTCATTTTGCTGCGTTCTTATTGGGTCTCTCTTGCTCGGCTTGGGTGCGCGCAAAAGGTGAAGAATTGTTTTGAAGAGGTATCTCATTGCATTGCAAGATTTTCTCATGATTAGTGACTATTATGAACTTCTCCATAATTGCAATCACAAATCCCATGTGAAGTGAAGTCTTGTTGAAATAATGTGTGGTTTGGTTTTTTGACAGTGTTCAATATTTAAAGATGGAATCGGGGAATGACGACAATAAGACACAACAGAAATGCATTTTAACTTCGACTAATAAATGGAATCAGAAAACAGGTGAAGGCACCGATTATCAACAGAAACAATACAAATGCAACTTTTGCCAAAAGGTTTTTGGATGTAATTATGTACTGAAACGCCATGCAAGAATTCATTCTGGAGAAAGACCATACAACTGCAATCTATGTGAAAAAGAATTTACTTGGGCTGAAAGTCTGAAAATCCATGCAAGAACCCACAGTGGAGAAAAGCCATTAAAATGCAATTTATGCGGCAAGACCTTTTCACACAATGCTAATCTAAAAAGCCATGCAAGAACCCACAGTGGAGAAAAGCCATTAAAATGCAATTTATGTGGCAAGACCTTTTCACAAAATGCTAATCTAAAAAGCCATGCGAGAACGCACAGTGGAGAAAAGCCATTCAAGTGCAATTTATGCGGCAAGTCCTTTTCACAGAACGCTAGTCTGAAAATCCATGTAAGAACCCACAGTGGAGAAAAGCCATTCAAATGCAATTTATGTAGCAAAGCCTATGCACAGAATGTTAATCTTATAATCCATGTAAGAAACCACAGTGGAGAAAAGCCATTCAAATGTGATGTATGCGGCAAAGTGTTTGCACATGAAGTTAACTTGCAGATACATGCACGAACCCACTGTGCTGACAAGCCATATAAATGCAATTTATGTAGTCGAGCCTTTAAGCAGAAAGGACACCTAAAAAGGCATACAAGAATCCATAGCGAAGAGAAGTCTTACCTGTGCATTTTATGCGACAAAGTATATGTAGATAATGGTACATTGAAACGTCATGGAAGAACACACTCTGGAGAGAAACGGTACAAATGCAATATATGTTCTAAAGCATTTAATCAAAATTCTATTTTGAAAACTCACACAAGAATCCACAATGGAACAAAACAGTACTAGAGGATTTAATGTGGTAAGTTATTTAAAGGGACTTGCCGGTTGGAAAACCACTCCAGAATCCACACTGGAGAGAAACCGTACACGTGGAATTTTGCCAGAAATCATTTGCAGATAGGTCCACACTGAGATATCACATTTGGGCACACTCTGGAGAAAGGTCGTACATGGTCAATTTTTTTGGCAAAGCATTAATTTTACACAAATGCCATTTGAATCACCATGCAAGAATCCACTGTGGTAAAAGCTAAATATCAACTGAATCTCAGAGAATTTTATAGCACAATGTGTTCGGACATAATCTTTGGGTACATAAAAAGAAATACTTGCAGGAAATAAGAAGACTTTGGCTGTTGATAAACAAATTTTCGTTTTTTGAACATTTATATGGATGCTGAATTTTGAATATGAATGCGAGTCATAAACCACTTCTATTCCGCAGAAGAAATGCAGTTTCTGAACTTGTAACACACGCCTTTTTCTCTTCGCTGAACCCAAAGATTCTCGTTTTTAGCTAGCCTTGTTTTAGTATTTTGTTTGATCCACGACTCGGATGATTACTGTATGGTATAATTAAGCTTAGTCAGTCATTAGATACGTTTTCGTAGCGAAACACTATACATGATTAATACAGGCATTTGCTGTTCTTCGCCTGTTTAGAATTAAGTTAATTTGTTCCATAATTGCTAATTATTCTGTTCTGTTAGCCAATGTGGCTTATTTTATATTTTGAATAAACAATTTCACTTCGTTCTAGATCTGGCGGTTAATATATATAGGCCTACTACTGCTTTTTCAATTGTTGCCAAGCCTTAAAGCCCTAGGTTTTAGGTTTGGCGGTTTCCCTCGTAGAATGAAGTGACCAACGACTGTAGGCGGTTCAAGTAAGCATCTGTCGGCCAATGGGCGTTGATTTCATTTTGGTTTACACATCTTACAAGCATAGCCTGCTGAATTTAATTATATGCATAGCCTAGGCAACATCGTCCGCTTTGTGGAATGGAGGCGAGGCGCAGGGACGGTCGGTCGATCGGTGGTAGCCCCCACCCTAGGCCCTTCACCCTCCCTCTGGCCTACCCCGATCAATTGACCACTTGTATATATAACCGAGCTTTGGGTCGTAAACCTGTATATAAATGCCAGCTGTTGATGCTGTCACCGTGGCCTTATTATACCCGGAACACTAAAGACAATAGACTGCGATGAAGGCTCCCCAGGGCACTAAATCGGCTCTCAGCTGACACTTCATGCTGTAACAGACGTTCGTCTCCCTATTCAGTCACCTTGTAGTCTGTAGGATTGTTTATATTTGGTCCCTCAGCTGCCAAGTGTAAGCTGTATTTCATATTCTAAGAATTTGCACCAGTAATATATCAGATGCTAATATACAGCCTAAGGAAGAGAGACTAGGTCACATGCCAAATTATGCTAATGAACTTAGGAAATGAACTTAGGAAATGTCCTTTCACAATTGAGTCTTGGTTTGCAGTACTCATTCTAGTTTGAATTTCGCTGCAGCAGAGTTGAGCTTCGTAATTTCTTCACTTCATAGCCATTTTAAATCGCATAGTCGATACAGCTTATATCTCGTGTCTGTATATTATATTATTATCTTATTTCAGTAGTGGACCTTATAGTAGTATAACATTGTATTTCGTTAGTGGACATATATTAGTATCATTATATCGAACTATTTCCAAAGATGGATGGAGACTACGCTGTACCAACGACACCGACTTCAGGTGTTGCAGTTGGCAACATGCGAACATTTAAAAAACGGTTGTCTGATGGATCTACCAAGAGTTATAGCTACCCTTACGTTTCTGTAAGGAAACATTTTGAATTAACTTTTACAACCGACAGTGATAAACTTAAATTTGAGCAAAAATGTGAGGACATTCGCTTGGCGTTGGGAGTAAAAAGTTTGAGAGAAGTTCTGGTGAAAGTCATAATGGATGTTGACACCAATAAGCTCTCTTCTGCAACTCAACATCGGCAGCAGACACTCACGATGTCTTCAGTCACGGAAGAAGTAAGTGAATCAACTTCACTGACTGATCCAGCATCTGTCACAGCAGCAATATCAGCAGCTCCAGCAACAGCTTTGGAGACTGCACATGAGAATTTTGTTGGGCAGTGCTCCAGCATTGCCCAGTTGATCGACACAATCTCACAACATTCATCCACATGTGTGACGCCGTATTCAGTGAAGTCATGGACACACAGTGGTCATGTGCTGTCGGTGGATATGGAGTGTGCGAAAAAACACTCCCTTCAGTGGAGTTCCTCATCCACAATAGACAGCGAGCGGAAGGAATTTGAAGTCAACCACCGAGTGATGTTGAGCTACCTGGCCTCTGGTATGACACCCATACAGTACGAGTGCTTTAGCGACTTCAGTCGGTTTGGACTATTGTCAGACCTTTTCCGCAGGAGGAATATGGTTACATTTAGTGTCATTTCTGAGAACCTGCGAAAGCAATCTATATTTGGCGCTAGAGCGCAGGAGTCTTCACTGTCGCCTGATGGAGCTATCTCTATAATGACTGACGCACGACATCATTGTAGACGAAATAGTTATCACACCGACCATGTTGCTATCGGGTTGAAAACTCACAAAGTCGTTGATATTCAACACATTAACGGGAATGATGATAACTGTTCACAGCGTCACGAGGCAGTGGGATTCGACAGGATGTACGAGAGCCTGGATCTCAGCAACATTAAAGTTGCCCATCATGTGCATGATCGAAACATGACAATCAACAAGCGCCTACGTGAGAGGAAGCAAGCCAGGAATTCCAATGACCGCTGGCACTGCACCCGTCCTATAACAGCCGGGGTGAAAAAAATTGGGCAAGGAGCACAAAAAAAATTGGAAAAACATGGCATCCCGAGCTTTCTGACAAGGGTGCTGCCATTCGAAACCACGTCTATTGGTGTATGGACAATTGCAATGGAGATGCCCAAACCCTGCGTAAGCTCATAGAATCATGCATCCCTCATTTTCAGAACAACCACAGCAAGTGCCATGAAACTTCCCACTGCAAAGAGCCGGGGCATATGATTGAAGTTCGAATTGTTTCAAATGAGGCTGCAATTACAATGCTCCAGGACTTTCTTCGGTCGTTGGTAGTGTACAAGCACGCTGAAGATTATGTCAAAGGCCACGACACATTTTATGTGGAAAGTTTTAATAACGTTTGTCTGATCTATCTGGATAAACGGATACACTACGGGAATTTAATGTACGAGCTGCGGAGCAATCTGGCTGTCTTGGACTGGAACGAACACGTCGACAGACCATACACGTCTATATGCACGACTGTTCGTTCGAAAAACCCACGTCGCCAAATCGGGAAAAAAGTGTATCGGCGCAAGACCTACGTATTTGTTGAGAACATTTGGAATTTGTACATTGCCGTGTGGTCAGCATCTAAAGCAATATCGGAGTCTGTGACAGAAACTTCTGCAGATAAGGAGACCTGCCAGAGTGAAGTCTCTTCGGACGAATCCGATGACGACCAATTAGGAGACAGTGAGAGCTTTTCAAATGAAAGCAATGCACCCTACACAGTAGAATAACCGTAAGAGCTGTGACAATATTGTATGATACACTAAAATCAAACATATCAGTGCTACATAACCATCAACCGTCATTACACATAACCACCTTAGCATTCTGCTGTCTACTCTGCTTGACCTCCCCGGATTTTGGCCTGGCATAGGACAGAGAGATGTGTGGCAGAGCTGATGTGTGGCAGAGCTGACTGCTATCACACGCGTCCACAGGTGGCAGATAGTGGAACGACCTCTAGAAATAGAGGTCAGCTGCGAAATAAGCAGGGTTATATCTGACGAATAAGCAGTCGCGGACCAACAGCGGCAAGGCTAGTAGGGCACACTGTAGAAAAAGAGTGGCATTTTGCTTGACAACTAAAAGCTGCAAATATCCAATAACAGCCTTGTGACATGGGAGCACATGACTCAATTTAAATAAGCCTGATGACCCTCTGCCTAGCGGGCATGTGTTCATCACCAAGACTAGGTCCACAGCGGAAAACTGTGGTTGATGCCACGAAGGGCATCCGATCTGTAACAAGATGCTCCAATCTGTATAAAAATGAATCTGTGGCTTACCCCCCCCCTCAACGAGGTCCTAATCCAAGCAAGAAAAAAAGAAGATTGAACGGACAAGGGACTGTGGCCATTGCAAAATTGATTTGACATAGCACTTATGAAAAACCTAGTCTCCGTAACGTGGTTTTCGTGTGGCGCCGAGCAATTGAGGGCAATTCAGGTTTAAATCCACCTCTGAGTAGGAATCTTGAAGAGGCGCTATATAAATTTAAAATGGGGGAATGTTATGTTACATTGAATCATAGCTATGACAGGTGTACATAAGCAGCTCACAATCGATAAAATTCTGCTTTATGTCAGAAAGTAAGTGTACAATAAAAATCTCTCTGTCTAAACAAAGTCCGGCGAATTATCCAAAGTATCAATGTTACTCCCACTTGTGGCCCATGTAAGGCGTGCCTGTTGGATTCGGATACAACGATCTCACTTTTCGCACTACGCAATCTGGCATTATTTCCCGCATATGAAGTACACCGTTCGATTCCGTTAGTTTCTTGGCCAGATATAATGGGCTCGTCCACCCACCCAAGTTGCAAATGATCTTCCAATATTTTCCATAAATTACTCTTCGTATTGGACTGTTAGCTGCATGCGCTGCTTGTCCTCCGCCAAGCCAACCTGGAGATGCAGAACCCACGCACGGTGAGAGAAAACAAAGAGGACAGGCGCCTTCCGATTGATGATTTTCAACCTGCAGCTGCAAATGATCAGCTGACACTTGAATGTCATGACTGTTTTGAGCCTCAATTTCTGACTCTGTACTATTTCCATTGGACGCGACCAAGACCTCCTTCGAAGCGGCATCCATACAAGATTTTCTTCTCTTTGGTGGTTCCAACTCTGCAATTGGAACAAAGGCAGTTTCGATTGGTTGGAGATATATTTATAATGTCATCAACATACAATTAGCTCTTTCGACTTGACTTGAACGACAGCTTAGCTGGGTTATGCATATGTTTATTGTCTTATTACATATCGTAATAATAATAATCATGGTAATTTTAATAATTACATTTTTAATTGGCCATTTATTATCATTACTGCTGTTACTGCTGTTCACATCAGTTGTCATTATACTAACATTGCTGATGTTATTATTACTATGTATTTCTATAGCATGGTTTGAGCTAAATATTTGCAAGGATAATAAATGCAATTTAATTTAATATTTATAAATCTTAGTTCAATCTTATTTGCGCACGTATAGCGCTACCTGAAGAACAATAGGGCCTACTTGTACAGGGTTCACCACACAAAACAATTTATACAATTTCAGTATATATATATATATATATATATACGCATCGTCTTCATAATTACCAATTTTTTCAAAATTCCAGTTGTTGTGAGCAAAAAATGCCCGTATGGCTTCCTCTTGATCGCCATCTACCACAATAGTAAGTTCGTATTTGTTCATGGCAATCTAATCGCATATAGAAACTACAGACTTGTTTCTCAACCCTGTAAGTATCTTCATAGCAATGAACTCCATAGTAATATGAGTGTATGGGGGGGGGGGGTAAATTTGGATAATTGGAACAACTTGTATACATTCTAGAAGTACAGGTATGACCTCTAGCCAGCTTAGCTGGCTTTCGTATACACAAATTAGTCGACCCACAGCTCGGTTATATATATATATATACAAGTGGTCAATTGATCGAGGTAGGGCCTGTACGGGGTATGCCCTGTCGGGTCTAGTATGCACTAGCGATGCATCTCCATCCATCCGTCCGACCGCTAGAGGGCCAGAGGGAGGGTGAAGGGCCTAGGGTGGGGGCTACCACCGATCGACCGTCCCTACGCCTCGCCTCCATTCCACAAAGCGGACGATGTTGCCTAGGCTATGCATATAATTAAATTCAGCAGCCTATGCTTGTAAGATGTGTAAACCAAAATGAAATCAACGCCCATTGGCCGACAGATGCTTACTTGAACCGCCTACAGTCGTTGGTCACTTCATTCTACGAGGGAAACCGCCAAACCTAAAACCTAGGGCTTTAAGTAAAAGTTTGCAGTGGCGGCGTCAGGATTTCAGTTTTGGGGGTTGAATTCGCGGGCGAAAATTTTCCGTTTTCAGTGGCAAAAATTTCTGATGACCTTTTTTTAATTATCGGTGGCCAAAATCTGAATAAAAAATTTCATTTCTGCCGTCAAAATTTCTGACGACCTGTTTTTTAGTCATTATTTTGGTCGAAATCTTCTAAAACGCTCTCTTTATATCCGCAAACTGTCTGGCCAAATCTCGTACGTGTCTACACGCTTCAATTTTGGGGGGGTTAAAGGGGGTAAATCGCCCAAATATTTCATTTTTACATGGGAAAAAATGGATGGCCTTTCTAAGCCCCCCTAACCTCCCCTAGCGCCGCTACTGAAAGTTTGAATACTTTCACATGTAACGAAGTATACAAGAACTGAAATACTTTTACTTTCAACAAAGTAAAATTCTACTCATATTTCAGTACTTTTACTCCGTTACAATTTATGAGACACTCGTTACAATGTTCGTTACTTCAAAGTGCTAATTATAATTTCGCTGTGTTAAGCTAAAGCAGCTGATTTAAATTTGCCTGCCTAAAAATAGATTTTCGATGGGTGGTGCACACTGGATTCACTGCCATTCACTTTCTGCAGTAGAATTACCCCAGAGCTCTGTGCATTGTGCGAACAATGAATCAGAAGCCTAGGCTACGTACTAGACTCAACGATAACCATTTCAAGAATTTAGTCATTTAGAGGGTTAGCCTAATAATGGATTGAGTTATAGAAAGACTCGGTACTTTTACTTTAAATGTATTATTTGGAAGGATACTTTTTACTTTTACTTAAGTAAAATTTGTGATGAGTACTTTTACTTTTACTTAAGTAATCAAAATCCATTTTACTTTTACATTTACTTAAGTACATATTTGCCCGATACTTTCAACAACACTGCCTTCCAGTTAAGCATTGCCAATCAGCTCTTGGGTGAAAAGCAACAAAATTAGAAAAACAAAAAATCAATAACGATTATGCATAATTGCAATAAGAGTGCACTCTCATTTCAATCATTTAACGATTACAAAAACGTAAGATAATAACACGGGAATGGGGCAGGCAAGCGTCTCAAATAGCCTCTGCTACCCAAATGTCCAACCACGCCACCTTCTCGTGGTCCCCTCTGTTCTAACAAAGGGCGACCGAGCAATCGCCGGTATATGCGATGCCCACACGGGCGAAGAGAACGAAGGACGGACGATAGAAGAGATGGTGTCTCCTTAAAAACACCGGGAGTAAGGCAATGGGTAACCATATCCCAATAAATTCCCAAGAAAATGTATGATGAATCCAAATATAGAAGCTAACAGAGTGAACGATTCAAATTGGTTACCGGGGAGAGTCGCGCTCGGCAGGGGAGGGGCCAAGGTATCCTTGGTCG
Organism: Lumbricus terrestris; assembly: GCA_949752735.1. Taxonomy (NCBI): domain Eukaryota; kingdom Metazoa; phylum Annelida; class Clitellata; order Crassiclitellata; family Lumbricidae; genus Lumbricus; species Lumbricus terrestris. The sequence continues at coordinate 7,782,936 of OX457046.1, forward strand.
TAAGCAAGCGAAAGCCTGGCAAAAAGAAAGCACAGGACAGAGAAGAATGGAGACGTCAAACATTCGAAACTGCCTAATGGCATAGAACGAAAAGAAGATAGGCTAATAACTGGCACGATTCTCTTCAGTGAAGGCTGAGAGCAGCTGAGAGCAGCTCTGCATACTAAAATCTTACGACAGAACAAAATGATAATTATGTCAACTCGAAGGCATATATGTTCCTACGATTGATATTATATGCAGAACATTATGAAGTAAAGCTTGGCGTTAAAAAGACGTCGCAAGGAATAAGCTTGACACTGCAACGAAGTTATCGATACGGTTTCAAACTAAGACTTAGTGTGAGGTTTATGTGTGAACAATAGAACATAATCACTTGGAGAATTTTCACCGCCATAAGTCAGTCGGTTATCTTAACTGGAGTATGGATTCTTGCATGATATCCAAATATTATATGGAAACTGCCTTTTACAACTATGATACAAATGGTTTTTCTTCAGCATGGGATTTCTCATGATGCATCAAATTTAAAGACAGGGAAAATGTTTTGACACGAACATGACACATAAATGCTTTTTTCTCATGTGTGAATTCTCCTGTGCTTTTTCAGACTTGATGTTCTTGAGAATTTCTTCTGGCAAACATGGCAAAGGTATGGTTTCTCCCCAGTATGGGTCTTTTCATGAGCTCTTAGTCTTGAAGCGCATGAGAATGTCTTCTGGCATACCTGGGTAACCTGGCAAAGGTATGGTTTCTCTCCAGAGTGGATCTTCTCGTGAGTTCTCAGACTTGAGGCGCATGAGAATATCTTCTGGCATACCTGGCACACGTGCGGTTTCTCTCCAGAATGGGTTTCTTCATGACGTCTTAGAATATAATTGAACTGGAACGTCTTTCGACACACTTGACAAAGGTATGGTCTCTCTCCTGTATGCTTTCTCATGTGCTTCTTTAAATTTCCATTATTGGTGCTCTTGTATGGACACAACTGGCAATGGTATGGTTTCTCTCCAGTATGAATTCTTGCATGATCTTTGAGATTGGAAGACTGGAAGAAACTCTTTTTGCATATCTGGCATTGGTGACGTCGCTCTCCAGTATGGCTTCTTTTGTGTATCTGAAGAAAAGAAAGTCGAGTAAAAGATTTCTTGCACAACTGGCACTGATATGGTTTCTCTCCAGTGTGAGTTCGAACATGCATTTTTTTATTGAAAGATGAGGTAAACTGTTTTTGACAAACCTGGCATTGGTAAGTCTTCTCTCCAGCATGGATTTTAAGATGATGTAATCCGGAAGATTGGGGAAAACTTTTACAGCACAAGTGACATTTAAATGTTTTTTCGACAGCATGGATTCTAATATCATTTTGCAGATGACAAGAGTTGAAGAATGTTTTTTGGGCAAACATGGCAATGGAATAATCTTTTTCCAGAGTGAGCTGTTTCAAGACTTACGCACATCTGTGTCCTGAATCCCATGAGATCTGAGTCCTGGAGCTCATGAGAATGTTTTCTGACATACCGCACAAACGTTTGCTCTTAACCAGTAGGTGTTCTCCTGCGCCTGTTTAAACAAATGTTATGATTACTTTTAAAATCACATAACTGAAATTTCCACGGTTAATTCTTGCATAATATTCGACATTGAAAGCCGAAAATAAGTGTTCATGGACTCTGGCGCTGGTGGGGCGGTGGTGTAGTGTTATGTTCGGTACATTTGAGCCGGAAGGTTGTGGGTTCGAATCCAATTTATGGTCTTTTTAGCATGAACTGTAAGCTTATTGATTTTCATCTGTCATCCCACTTCGTGGTTTGTTATCAATATTTTCAACTGTAACTAAAATACTAATCGCCGCTGAAGTTACATGGAGAAATGGCTTCGAGGATTATTTTTTTTATCGATCAATATATAGATAACAAACCACAAAGTGGGATGACGGATAAAAATCTTTGGTACTATAATTTTAATTCACCTTTTTTTCGATTTAATTTCGCCAACTTCTAGTTTGTCCAGAACCATTTTAATCGATCCAGCTTCTGCTTAGACAAGAATTTGTTCGATAAATCCCGTTTCTATTTTGTCAGTATATCTTTTTCATCAATTTTACATTGAAAATTATTCTTCATCAATCCAGCAGAATGACTGCACTAACCCTAAAACTAACCCTAACCGACCCTCACGACGCCTAACCTGAGCCCTAACCGACCCTCACGCGCTAAATCCCGCTTCTACTTCGTGAGGACATATTTTTCATCGAATTTCTATTTCTGTGGGTCGTACACGAAACCTACATCGACACGCGGAAAATAAAAAAAAGGTGAATTAAAATTATAGTACCAAATCTTTAGACCAAAACAGGAAGCGGGATCATTTTTCTGAATTTTAGTGCAATAAATGAGATGATTGATGCAAATCTAGTGTCCGGGGATAATCTGAAACCAGGGAGGGTAATTTGAAACCTTTACAACGGGTTAATGCGTCAGCATGAGGAATTTCACGGTTGTGCGAGCGAGGACGGAGTGAGTATGCAGGCCTATACAGGTTCCAATATATGGCCCAGGATATAGCTGGGGTTGCAAAGAACGAAAGAGAAACGGAATGAATCGACATAACCACATAGGTGATCGGCCAGGAGCCAAGAGTGGGAGGGGCCTACTCATTTTTCAACAGACCCGAGTCAAACAACACAACAGAAAGCGCCACTGGCAGCTAACAGAAAATTCAAATAAATTTTTGCCCTGAGCGAGGCTTGAACCCGGGTCGCAATAATGACTCTCAGTTTATCGGCCAACGCTCTCTCCACTGAGCTACGGACCCTCATTAATAAGAAGAGACTTGTCGTGAAAGCTTCCACGGACTACCAAAATTAACATTGTGCTGAAAGCCAAAAGTCAGTCTGTTGTCCAACCAGTGAAACTTAATTTATTGGTAGATCATCTAAAGAAAAACTGCAATTAATTTTTATTAAATTTAATTTAATTTTCAATCCTACCTTATGCGGTGCCGCTAATTATATGACGTCATAGTTTTTTGAGGTCTTTGCGCAAAGAAGGAGATTGCATTTGAAGCAAGAGGTGTCAAAGGGATCGGTTCCACGACAACTGGTCTACCGACAACTCGTCTACCGACAACTGGTCTCCAGACAATTCGTCTACGACAACTGGTCTACGACAACTGGTCTACGACAACTGGTCTACGACAACTGGTCTACAGACAAAATAATGGTCCACACGCAACTCGCACACGACAAAACGTTCAATGGGAATTTTTTAGTCAATGGCTGTTGGCGCTGAAAGGGAAGCTGTATTGATTAAAAGAACTCCTTATAAAGCGAAAATCGACTAATGAAACCCTCAATGGAAAAACAAACCGACGAAATGCACGTCTTTTAAACGAAGCAGAAATGATGAAAATAATGCATGTGAATTTTAAAGTGGCTTCACGAAATGATCGCACTGGTAAACACAATTATCATTCATCCAGCTTCTATTTCAAATATATAATACCTTCTTCCAGCTTCTATTTCTTAAGCGTTCGATCATTCATCCAGCTTCTATTTTTTAACGTTCTTTTCATTAATCCAGCTACTATTTCAGATATGCAAATGCACTCATCCAGCTTCCATTTCTTAAGCGTTTTTAATTCATCCAGCTTCTATTTCTTAAGCGTTCTTCTAAAAAATTCAGCTACTATTTCTGATATATTATACCTTCATCCGGCTTCCATTTCTTTAGCGTTTTTCGTCAATTCCGCTTCTATTTCAGATATATTATACCTTCATCCAGCTTCCATTTCTTAAGCGTTCGTTCATTCATCCAGCTTCTATTTTAGATATATAACTACCTTGATCCAGCTTGTCTTTCTTTAGCGTTCTTCTCATTAATCCAGCTTCCATTTTAGATCTATAAATGCCTTAATCCAGCTTCCAATTCTTAAGCGTTCGTTCATTCATCCAGCTTCTATTTCAGATCTATAAATGGCTTAATCCAGCTTCTATTTCTTTAGCGTTTTTAATTCATCCATCTTCCATTTCTTAAGCGTTTTTAATTCATCCAGCTACTATTTCCTAAGCGTTCTTCTCATAAATTCAGCTACTATTTCTGATATATTATACCTTCATCCAGCTTCCATTTCTTTAGCGTTTTTAATTCATCCAGCTTCCATTTCTTTGGCGTTCTTCTCATTAATCCAGCTCCTATTTCAGATCTATAAATGCCTTAATCCAGCTTCCATTTCTTAAGCGTTCGTTCATTCATCCAGCTTCTATTTCAGATATATAATACCTTGATCCAGCTTCTATTTCTTTAGCGTTCTTCTCATTAATCCAGCTCCTATTTCAGATATATAATTACACTCATCCAGCTTCCATTTCTTTAGCGTTTTTAATTCATCCAGCTTCCATTTCTTTAGCGTTCTTCTCATTAATCCAGCTCCTATTTCATATCTTTAAATGCCTTATTACAGCTTCCATTTCTTAAGCGTCTTAATTCATCGAGCTTCTATTTCTTTAGCGTTCTTATCATTAATCCAGATCCTAGTTCAGATCTATAAATACACTCATCTAGCTTCTATTTCTTAAGCGTTCTCATAAATTCAGCCACTATTTCTGATATATTATACCTTCATCCAGCTTCCATTTCTTTATCGTTTTTCTTCTTTTCAGGTATATTATACCTTCATCCAGCATCCATTTCTTTATCGTTTTTCTTCAATTCCGCTTCTATTTCAGGTATATAATAACTTCATCAAGCTTCCATTTCTTTAGCGTTCTTCTCATTAATCCGGCTCCTATTTCAGATCTACAAATGCCTTAATCCAGCTTCCATTTCTTAAGCGTTCGTTCATTCATCCAGCTTCTATTTCAGATATATAATACCTTGATCCAGCTTCTATTTCTTTAGCGTTCTTCTCATTAATCCAGCTCCTATTTCAGATATATAATTACACTCATCCAGCTTCCATTTCTTAAGCTTTTTTCAGCATTATTGATGAAAAGAATTCTCGCAAAATAAATGTCGGATTCATACAGACTCATTGTAACCTAAATGGAAGCTGGATTGATGAAAATGTTCTTGCTTTAACTTGGAACTGGATTGATGAAAATCGTCTAACTCATATTGGACATGGATTGACGAAAAATAATTATTGTTTTTAAAACATAAGTTGGATTGAAAAAGAAATTATTTCAAATAGAAGCTGGACTGATGAGACGAAATTTTTCATGAATAGAATCTGGATTGTTGAAAAGTAAAAATGCATACTCGAATACTTGAGAAATAAAGCATAGATAAAGGTCCTTTTACAGGTGAAATACAAGTTGGATTTGTGACCTGAACGCTTCCTAAATGCAAGCTGGATGAAAGGTATTTATGGGTGAAATGGAAGTTGGAGGAAGGTTCTCTTGCAGGTGAAATAGAAGCCGGATTAATGAATTAAACCCATAAGAAATGGAAGCTGGATGATGTACATAATAGGTGAAATCGAAGCTGGATTAACGAAGTACACGCTTAGAAAATAAAAGCAGAATAAAGGTGTTTTTATGCTTGACAAAGAAGCTGGTTGATGAAGATAACACGTTAGAAATGGAAGCATGATGAAGGAATGCTATATCTGAAAGAGAACCTGGATTGACGAAAATAGTGCACGAGAAATGGAAGCTGGATTAAGATATTTTTATATCGGAAATGGAAGCTGGATTAGGGTATTTTTATATCTAAAATGGAAGCTGGTTTAAGATATTTTATATGTGAAGTGGAAGCTGGATTATTGAAAAGCGCTTGAGTAATGAACGCTGGATTAAGGTATTTTTTATCTGCGTAATGATAAAGCTGAGAAGTGGAAGCTGAGTTAAGATATTTTATTTGTGAAGTGGAAGCTGGATTAATAAAAAACGCATGGGCAAGAGAAGCTGGATGAAGATTCCTTATAGGTGAAATGGAAGCTGGATTGACGAATATAACGCTTGATAATTGGAAACTGGTCTGTTAATTTTCATTCATGTGTTTCAACATGCAACCAGCTTCTATTTCAGCTGAAAAACCGTTTATCCAGGTTTCTTTTATCAAACGTCTATCAATCAAGCTTTTCATCGATCCATCTTCTATTTAAGATATAAATATACCTTCACCCAGCTTCAATTGAAGATTGAAGACATAAAAATATCTAATTGCAGCTTCAATTACTCAAGCGTTTTATCATTAATCCAGCTCTTATTTCAGATATAAAATTACCTTGATCCAGCTTCCATTTAAGATATAAAAATGCCTTAATGCAATTTTATTTCACAACCGTTTTATCATAAGTCCTGCTTCCAATTCTCAAGCGTTATTTTCGTCAATCAAGCTTCTATTTCACCTATAAGGAATCTTCTTCCAGATTCCATTTCTCAGGCGTTTGTTTCATCATGCCAGCTTGCATTTCAGTCCTAAAATATCTTAATCCAGTTTCCATTTCTCAAGCGATATTTTCATAATTCCAGCCTCTGTTCAACCAACCGTTATTTTCATCAATTCAATCCCAATATACGAAGAAACATTTTCACCAACCAGGCTCAAATTTAAGCAAGAACATTTTTATCCGTCCAGCTCGAATTTACGGATTAAAATATTTTCATCAATCCAGCTTCTATTTCAGGTATAAAAATACTTATTCCGGTTTCCGTCACTCAAACGTTATTTTTAGCGATCCAGCTCCAATTTTAGCAAGAAGATTTTTATCAATCCAGCTTCAAGTTAAGCAAGAAAATTTTCATCCATCCAGCTCAACTTCTGTTTCAAATGAAATTGTTCTCGTGAAAAAGCTTCAATTTTACACGCAATAGTTTTCTAAATCAGGCTTCTATTTAATATTGAAGTATTTTCATCAATCCAGCTTCTATTTAGCAACGCGATTGTTTCGTGTGTCCTAACTTCTGTTGGTGGTACACAAGATGGACTGATGAAGAGAATTGTCTTTAAATAGAAGTCGGATTTAGACAAATTCTGTTCTACTCAAATGGACGCTGGATTGATAAATTCATTCCCGGTTAAATTGGAGATATATTGATGAAAATAACACTGGAGTAATCCAGTTCCAATTATGCAAAATTTCATTTGGTTCGTTAGTCAAGCTTCTATTTAAATAGCAACAATTGTATTTATCAATCCAACTTCCATACAGATAACAATTATATTTCATCAGTCCAGCTTCCATTTTAAGTAAAACACCATTTTCATAGCTGAAGTAGACGCTGGAATAATTTAAGCTAGGACATTTTCCATCAATCCACCTTCTATTTCAAGTAGCGTTATTTTCATCAATCCATATCCAATTTAAATAATAATAACTTAATCAACCCAGCGTCCATTTGAGTAGAACAAAAAATACGTCTAAACTAGAAGCTGGATGAATGATCGAAGGCTTAAGAAATGGAAGCTGGACTAAGGCATTTATAGATCTGAAATAGAAGCTGGATTAATGAGAAGAACGCTAAAGAAATGGAAGCTGGATTAAAGCATTTATAGATCTGAAATAGGAGCTGGATTAATGGGAAGAACGCTAAAGAAATGGAAGCTGGATGAAGGTTGTATATCTGAAATAGAAGAGGAATTGACGAAAAACGCTTAAGAAATGGAAGCTGGATGAGTGTTTTTATATATCTGAAATAGAAGCTGGCTGAATTAAAAACGCTTAAGATATGGAAGCTGGATGAAGGTAGTATATCTGAAATAGAAGAGGAATTGACGAAAAACGCTTAAGAAATGGAAGCTGGATGAGTGTATTTATAGATCTGAAATAGGAGCTGGATTAATTAGAAGATCGCTTAAGAAATAGAAGCTGGATGAATTAAGACGCTTAAGAAATGGAAGCTGGATTAAGGCATTTATAGATCTGAAATAGGAGCTGGATTAGTTAGAAGAACGCATAAGAAATAGAAGCTGGATGAATTAAATCGTATAAGAATGGAAGCTGGATTAAAGTATTTATAGATCTGAAATAGGAGCTGGATTAATGAGAAGAACGCTAAAGAAATAGAAGCTGGATTAAAGCATTTATAGATCTGAAATAGGAGCTGGATTAATGAGAACAACGCTAAAGAAATGGAAGCTGGATGAAGGTTGTATATCTGAAATAGAAGAGGAATTGACGAAAAACGCTTAAGAAATGGAAGCTGGATGAGTGTATTTATAGATCTGAAATAAGAGCTGGATTAATTAGAAGAACGCTTATGAAATACAAGCTGGGTGAATTAGGACGCTTAAGAATGGAAGCTGGATTAAGGCATTTATAGATCTGAAATAGGAGCTGGATTAATGAGAAGAACGCTAAAGAAATGGAAGCTGGAGGAGTGTATTTATTAATCTGAACTAGAAGCTGTATGAATGAAAAACGCTTAAGAAATGAAACCTGGATTAAGGCATTTATAGATCTGAAATAGGAGCTGGATTAATGAGAAGAAAGCTTAAGAAATGGAAGCTGGAGGAAGGTTTCTTTATTTCTGAAATCGAAGCCAGATGAAGATTTTATATATAGGTGAAACAGAAACTGGATTTATTCAGCAACGCGATCATTTGATGAAACCATCATAAACTTTATAAGCATTATTTTTATCAATTCGTTCATTTCGTCTGTCTACTTTTTTGCATCGAGGGTTTCATTAGTCGATTTTCGCTTTATAAAGACTTCTTTTAATCAATCCAGCTTCTCTTTGAGCGGCAACAGCCATTGACTAAAGAATTCCCAATGAACGTTTTGTCGTGTACGAGTTGTGTGTAGACCAGTTGTCGTAGACCAGTTGTCGTAGACCAGTTGTCGTAGACCAGTTGTCGTAGACGAATTGTCCGGAGACCACTTGTCGTTAGACGAGTTGTCGGTAGACGAGTTGTCGTGACACCAAGGGGATCAGGCAGACAGTATGCTAAGTGTGTCGTTTCAATCTTAGAGATGTATTATATAATAAAATATATGACTAAAGAGAGTATCACGTCTCCATATTGAAGTCGCCGTCTAATTCGTGCCGACCAATCACTTCACATCTGTCTAAATTCGTGCCGACCAATCAAAGGCGATTTCTCATACCGACCAATCACAGTCTTACAACATCGACCAGGAAAATAACTAAAATAATATCAACATTTTTATAATGATTCGAACATGTCGATGTTTTCTTGTGAATATTTCAGTTTTCTTGCAATATTCACAAGTTAACGTCGACATCGTATCGTATCTGACCATTATTTTGTAAAGCGCTTCTTGCAGCAAGAGCCTTTCAGAAGCGCTCCCAGTGCGTGCAACTCCGAGAGAAAAGGCAGGTCTTTAGACAAGAGAAAGATGACGAAAGACTACCAGAGAGGATGGCAGAGCGAACGGATGGGAGAAGACCATTCCATAAGGAGAGACCTATGCAGACAAATGATCTGGATTGAGCCATGGCGGTCCTGACGCGAGGAACAAAGAGGTCAAGCCGATCTGAGGATCCAAGAGGACGCAGCGAAGTGGCCGAAATGGGGCGAAGTCGACATGTTCGAATTATACAATTATTAATGTTGATATTAAGCTTATTTTATAGTTGTTTTCCTAGATCGAAGTTGTAAGACTGTGATTGGTCGGTACGAGAAATGTCTTTGGATGAGAGCACAATTTAAATTACATAAATTACAAAAAGAATAATTCAATGATTATAGGCTGCTATAGGTTAATGAGATTAGACTTTTTTAAACATCATTAATGAGCATATGGTGATTTCCTATACAAAACCCGAGAGATGTAATGTCTGTCATCTTTGGTTGGCAATACAAAGTTGTGAGGGCGTGGCCTTAATTGGTAGGGACAGTCAGCAACCGGTGGGAAAAGCGGTCGAAGAACATGGAAGTCGTTTCTGGAAACGGCAGCTAGAAGACGAACATCAGCAAGATGGCTTTGACCAATAGGCCCATGCATAATTAGCAGCTAAATTCTGAAATTCTCGAATCTGGGCCGATCTCAATACATCACGTTTTGTACTTGGTCCAAATTTCTTTGCATAGGCCTATCAGACACGTACCTGTACTTCTTAGTATTTGAGTCATTTTCTGCTATTAGGCTAAATTCACTTTGGAGTTGGAAGAAAAAATTCTTTCAAACGGTAAAACTTTCATCTTATTTTGATCAGCAGTGTATGTGATTAAGAAATATGGGTGTTATGAGCATTGATATGTATTATAATAGTTACTAGTCTACAGATGAATCGTATTGATGAAATAGATGCTGGATTTATGACAAAAACGTTAATTGGTTTTCTAGCTTAAATGGAAACGGGATTGATGATTTTCATTTATGTATTTCAACATGCATCCAGCTTTTAGTTCAGACCAAAAATACCTTCTAGTTCTCGCTCGTTATTTTCGTCAATCCAGCATCTATTTGAGATACAGCCTAAAGATACCCGCATCCAACTTCCATTACTTAAGCGTGTTTTCGTCAATCCAGCATCCATTTCAGATCTAGAAATACTTTCATCCAGCTTTTATTACTCGTGTGTTATTTTCGTCGATCCAGCTTCTATTTCACTTGTAAAAGAATCTTAATCCAGATTCCATTTCTCTTGCGTTTTTTCATCAACCCAAACTCCATTTCACCTGTAAAAACTTTCATCCAGCTTCCATTACAAAGCGCTAGACCAGTTGTCTGTAGACCATTTGTCGTTAGACGAATTGTCTGGGGACCACTTGTCTTTAGACGAGTTGTCTGTATAGAGATCCTCAGTGGCCGAGTGGGTTGGTAACCCGCTCGCCACGCCGGCGGCCCGGTGTAAAGGTTTCAAATTACCCCCTCCTAAACATTACCCCCCGGTAACTTGAAACCGGTTTCAGATTACCCCTCGGAAACTAAATTTGCATCAATCATCGCATTTATTGCACTAAAAAATCAGAAAAATCATCCCACTTCTTGTCTTGGTCTGAAGATTTTCATCCGTCATCCCACTTCGTGGTTTGCTATCAATATTTTGATCCGACAAAAATTATAGCCTCGAAGCCATTTTCTCCATGTAAACTTCAGCGGCGAATAGTATTTTAGTTACAGATGAAAATATTGATTACAAACCACGAAGTGGGATGACGGATGAAAATCTTCAGACCAAAACAAGAAGCGGGATGGATTTTTTGATATTTTTAGTGCAAAATATGCGATGATTTATGCAATTTACAGTTTGCAGGGGTGTAATGTTTAGGAGGGGGTAATCTGAAACCTTTACACCGGGTTCGATTCCCGGTCGGTCGGTTTATCAGAGATTAATTTCTCGGATCTTTACTGCGGGTGACTCGGTCGCAATATAAACGTGGAGTAGCGGTGGGGAAGGATCTCACCCTCAGGGTCGAGGCCATAAGACAGCCGCTATATAAATATGCGATTACATTTACATTACATTTACATTTTTAGACGAGTTGTCGTTACACATATTTTGACAGCACCCAAAGCAATGATGTCTTCTCCGTTACCAGACCTGGGTCTCCAGAAAATTTATTGTAACTGAAAAATCAGAGCAGCATCAAATAACACCATGATAATCTGAACTTCATTGTATCGCTTAGCTACAATTTGAGTAAACTTGCAATATAAACTCGGTAACTCTTTTGCCAGTTGAAATGTCCACTCTGTAGCAGTCAATTTTACTCAACAATATAAGATCACAAAATTTAGCTGTCGTGTTTCACACATCTTAAGTTTTGAAGATAATTGAAAGGAAAAGTAATTACATCCTAACACACAAAAGAATAAGATAATATCTGTGAAGATTTTTTATTATCTATCATAATTATAAGCACTGCAAATGCTCTATCGAGTAGCATTTTGACAGGAAAAGTTACTGAGTCAGGTATATAGGTCTATTGTTGACACAAAATTTAATGATTACGCTTCATTTCAAAAAACAATAAAGCGACAGTTGGGCCTGTTATATTATATAGTTGTATGCGCAATGTGGGTAAACAGCTACAGAATTTTTCCTTCCAGAACTTTTGCCCTACCAGAATTTTTGCCCTGCCAGAATTTTTGCCTGCCAGAACTTTTGCCTTGCCAAAATTTTGCCCTGTCAGAATTTTGCCGTGTCAAAATTTTTGCCCTGCAAGAATTTTTATCCCAGAACTTTTGCCCTACCAGAATTCTTCTCTACCAGAACTTTTGCCATGCCAGAGAGCGGACGGACGGACGCGAACAGTTAGAAACAATAATTTTTTATGCCCGAACAAATTCTGGCAAGGTAAAATTTCTGGCAGGGCAACGACCAGGGCAGCGACCATGCAGGGCAAAGGCTTTTTTACCAGGGCATTTGCCCTGCCATGCCCTAGCGTAGAGCCGCCACTGTTTACAGGAAGCATAGCTCGAGGGTACGCGTACCCTAAAATAGAATACGTTAAAATACGTACGTAGGCCTACCTTTCAAAAAATACAATACGCGTATGGTAGGCCTACGCACCATACATGTGCACGAAAATTTTGCCTGCATGTACGTATAAATGCAGTCACCAGCAAGCCTATTCTTCAAACTCCGCCACTGGTTGTTCTCTGCCAGTGCCAGTCCCAGGCCTGGATAATGGAGGAGGGCGACACTAATCATCTTTGATATGGCGGTGTCATTAAACATGTAACAAGCCTATTCTTAATTGAAATCGGTATTTCCGGTTGCGTAGTAGTAAATTTAATTCGATAAATTCTTCTGTTATAATTAATTGAATGCAACTGTTCAACCTTTTCCTTGGAGTTGGACTTTTAATTGCTGCAGCAGAACTGAGCCGACTAACTGATTAGTGCATTAAGTGCAATGTAGCCTATGCTGAATAAACAGACCTACAATATAGCATTGCAGCAATAATTGGCATCCCGTCAAAAGGGCGCAGGACAAAAGGGCGCCGACATAAGGGCGCCGACAAAAGGGCGCCCGACAAAAGGGCGCCGACATAAGAGCGGCGCTCTTGAAAGAAATAGCATCGATGAAGAGTCGGCCTATAAGTGATAACATTATGAGCAAATAAGCAGGTCAACGACGACGTGACAAAGAGCAATTAGGCCTACTACTTAACTATTTAACACAATCATGATGTTTGTTGATACCCAACATGCTCCGAGGACCTGGAAGAGGTGCTAAAATAAACAAATCAAGTGCAGAAAGCGGCAACATGAGAGATTGGAAAGTTCGTTAACGCGTGATATGAGCTTCACATAAGCTTACAAGCAAAGGAAGCAGGGCAGCTCTACTACATGTTTGGAATCGTTAAAAATGAAGGAGATCGCATCGCAGAAGGTGAAGGCCATTGTACTTGTTGGTGGATACAGATATCGAAGTTGTTACTTTTCGTCAAATTCCTATTTCTAACTTTGCGTCAAATTCCAAGTTTTAATAACTTTTCAACTTCTCATAAAATTGCTTGTTTATATCAGCCAAATAATTTCTTACCTTCTACATCTCGTTAAACATACACCGTGATTCAAAAAAAAACTAAGCCAAATTGTTTTTCATATATCTCTAATACCTGATGACATATCACGCTAAAATTTCCCAAATATTTAGAGAATTGGACCAAGAATAGCCTATAATTCCAAAATTTCTTGGGATAAAGTTGAACGGATAAAAAGATATGAATCTTTAAACTTCATATGCCGAAATTTCAGTTTACAAGCAATTTTCTGTTAGATTCAATAAAATGTAAGTCAGACTGTTTATCTTATATCTCTAATGCCTGATGATTAATCATACTAAAGTTTTCCCAATATTTAGACAATTGAACCAAGAATAGAATTCCAAAATATCATGTCATAAATTTGAACGGATAGAAAGATATGAATATTTCAACTTCATCTCCAGAAAATTTCAGTTTTCAGCAAGCCTGTAATGGTGTTCTTTGCGGTTTCGACGCTTGAAAGTTCCCAATTTTGGTCTTCAGTGATCCTGGAGTAAAAATTAATGGAGTCTACTATCGCGACGTTCTGCTGTCACAACATCTTCTACATGTAATCAGAAGTCTAGCTCCAGAAGGCTGCTTTGTTTTTCAAGAGGACACTACCCCGGCCCACAGAGCCAAGGAAACCATCGAAATGCTGGCAAGAGAGACGCCAGACTTCATTTCTCTCACATTATGGCCTCCGAACAGCCCAGATTTGAACCCAGTCGACTATAAAGTGTGGAACGTGATGCAAGACCAGACAACAATCCATGATATAAACGATCTGAAGCAACGTTTGTTGGAAGTGTGGGATGACCTGGACCAGAGGATAATCGACGATGCATGCTGTTGCGCAATGGCGCCAGCGCCTCCAGGCTTGCGTGCAAGCAGGAGGACATTTTGAGCATGTTTTTAAATTAAATAATCAAACCATACTGTTGGAGTCATATTGTTAGTTCTATTCTCTACATATCTGAAAAACTTTAGAAGGATTAATCATCAGGCATTAGAGATATAAGAAAACATGTTATTGAATCTGACAGAAAATTGCTTGTGAACTGAAATTTCGGCATATGAAGTTTAAAGATTCATATCTTTTTATCCTTTCAACTTTATCCCAAGAAATTTTGGAATTATATTCTTGGTCTAATTCTCTAAATATTTGGAAAATTTTAACGTGATATGTTATCAGGCATTAGAGATATATGAAAAACAATTTGGCTTAGTTTTTGTTGAATCACGGTGTAGAAGTCATATAATGTAGTGGTGGATCACTTATCTTATTTAAATAATTTATTTCATCCGCGATATCTTTGGCGATATTATTTCTTTTAAGAGCGCCGCTCTTCTGTCGGGCGCCCAATTGTCGGCGCCCTTTTGTCGGCGACTCGGCGCCCTTTTGTCGTGCGCCCTTTTGACGGGTCACCGCAGCAATTCACTATGCTGTATACTTGGCTGTATTGTTTGCTTAATTAACTTAAATCGAGCATTAAATTGAACATTCTTATAATGGGCAATGACGAGAATAACGTATTTTTTATTATTGTCTACGTACCATAAAACAGGGTACTTTAAAATACGTACGTACCTTTCACAAAATAGAATACGTATGGTACGTACCCTCGAGCTTTGACAGGAAGTATAACACAGCAACCAAACTAGCGTGGAGAAAATGTAAGAATCGCTGACATAATTTTAACTGCAGGGAATAATGGCATAATTTCTGCTATAGTGTCAATTATTGATATTAGCAGCATGCCTTACGATGTCGACTACACAGACTCTTTATTAATCCGTGTTGTTGCACATAATTCATTCATTCATTCCGAAAACTTATATAGCGCCCATTCAAGAAGCCTACTCAGAGACGCTCCCAGTCCAGCCACAGCTAAAAAGATAGGTCTTGAGCAACTTGTAGAAAGCAGGCAAATTATTCCGAGGTAGTAATCGTCGTAATCGTAATCGTAATCTCCTAATTTCTAAAGCGCCACTGGAAAGCCAAGCGCGGGGCACCGGCTTATTCACGAGCGCTGCGTTGAGTTAGAAGGGTTGTCCGTGAGAGTAGTCCGTGGTGGTCCGGGTCGAGTTACCATAGGATCAGGATCAGATGCGTTGAGTCAAAAGGGTTGTCCATAAGAGTAGTCCATGGTGGCCCGGGTCGAGGTACCGTAGTAAGCGTAGTGCAAGCGGGAGCTAGCCCATTCCATTTGGCTGGGCCAACAACCGAGAAGGCTCGAGGCTGTCTGGTAGCAGAGCGGGTTCGAGAGACCTGCAGTTCCCCATTGGCCGAATAGCGTCACAAAGAGCATAATTGCATGTAAAATTATATTTGTTTGTGCAAAAAGTTCGCGTTGTGTAGAATGAACGGGTTCCCATGTTAAAAATTGCATAATTTTGAGGTGCACTCCTGTATTTTAAGCATGAATATATAATTGCGTGCAGAAATGAACAAATTCATTCCTGAAATACAAGATACTATGTCTCATATGAAAATAAAATCCATCGTGCTGTTAACCACTCCCGCTTGGTAGTCAATTTCGCAAAAAACCTTGGGGACCTTGGTGCCTGGTTATGGTCAAAGCAATTGTTTTGCACGGTATTGTCACGGCATAACAGAACACTAACGACCACACATGAAATCTAAAACGTGATAATAATATCTCCAGTTTACTCTTACCAATCAGATAATCAGAAAAATAAGAATGATGACAAAATTAATATCAATTCCCATGCGATAAGAGTACACCATCATTTTAATCATGTAACGATTAGAGAAATGTTACGTCATAACTGGCACGGATAAGGTTTCTCATCGTCGCAAATCCTGAGAGCAGCTTTGCAAATTATAATTATAAGACAGAACAAAATCATTACATGACAAAATATCCATATGGAACTCGTAGACCTAAGTGCGTGCGATTGATGTTATATGCAGGACATAATAATATGAAACTGCAGCTGATCGTTTACACATACATCGTATACGTAATAGACATGACACTGCAACGAGGTTTGACAATGTTTGAATTTATAATTATGGTTCCGAACTAGTGTGGGTTCATGTGTGAATACAACAGAACAATATTCCTTGACAAATTTCACTGCCAAAACCGTCAGTGGGTTGTCTTTCCCAACTAGAGATTCTTGCATGAATTCGAAAAATAATTTGAAAAATGTCTTTCACAAATATGATACAAAAGATCTATCTACTTAATGGGATTTCTCGTGATGTAATCAAATTTAAAGACAGACAAACATGGTACGTAAATGGGTTTTTATACTGTATGGGTTATCTCGTGTCTTTTCAGGGCTGAAATGCATGAGAATATCTTCTGGCATACCTGGCAAAGGTATGGTTTCTCCCCAAAGTGGGTTCTTTCATGAAGTCTCAGGTTTGAAGCGCCTGAGAACGTTTTCTGACATACACGGCAAAGGTATGGTTTCTCCCCGGTGTGGGTCTTTTCGTGAGCTCTCAGGTTTGAAGCGCGTGAAAATGTCTTCTGACATACCCGGCAAAGGTATGGTTTCTCTCCAGAGTGGGTTTTCTCATGACGTCTTAGATCTGAATTGAATGCGAACGTCTTTTGACATACTTGACAATGGCATGGTTTCTCCCCTGTATGCTTTCTCATGTGTTTCATCACAGTTCCACTATCGGTACTCTTGTACTGACACAACTGGCAATGGTATGGTTTCTCTCCAGTATGAATTCTAACATGATTTTTTAACCTATCAGAAAAGTGAAATCTTTTTTGACAAACATGACATTGGTAAGGCGTCTCTCCAGATGATATCGTAATCCGGACGATTGAGAATATCTCTGTGCGCATAAGTGACATTGGTCTGGTTTCTCTCCAGTGTGAATTCTATTGTGGATTTGCAGTTGAGAAGATAAGGAGAATGTTCCCTCGCAAACCAGACAAATATATGGGTTCTGTCCAGAGTGACCTCTTTCATGGCGTCTGAGACTTGATCCACATGAAAGTGTTTTCTGACATAAGGTGCATATGTATGGTTTCTCTCCGGCATGTATTCTCATATGCCTATTTAAATGGCTTTTAGCATTAGTAACACATTCACATAACTGACATTTGTGCGGTTTCTCTCCGGTATGAATTCTTACATGATATTTGAGGTGGGAAGACTGGAAGAAACTCTTTTTGCATATCTGGCATTGGTAAAGTCTCTCTCCAGTATGGGTTCTATTGTGTTTACTCAGAGTAGAAGGGTCTGCGAAAGATTTCCTGCACAACTGACACCGATATGGTTTCTCTCCAGTGTGAGTTCGAACATGCATATTTAGATTGGAAGATGTGATAAACTCTTTTAGACACACTTGGCATTGGAACGTCTTCTCTCCAGCATGGACTTTTAGATGATATCGTAATCCGGAAGATTCGAGATATCCTTTATTGCACAAGACAGTGACATTTAAATGGTTTTTCACCAGTATGAATTCTAATATGACTTTGTAGATGATCAGACCTGTAGAATGTTTTTTGGCAAACCTGGCAAGGGAATCGTCTTTCTCTAGAGTGAGCTTCTTCTTGACTTCTGCAGTACGGAGTCCTGATTCCCATGAGAATGTTTTCTGACATACCGCACAAACGTATGGCTCGATCATCACCAGCATGTGTTCTCCTGTGCCTGTTTAAATAAATTTTACGATTAATAATAATTGCTTTGTTTAAAATTCACAGAACTGAAATTTCTAAGGCAATCACAGGATTGCATCAATTTTTCCTTATCTTTCAGATGGAAAACCTATAGGGAAAAACTGTTTAGGGACATCTTGCACTGGTGTGTGTGTGGGTATGTGTGTGTGCGTGTGTGTGTGTGTGCAGGGCATGTTCTGTACCTTGGAGCCGGAAGGTTGCGGGTTTGAATCCAATGCAAGGTCCGTTTAGCAAGATCTGTATTGTTCTAGTGCAAAGTCTTCACCTTGGTAGTTCCAACTATCTGAATGTTACCTATCTCTCGCAATGAACTTCTTGGTAGTCTTTGCCACTCTCCCACATGCGTTTGAAAGCCATTCTCTTTTAATGTGATTTGGCGCTGTGAATTCAGAAGCGCTTCTGAGGCGTTTTTCTTGAAGTGGCGCTATATAAATTAATGGGCACTCCTCCTAAGTCCGGTCCCAAATTATTTCACAGCATTTGTCTCACCGTCACTTTACAAACCGTTCACATCGACTACTAAATAATAAAAAGTAGGTAAAAGTCCAGCTTTTTCAATTGCATCAGCTGTTTTATGAATCCAACTTCTGTTTCAATAATGATTATTTTTCATCAATCCAGCTCCAATTTAAGCTATAATATTTTTATTAACCCAGCTTCTATTTCTCGCCCGTTGTTTTCGTCAATCCAGCTTCTATTTCTCCCCCGTTGTTTTCGTCAACCCAACTTCCATATTTCAGATACAACAATACCATCATCCAGCTTCCATTACTTGAACGTTTTTTCACCAATCCCACTTCTGTTTCACATCTAGAAATACCTTCATCCAGCTTCCATTACTTGAACGTTTTGGTGACTAAAGGGTTTTCAAAGCAACTGTTTTGCAGACTTTTGAGACATAATAGAACATAATAACGACCACCAATATAAGAAATCTGTCCAACGGGATCATAATGCTTCCAGTTTAACCTGACCAATCAGTTCTCGAGTCAATATTAAGCAAATCAGAAAAAATAAGAATGACGACAAAATTAATACCAATTAGCTATAGACCTACAGCATCAATTCAATCATTTTACGATCGATTAGAGGAAGTTCCTGGTTAGGCTAACTGGCACGTTTCGCCAGTACAGCCCGAAAGCAGTTTTGCATATTACAATTATTGGACAGAACAAAATTATAATATTTCAACGTTGAACTGGCAATTAGGCTTACATGTATGTTCCTACGATTGATGTCATATGCAGGACATAAGTAAGAAGTGAAGTATAGCATAAAACAGATTTCGCATGCAATAGACATGACTCCGCAGCGAGGTCTTGACAATACATAATAATTATGGTTTCAAACTAAGACTAAGTGTGGATTCATGTGTGAACCAAGAGAACATAATCACTTGTGAATTTTCACAGCCATAAGTATTTCCTCAAGTAGGGATTTATGCATCATTTTCAAATATATAGTTTGAAAAATGTTTTTTACAATTATGATACAAATGGTTTATCTGCAGAATGGGATTTCTGATTATGTATCAAATTTGAAGACAGGGAAAATGTTTTGTCATAAACATGGCACATAAATAGTTGTTTATCCTGTTTCTCTCATTTATGCTTCTTCGTCATCGGTTTCTTTAGATTTCCATTATCGCCACTCTTGTACCGACGCAACTGGCAATGGTACGGTTTCTCTCCAGTATGAATTCTAACATGATTTATAAGCCTGGAAGAAAAGTGAAAAATATTTTGACAAAAATTACAATGGTAAGGCGTCTCTCTGGCATTGCTTATAATATCGAATATCAATTGGAAGAAGTTTGAAATGCATTTTTGTTTATCGCACACTTAAATGATTTCTCTCCAGTGTGGATTCAAACATGAGATAGTCCGGAAAATTGAGAATATCTCATTGTGTGCAAGAGTTACATTAATATGTTTTCTATCCACTATGTTTTCTAATGTGGTCTTGCAGATGAGAAGAAAAGGAAAACGTTTTCTGACACACCAGACAAAGGTAAGGCTTTTCTCCAAAGTGACCTTTTTCATGGGTTCTGAGACCTGATCCACATGAAAATGCTTTCTGACATATGGTGCAAATGTGCGGTTTCTCTCCAGCATGTATTCTCATGTGCCTACTTAAATGGCTTTTATAATTAGTAACAAATTCACATAACTGACATTTGTGCTGTTTATCTCCAGCATGAATTCTTGCATGATCTTTGAGATGGGAAGACCGGAAGAAACTCTTTTTGCACATCTGGCATTGGTAAGGTCTCTCTCCTGTATGAGTTCTATTGTGTTCCATAAGATGAGAAATCTGCTTGAAAGATTTCTTGCACAACTGGCACTGATATGGCTTCTCTCCAGTATGAGTTTTAGCATGCATTTTTAATCCTGAAGATTGGGGATAGCCTTTATTGCACAAGTGACATTTAAATGGTTTTAAGCCAGTGTGTATTCTAGCGTGGTTTTGCATATGAGAAGAACAAGAGAACGCTTTGCCACACAGCAGACAAGGATATGGTTTTTCTTGTGAGTGACCTTTTTCATGGCTTCTGAGACTTGATCGACATGAACAGGTTTTCTGACATAAGGTGCAAATGTATGGTTTCTCTCCAGCATGTGTTCTCATATGCCTATTTAAATGGCTTTTATAATTAGTAGCATATTCACATAATTGACATTTGTGTTCTTTATCTCCAGTATGGGTTCTTGCATGATCTTTGAGATGGGAAGACCGGAAGAAACTCTTTCTGCACATCTGGCATTGGTAACGTCTCTCTCCAGTATGGGTTCTATTGTGCATCTCAGGAAAAGAAATTTGTGTGAAAGATTCCTTGCACAACTGGCATTGATATGGCTTCTCTCCATCGTAAGTTCTAACATGCATTTTCAGATTGGTAGATATGGGAAACTCTTCTAGACACACGTGGCATTGGAAACCTGGCTTCTCTGCAGCAGAGAACTTGAAGTGGTGCTATAGAAACGGAGAAATAAAAAATCATCAAATGGCGTTTGAAACGCTTTCAATTATTTCATGTGTTCAGAAGATTGGGCTTGTAACCTTCAAGACGTCAAGGTCCCAGTTAAAATAAATAAATTCAAGCAGGCAACTAGGCGTACATATAGAAGGGAAAAACAATAATACAGTATTTTGAACTTCAACATAGCAGGTGCACATCAAATTTTATTAGCTGCTGTACGCATTGGGAATGTTGGCACATGAGGCCTATGCTGGTGTCATGACAACTGGTTCAATGACAACTGGTTCACGACAATTGGTACACGAAAATATTATTGGTTCACTAGCAAATGGTGAATGGAAGCTGGATGAAGGTTCCTCATAGGTGAAATAGAAGCTGGATTGACAAAACTAACGATTGAGAAATGGAAGCCGGAGTAATGATAAAGCGCTTCAGAAATGAAAGCTGGATACATGTTGAAATACATGCATGAAAATCATCAATCCAGCTTCCATTTATCAAGCGTTCTATACATTAATCCAGCTTCTATTTCAGATATAAAAATACCAGTTTACATTTCACGAGCGTTTTTTTATCAATCCAGTTCCAATTAAAGCAAGAGCATTTTCATCAACACAGCTCCAGATTAAGCCAGAATATTTTCATCAATCCAGCTCTAGTTTGAGCAAGCATATTTTCATCAATCCAGCTCTAGTTTGAGCAAGAATATTTTCATCAATCCAGCTCCAATAATAATGTAACGTAATAATTGTTGTGAACCAGCTGTCGGAGAACGAATTGTCCGTGGACCAGTTGTCGTTGAACCAGTTGTCGGTGAACCAGTTGTCGTGGAACCGCCCGTGCGTCAACTGTAATTTTTCAGAGCAATTAAAATCACAAACAGAATAATCTGGATAAACGATTCATCTAGAAACTTTAAGGGAAAGAACTAATAAACAAAGCAGAAAGTAGTCGTCCCTACTTTGGATCAATTTAGCCATGCTGCGACCAACATAGTTCAAAAACAGAGTTAAACCTTAAGAATTACAAAAGGTTCACCACCTTAAGAATTACAAAATTATATTTTAAAGATTTATTATAGTTTTACAATAGATAAATAAAACGGTTATACAATTAAGCTGTTATTAAAAGTATGTGTGCATCGTGTGACTAAGCTTATAGTCACACGATAGCCTACACATGTATCCGGATCACTCGACGATAAAACATCTAAATAATAGGCCTATAATCTACATATAATAATAATAATAATAATAATAATAATAATAATAATAATAATAATAATAATAATAACAATTCCTCCCTTCATTTATTAAGCCCTTAATTGACATGGATGAGGGTGGTTGGACTCGCCCAAATGCACACAGCTGTTGCACTGTTTGACTGTTTGATTGTTTGCAATATTTGTTGAAACAATAAAGATGTATAATAATAATAATAAAAAATAAAAAATAAAAAATAAATAATAATAATAATAATAATAACAATAATAATAATAGTAATGTTAATGTTAATCTGTTAAATAAAAAGAATAATTACAATAAAAAATTATTGATAACAATGTTTGTTTCTTATCCCTTATTTTCCGTTCTTTAAGTCATTTTCCGTGTCTTGTCTTTCCCTCTTTGCAGGTGTTCATGACCGTCCTTTTTGGCACTTCCGTCCACTTTTCTGAACTCCTCTCCCGGTTGCCTTCTCACGACTGGCTTTCCACCACTGCCCCAGCTCCTCCAATTCCTCCCTTGAATCCCCTTCCTCTGGCTTATAGCATCCTCACTCCTCAGACAGCGCCTAGCCAGATATTGGCTGTCCAGCTAACCCATCCTCCAAAGGTTCATCATCCCTTTACTAAACTGGTAACATGCAACTCTACCCCCTCTCTTTGATTGGCCTTGACTCTTAAGATGAACAGCGCTCAACTATTTTTATCCTACCAGTTTGGTACCGTCCGATCGACTGCCCATCTCCACAGGTATGCAGCTCAATTCTGACTGTCGGTTGATTAAACAATCCGATTGATAGACCACAGACGGTTACAGTAGGCCTATGCAGTTAGGTGGACTTGTGCGGCACATGTATTAAACCCACTCCTCCCACCATTGAGGCCCCAGCCTTATTCCATGAGGTCAAGACTAGGCCTACATGACCGAATCATTCCTAGGGCGGACAACCTAACGAGGAAATCATTTTTGACGAGGATGCTTTATCATATAATTATAAATGTAATACCATATAAACCAAAGTGCAGCATAAATTATTGGTCATTAAAAGAACTTTTTTAAATTCAAAATTTATATTGGATTTGGACTTAGGATTTTATGCTATTCCAAAACAGTTTGACATTGATTGGATATAGAAATCATGTACATTTGGCAATCCTGGGAACGGCGGTCATAAATTCCGAAACATGTATTTTCGTCAGAGAAAGAGCCAACTACAGTTAAGGCTGCATTTACTCACTTATTTTCTTCATTCTTTACTTATTCACTTACTTACGAGCTTCTCGGGCTTTTTACGTCATTGTTTACGTTGTTTTGACGGCATTCCGTTGGGAAATAAATCAACCTGACGTGTCGTAATAGCGCGGTGTATAGGATGGGCGCATAGAAACCACGCTTGAGAAATAGAAGCTGAATGAAGACCTTTTACAGGTGAAATGGAGGCTGGATTTATGAAAAAAGCAAGTGAAATAGGAGCTGGATGAAGACCTTTTACAGGTAAAATGGAGGCTGGATTGATGAAAAAACGCAAGAGAATTGGAATCTGGATGAAGGTTCTTCTGCAGGTGAAATAGAAGCTGGATTGACGGAAATAACGCGTGAGAAATAGAAGCTGGATGAAGGTATTTCTAGATCTGAAATAGAAGCTGGATTGATGAAGGAACGCTTAAGAAATGGAGGCTGGATGAAAAACCCACACTTTTTGCCCATCCAATACTCCGCACTATCGATTTATGGATTTTTATAATTTATGACCGCCGTTCCCAGGATTACCCATTTGTTTATTATATCTTGTATGTACACCAAAATGCGGATACCAACTGGTACATTAAAGAATATTCTTATCTTATCTTATCTTATTACGAACAAGTTATGCATTTGAACCAATTATTCATAAGAGCCCATATCACAGAAGACATAAATCACAAATATAAACAACCAACAGAACATACGGTCTGCAAAACGACGGAAGAGTTCAACGATAAACTGCAATTAAGTGGCTTTTGTGAACTGAATAATTTATTAATTTTGCGTCCTACCTTAGGCTATGTATTGTACAATGTCGTCATGTCATGTCATGTCGCCATCGTCGCATCGCGACGGTTGGCTACATGAATGGATCTTTAATGCCCAGAGTCTTCTGTCCCTTGCCGCTCTCATTAAGTCAGAGCCTACAAGTCCTGTCCAGTTCAGAACGTTGTCGATCCAAGATATCCTCGGCCTTCCTCGTCCTCGGTTCCCCTCCACAAAACCCGTCATGATGCTGCTTTCGATGCTATCGTTTTGCTGTCTCATGCTATGACCAAAATATCGAAGTTTTCGAATTTTGGTGTGGGCCAATAGTCCTCTTTTGGCTCCCGCTGACATATAAACTTGTTCGTTGGTCATCCTTTTTGTCCATGGAATTCTCATCAGCTTTCTGATACACTTGTTCTCAAATGCTTGAATTCGCTTTTCTTCATCCTTCTTCAGAGTCCATGCTTCGCATCCATACGTCGCTACTGGCCACACCAAAGCCTTCATCAACCGCAATTTGGTGTCGATGCCGATTGATTTGTTCTTCCAAATCTTCGTCAATTTGGTCATAACAGTCATCCCCATGGCTAGCCTCGATTTAACTTCATTCACACAATTCCCATCTTTTGCTATCCTGCTGCCTAAATATACAATGGAGTTCACTTGTTCTAGTTTTTCCGTGCCCACCACCGTTTCGAGCACCTCCTCAGTATTCGTCATAACTTTCGTCTTTGTTACGTTGATCGACATGCCATATTCTTCTGCAGCACTTGCGACTTGTTTCACTAGCTCTTGCAGTTCTTCTGGTGTTGTGGCCAGCAGGACGATATCGTCTGCATATCTCAGATTGTTGATGGTTCTTCCGCCAATCCTGAATCCACCGGTGAAACCTGCTAGTGCCTTTCGCATAATTTGTTCCGCTAAAATGTTAAACAGATATGGGGAGAGGTTGCAGCCCTGTCGAACACCTTTTTTAACATTGAACCATGCCGAAGTGTGGTCGTCTGTTCTGTCATTTGCCCGTTGTTGTCTGTACAAATTTCTTAGCAGCTGGACTAGATGAGGTGGAAAGCCCATTTCGAGCATGGTCAGCCATAGCTGATCGTGTCGGACCCTGTCAAAGGCCTTAGTAAAGTCAATGAAACAAAAGTAGAGTGGTTGATTTCTTTCTCTTGCTTTCTCTATTATGATCCTGAGGTTCACAATCTGGTCTCTTGTACCTCTTCTTGGTCTAAAGCCCGCTTGTTCCTGGGCAATCTCCATTTCGAGCGTGTTTTGCATGCGGTCTAGCATAACGCGCAGCAAAATTTTGCTTGCGTGCGAGACCAGTGCGATGGTTCTGTAATTGTCACACTGGAGCGGGTCACCCTTCTTGGGAAGTGGGATGAATGTTGATTGAGTCCATTCTTCCGGCCATACTCCGGTCTCCCACACCTCCGTACATAAGCTTATCTCATGTAGTTTGGTCACTGTCATCTCTCCTCCAAACCTCAGTAATTCAGCTGCCACGTCATCCGGACCTGGTGCCTTTCGTGACGCCGACTTCATTACTGCACGCCTGATCTCTTCCTTCAGCGGTGGTGGTTCCCTTTCTTGGATGTCAATCTCTACGTGCTCGTCTTCTTCGATGTATAGTTCCTGGCAGTATTCTTTCCATCTTTGATTCACTCTCTCTGGTTCGACAATTTTCTTGCCGAAGGCATCCCTGATGGCCGTGGTACGAGGGACGAACGATCCCGTAAGCTGCTTCACTGTTTGAAAGACTGGTCTACTATTACCCTTTTTCGCGTTTTCCTCTAATTCGCTACACAATGTCTCAAGCTCTTCCTGTTTATCCCACCGCAGTCTTTTCTGTACCTCACTTCTTAGTTTTTTGTATTCTGTGGGGGATTTTGTTTTGGCCTCGCGTTTCTTTCCAATCCATTCAAAAGTGTCGCTGGAAATCCAGTTCTTGCGTTTATGGTGATCCCTTAGTATTGTCGCCTTTGCAGCACCCAAGGTGACTTCCTTCAATTGGCGCCATAATTCATCTGGAGTTCTCGATTCGTCCATTCCTTCCAATACTTCGAATCTGTTCGTCACTTCCAGTTGGTATTGTTGCCCAACCTGGCTATTTTTGAGTTTCTCAAGATCCAAGAGTAACGGTTTATTCGCTCGCTTCTTTTTAAATCTCAGTTTCATCGTCAAAATCACCAGGTTGTGGTCGGAATCGCAATCTGCGTTGAGACATACGCGTGCATTGTTGACCGATTGTTTCCACTGTTTGCTGATCAGTATGTAGTCTATTTGTGTTCTAGTGAATCCATTTGGACTCTTCCATGTATATCTGTGTCTGTTGTGCAGACGGAAGAGAGTATTGGTGATAACTAGTCCGTGTTCCGCGCAGAAATCCACCAAAATCTGTCCTCTATCGTTTCTATTCCCGTGTCCATATTTCCCAAGGACGTCGGTCTCAGTTGCGTCTTCTCTTACTCTGGCGTTGAAATCTCCTGTGATCAGAAGTATGTTTCGCTTGGGAACCTCTGAGATTGCGCGATCCAGGTCTTGGTAGAATTGTTCGATTTCTTCGTCTTGTTTGTCAGCAGTTGGCGCGTAACACTGGATTATTGTCATGTCTCTCGGTTTTGATGCAAATGTGGACGATATTACTCTGTTGCTTATTGTGTTGTATGATGCCAAGCATGAGGCGGTGTTCTTGTTTATCCAGATTGCCACTCCATGATGTTCCCGTCCAGATGTAGGCCTACCTGAGTAGAGCACGGTGTGACCATCCAACGTCTTAAAATGTCCATTACCCGACCACTTGGTTTCTGACAGTCCACAAATACTGATGCCTTGTCTCTCCATTTCGTTTCCAAGCATCGACAGCTTGCCTAGTGCATTGAGTCCTCTCACGTTCCATTGTCCAATCATAACGCGATGTCTACCATTTAGATGCTTCCTTGTTCCATCGGTCGTTTTCGTCTTCATCGGTGGTGATGTTGAGTCAGTAGCACACTTATCGGCACCCATCCTGACTCTTACGGTGGGTGTCGCGGGCCTTTTTATCCTGGGCGACGTCCGAGCCAGTATATCTTCGTTTTCATTGTGATCCATTCATGTTGTGTGGGAGAGGTTTCTAACCAACTGAGTACCCCATTCTCTTGCTGGTCACGCAGTTGATTAGCCGTTTTACCAGGTTGGACCCGGCATGCGCCTAATCATACGCTCGGTGATTGCCGTTTGGTGCATTTGAGCTCCTCATCCGCCAACAACCGATAAGAACCACGCTGCTGCCCGCGGTTCTAGATTTTCAGGTTAATCCATAACCGGCTGCAGTTTAAAGTCATGCCCAGGAGTGAGAGAGATAAGACGTGGATTCAAGGAAATAAAATATCGTTTGAGATGTAAACAACGAGGGCCTTTACTTTGTTGCTAGGCAACGCTCATTGTGACGTCGCATGATGCTATAACCGCTTGCGGTTTGAGATTATGAAATCAAATTCTGAATTTCTGCAGATGTACGTTACCCTTTTCAACTCAAAAATTCGCAAAATTCCGTGTACAGTATATAAAAATGAGTATATAATCCAGGTCTTGGCATTGAAAGAAAAACAACGGTGTAAAAATCGTGTTCTAACGAGCTTGCGTTACTTTAAAAAAAATTAAATCATAAGGTAGAAAAATCCATCGACCGACTGCTGTTACGTCATCACTCTCACTTACAATGTCGTGAATTACCGATATGACGTCATAGCTTTTTGTGGTCTTCACGTAAAGAAAGAGATCGTATTTGATGCAAGAGGTGTCAAAGGTAGGCATATAATAATAATAATATAATGCAGACATTGCGCCAAGTATGTCTTTTCATTGCAGAAGCTAATAGGCCTAAGCTTAATTTAAATATTATTATTGTAGCGGAACTAGGTTTGGGCAATTAACACCAGGGACCGAACCCCAAACCCTAGTCCTGTCGGAATCGTCCGTCTGTGCAGTCCGGCGTCAACTGAAGATTGACGACTAGCCCGTCAGGCTTGAAACTCATTTATTTACGACGTCAAAGAAGAAGAAAACTCGTACTGCAATTCGTTCGACTTCTATAGCGCCAGAAATGTTCGGAGCAATGTTCGGAGCAATGTTCGGAGCAATGTTCGGAGCACTACCGTCTCAAACCACTGCACTACTGTTCACCGCAATTGTCACTGTAGGACGCCGAGTCGTCTTCCTGTAGTTCACCGCTGCCTCGCCAGCGCACGCAGAGAGTCCGTGAAGCGGGTCGGGTTTCGAACCCGATCGTCGTCAGATGCAGAAGGTCGCCAAACCTTCCGTCCTCACCAGTCGGCAGCGTCGGCAGGTCCGGAGTCGAATCAGCAGTCGTTGGCGTGTAGTTCACCGCTGCCTCGCCAGCGCACGCAGAGAATCCGTGAAGCGGGTCGGGTTTCGAACCCGATTCAGTGTCGTCGGCGTCGGAAGCTGAACCACTGCGCTCACCCGGTCAGAAGCGTTGGCAGATCCGGCGTTGAATCCTGCCCGTCGTGGCACAGCGACGATCACCGATCCTTCGGTCGTCCGTAGGCGTCGGGTTGCAGAAGAGCACGACCGCGGGTCAAGAATCGAACCCGAGTCGACAGTGTTGCACCGCAAAGGCCTCCAAGCCTTTCGTCGTCGGCAGGCGCTGAATTTCGGCAGCGTCGTCAAATCGTCGTCCTGCTCTCCAAAGCGTTTTTCCTCAGACGATCTCCTGCTGACTGCACCGCGATTCGATCCCGCAACGCTCGACCGACTCGTCTTTCCACTGTGTCACGGCGATTCACTGACTGTTTCTTCCGATCACTGTGTTCCTCGAAGACTGACGGCGGCTGACTCGAAGACTGACTCTCGAAGACTTGATCGCTGACTGCCGTGCCTGCGCACGCACTCGTACTTATGCGTCACGAGGCCACGCCCCTTTCAGGTAGAAATAGGCTAGGTAGAAATGGGCTAGGTAGAAATAGGCTAGGTAGAACTGGGCTATGTAGAAATGGGCTATGTAGAAATGGGCTATGTAGAAATGGGCTAGGTAGAAATAGGCTAGGTAGAACTGGGCTATGCCTATTGCAGGCAGACACAGATACCCAGACGGACACGGGGACGGTCACTCAAATTAAACTCCATGACCCTGATTTCCAACACGCTTCCCCCACAAGCAATCCAAGGTCCCACTTGGAGTAAGTAATTAAACATCCTCCAAAACGTAATCAGTGGCCAACGTCTACAAAAATTTACCACATTACTTCTGTCTACACAAAATCGAAATAATACAGTTTCTCATTATTCGATGAATTCAGTACATTTGGTTTTTCAGCGAAATCCTTCGCAGCGATTCATTATGAAAACATCAAATTACAACATTGCAAAACCCTTATCGGGTGCGATGTGCTTTTTCGCACAACCCCCATTTCGTTCGACTCTTTTCTTACGGGTGCGAAGTGCCATCTCGGTCACAACCCCCTTTTCGTTTTTCTCGCCTGTTTTTCTTTTTTTTTTTCTCTTTTTTTTTCAGGCTTATTTCTCTATTTTTTTTCTTTTTGGGTACGGTGTGCTTTGTTGGGCACACCCCCCTTCTTTCTTCTCTTTTTTTTTTTTAAAACGACATATGCAATTAATTACGTGCAGGTTACAGAAAAACAAAAGCCACACACGGCTTTACAATCAATTCAAAAAATAAAAACACGGGCCAGGCACGACCCAATAATAATTAAGTTAACTTGCTCTCAGCCGCGCTTACTGAAATCGAACAGGACGGCCAACGTTGCGTCGTGGTCGGCCTGTAGACGTCGCCACTCCGTCTTCCAAGTTCAGTCGACCCAAATCCGACCAATACCCTCCAGGGTCGAAAGACAAAAGCCCACAGTCCAAAATCCACCTGCGGCTCGCGAGACTAGACTCACTCGCACGACCAAGACTCATGCTTCCC
Organism: Lumbricus terrestris; assembly: GCA_949752735.1. Classification (NCBI taxonomy): domain Eukaryota; kingdom Metazoa; phylum Annelida; class Clitellata; order Crassiclitellata; family Lumbricidae; genus Lumbricus; species Lumbricus terrestris. The sequence continues at coordinate 7,813,160 of OX457046.1, forward strand.
GGAGCATAACCACAATACGATTCAATTGTGCTGCAACACACAGCGTAAGACGAGACTCTCCGACAGGCATCAGTTTCGGAAAAAGGGCTGAAATCCTTCCGGGTCGGACCAGAGCAAAACCGCAAAGATAAATTATTCTCCACATTTGCAGAACATTTACTTATCGCCGGTTCCACAACTCCAGTTACCAACATTTGCTCTAGTTGCGCATCAATGGTAGCCTGATATGGAAGCGGTTGCCTCCTCAACGGTTGTCTTACCGGATGAGAGTCCCCGGTATCAATCCTATGCTGAGTAATCATGGTCCTTCCCAAATCATGGTCGGTGGTCGAGAAGATGCACTCATACTCGACCAACAAATTCCTCTGCCGTTCCTTCACCTCTGCCGAAACATCCTCAGAGACATCTTCCATCAATTTCTCCACTAAATGTGTCTCTGGACGCGACCCTCCGGTCACTTTTGTGGTCGACCCTCCGGTCACTTTTTCGGCTGACCCTCCGGTCACTTTTCGGGTCGACCCTCCGGTCACTTTTTCAAATTGTGCAGGATGCACCCGCAAGTCATGCGCCCTCAAGGATTTCCCGATATTTACAAAGCGCAGGTCAGGAATCGAACCAGCAGTTAACATAACAGGCTGTTCATTCAAATTCACCACACGAATGCACATTTTATCAGCATCATTATCCAGCACAACTCTAGCAACATGCAATCCAGGTTGAATTTCTTTTGATTCAGTCATCCATGCTTCAGCTGTGGTCGTCAAATCACGATATTGCGTTTTACAAGGAATATCGCACTGCGAACGAGGAAGGACAGTTGTTTCCTCCGCAACAATAACCCTGCGACACCAAAGCGAACCATTTCCCTTGACCAAAGGAATGCGGTGTCTACCCACAAAGAGCGCACCCTGACCAAAACCCAGTCGACAGCGGTGTTGTCTCAACCAATCCATCCCAAGCATTGGTTCACCAATCTGATCAGAGACGAGAAAATTAGTCTCAATAGAAAAGCCTCTAGAAATCCTAATTGGGACATCAACCTGACCCAAAACCCTTATCTGCGTTCCGTTAGCAGCCAAGAGAATGCGATTACAAGGCTGGAGCAGCAAACCATCCACATCAGACGAGGGAACCAGGCTTACCTCCGACCCAGTGTCTACCAGGCACGTTCTTTGCTGTCCGTTGATCACACCATGGATGTAGATCGCGTTGTTCGTCACGCCTGTTGCTCGGTCTCTCGTTGTATGGTTGGTGACGGTCTCTTCGTTCCGCTCGGTTGTCGGCTGACCCAAGTCGCGTTCGTCGTCGTTCCGACGGTTGGGGAACGGTCGACGTTGTCGGCACTGGCGTGCATAGTGCCCTGGGGACCCGCATTTGAAGCAGGTCGACCCACGTCCCAGACTTCCTGATGCGTTACCTTGAGACGGAATGGTCGGCGGAACCATCTGCGCGGAGTTGTAGTTCGTCCTGTTCGAGCTTCGGAGCTCCTCCAGCTGTCGGCAGATTCTTCCTTCCATGTCCTGCTGCCACTTGCACTGGGCAGTGAAGAAGTCGTCCAGCTGAGACTGAAGCTGTCCTCCGGCGTCGGCCTCCTGAGTTCCTCTTACTCGATTCGCAGGTCTGCGACGATCTTCCAGGTCTGCGGTCTGCTGATACGCCGACAAGCGTAGAGCTGTTCGGTACGCCTCGTCGATCGTCTTCGGTTCCCGTTCTCTCACCTTTAGAGACAGCTCCCGGTCACGGATGGCTTCCAGGAAGGCGTCCTTCGCAACGATCTCGGTCGTCTCGTTCGACGGCACCGGGTAGGCAAGAACGACAAGTCTCCGGATGTCGTGCAGCAAATCTCCCAGACTTTCATCAGCCCTCTGTCGACGATAGTAGAGTTGCGCACGAAAAGTCTCAGCCTGACCTTCCGCGCCGTATCGTTGACGGAGTCTCTCGACCAGCTGTTCATACGTCACCTCCGTTCGCGCTCCAAAGTCCCACAACAGCTGCGTTGCTGCCTTTTCCAAGGACACACGGAGGAAGTCGACCTTGTCGATTGCCGTCCATCTATTGTGGCGTGCGCAGACGTCGAATTGTGCCAAGAACGATTCGAGAGACCCAGTCCCATCGAATTTTCCTGGTTTCATGGTCATCTTCCGTTCACCGACCAAGCGACTGGCGTTGTCCAAGACTTTCGTCTCCAAAGCGCTTACCCTGTCCAAGACTTTCGATTCCACGGCGGTCGAGTCTCTCTCAGAAATCAGCAGACTTCTGCGATCCTTCTTCGGCAGGTCATCGAAGTCGATTCTCTCCAGAAAGCGGCTGGACTCGACCTCAAAGTCGACCAAGAGGTCCGTCCTTCGTCCGGCTGCTGGCGTCGAAGTCGTCGGGCGGTCAGCGGCGTTTTCGTCCATCTCTGCAGTGTTCCACATCATTGCTGAATTTCGCTCCACTGGCTGAGTCCGAATTTCCAAGAAGTCCAACGAGTTCTTCTTTCACCAGTTTGTAACGAGACGTCCGACGAAATTCAATCACTCCACTTCTCGGTACCAGTTTGTAGCGGATCACTAGGTTTGGGCAATTAACACCAGGGACCGAACCCCAAACCCTAGTCCTGTCGGAATCGTCCGTCTGTGCAGTCCGGCGTCAACTGAAGATTGACGACTAGCCCGTCAGGCTTGAAACTCATTTATTTACGACGTCAAAGAAGAAGAAAACTCGTACTGCAATTCGTTCGACTTCTATAGCGCCAGAAATGTTCGGAGCAATGTTCGGAGCAATGTTCGGAGCAATGTTCGGAGCACTACCGTCTCAAACCACTGCACTACTGTTCACCGCAATTGTCACTGTAGGACGCCGAGTCGTCTTCCTGTAGTTCACCGCTGCCTCGCCAGCGCACGCAGAGAGTCCGTGAAGCGGGTCGGGTTTCGAACCCGATCGTCGTCAGATGCAGAAGGTCGCCAAACCTTCCGTCCTCACCAGTCGGCAGCGTCGGCAGGTCCGGAGTCGAATCAGCAGTCGTTGGCGTGTAGTTCACCGCTGCCTCGCCAGCGCACGCAGAGAATCCGTGAAGCGGGTCGGGTTTCGAACCCGATTCAGTGTCGTCGGCGTCGGAAGCTGAACCACTGCGCTCACCCGGTCAGAAGCGTTGGCAGATCCGGCGTTGAATCCTGCCCGTCGTGGCACAGCGACGATCACCGATCCTTCGGTCGTCCGTAGGCGTCGGGTTGCAGAAGAGCACGACCGCGGGTCAAGAATCGAACCCGAGTCGACAGTGTTGCACCGCAAAGGCCTCCAAGCCTTTCGTCGTCGGCAGGCGCTGAATTTCGGCAGCGTCGTCAAATCGTCGTCCTGCTCTCCAAAGCGTTTTTCCTCAGACGATCTCCTGCTGACTGCACCGCGATTCGATCCCGCAACGCTCGACCGACTCGTCTTTCCACTGTGTCACGGCGATTCACTGACTGTTTCTTCCGATCACTGTGTTCCTCGAAGACTGACGGCGGCTGACTCGAAGACTGACTCTCGAAGACTTGATCGCTGACTGCCGTGCCTGCGCACGCACTCGTACTTATGCGTCACGAGGCCACGCCCCTTTCAGGTAGAAATAGGCTAGGTAGAAATGGGCTAGGTAGAAATAGGCTAGGTAGAACTGGGCTATGTAGAAATGGGCTATGTAGAAATGGGCTAGGTAGAAATAGGCTAGGTAGAACTGGGCTATGCCTATTGCAGGCAGACACAGATACCCAGACGGACACGGGGACGGTCACTCAAATTAAACTCCATGACCCTGATTTCCAACATTATCTAAGAGTGTTAATGCATAAATACATTGTTATTACGCATCACGCTTTGTAATTCGGTCACATTTTCTTTGCATTTCAGACAGTGACAGACACTTGCTTGTTAGCCTACTATTAATTTGAACGACACTGTCATTTAAAAAATGATTAGAGTGGACCTCCTACTTTCTCCAGGCTTGTGAGTGGTAGGGCCTACTGCCAAAGTACCGTACAAGCATTTCAGACATCCAGTTGAATGCATTGAAAGGGTGCATGATTTCTTCAGGTGGCAGTCACCTGCATAACTTTAGTCTGAACCAACTTAGGCCTAAGTCTTGAAAATAAAAATATGAGGAGGCTAAAATAAACAAATGCACAGCAATGTTCATCTAGTGGATAAAACAGCAAATTTCTTCTTCTTTATTCTTTTCCTTCTGACTAGAATTAATCTCTTGCTTTGGAGGTCCTTTGTCTAAATGTTTTTCTGTCTCCAGCGTCTTCCTTTTTCAAATAAAGAAATTCAGTTTCCTGCTGGATCATGTCCCTCCATCTCAAAGCAGCAAATTTGTTCAGCTTAAAGATAGATAATATTTTAAAACTTTTCAGGCAGAGGCATCGAAGAATTCAAATGGGAATTGAGTAAAGTAAAATAGAAGGCTGAGAACACGCTAAAATGCAGTGTTCAGGAGCAGATATGCAGCTCTATCTTGCATTTATATAGGCCTACAGAATATATACTCTGCTGTCTTTGCAACCTGTCCTAGACCTGCATGGATGAAGGAAGAATGCCAATCCATTGACTTTTTTGTCACACGGGTCGTTAAAACTTTCACTTCTACGCTCTGTGAGTTAGTCGGGTTATTGGTCCTGTCACAGAAGTGATTTTATTTTGTGGAATGCATAAAATAATGATTGCCACAATTATGCTCACTCCATTTCCTTCGTTCTACTGTACAGTTTCAAGTGGGCCTATTTTTACAACCACGATTAGGCTACTATTAATTTTGATAATTATTAGAAATCTGCATAGCCTATAGCATTTTAAACATCTATTTTTTCGGGTTGGAATTGCAGAGCTATGCGATGTCATATTTGAGGGTATGACCAGTGTGACGTGGTGTGACAAGGAAGAGGTAAAACTCTACTTAAGTTTCGTGACGTCATTTTTGGGAGGCCCTAAGACCAATCTGAGTCTGCAATCACAGATTAATAATAATCTGCAACTTCAAAACACAGCAGACTTCTTTGAAGGTATGAAGGAGAATTGAAAATAATTTTTTGGACATTCATTTGACTAGCAATTATATACAGGGTGGGCCGTAAAAAGACCCCCTAGGGTTTTTGCTCATATCTTGACCAAAAGTAAGAATTTCGAAACGAAATTTTACAGGCTTATAGACAATTCATATTTACACATGATGGCCATATTTTATCAAAATATTTCAAACAGAACAAACGTTGCACCACTTTTAGTGAAGCCACCCACCGTTTTTTGACGATTCAAAAAACGCGACGCAAAAAAGGTAACAAAAAAGCAATCCAATCATTTTGGCCAATATCTTGGCCATAAGTAAGAATACTGAAATGAAATTTTACAAGCTTATAGACAATTCATATTGTATTGTATTGTATTTAAACATTTATAAAGCGCCTCTAGTAGGGTAAACCGTTCAGAGGCGGTCCCAGTGCGCAAGGCCCCGCGAGAAGAAGCAGGTTTTGAGAAGAGACAGAGCAGAGGAGAGACTGACAGACAGAAGAGTTGAGCGAACAGAAGGAGACAGAGAATTCCAGAGAGAAGGACCAATTGAGACAAAAGATCGAGACTGAGCCATAGCAGTTCTAGACCGGGGAACCAATAGGTCAAGTCTGTTGGATGAGCGAAGTGGACGGTGGGAGGAAGCTGAGTGAGGACGAAGTAAGGTTTTAGTCAGATATTTTGGGGCAAGACCCCGTTGAGACTTTAGGATCAGAGTGAGGATCTTGAACTGTGTGCGAGCACGTAGAGGTGGTGGTCAGATCACATCAAAATATTTCAAACAGAACAAAAGTTATAGATGAATTGAGAAATGCTAATAAAGCTGACGGTAATCATAATCGTAATCATGAATTTATATAGTGCCATCTCAGAGAAACTTCTCAGAGGTGCTCCCGACCTAACAGTTCCAAACCACAATCAATCAGAATGATTTTCAAATGCATGCTGAAAGAGGCAAAGAAAGAGAAGTTCATTACGGAGACTGCTAGATAATTTTGTTCTCAAAAGATGGACCAACCATAATGACTTTGCACCAGAGCAATACAATTCATGCTAAACGAACCAGTTGGAACTCTGCCTAAACACACCATTATAGCCGCTGGCAACAAAGTGCATAAGTGTGCCATCGGGTTGGGTATTAGTAAGGGCAAAAAACAGTCTAACCAGATTGCTAACAAAGTAGGCATCAAACGGTTGGCAAGAAGCATTACACAGCAACCAGAGTAGCGAGCATAAACATTAAAAATTACTAACATAATATTTGACTACTGGGAGCAATGACATAATTTATGTTTTCGTGTTGATTATTATATCTTCATGCTTTTCGATGTCGTTTGTAATTCGTGTTGTTACACATTAATTAGCCATCAGTGGTTGTAAAATAATCTTGTTTGCATAAATTATTTTCAAAACACACAGAATCTTATATATGTTTATGCAAAAAGTACACATTGTGTAGCATTGAATAATTTCGAGGTAGCCTACACTCATATACTATAAACTTATATAAGCCATTTTGTGCAGAAACGAATTATGAATCCACTGCTACATTACAAGATATGACATCTATATGAAACACAAAAACCTGCAGGGGTGGTTAACCACTCCCACTTGGTAGTAAATGTCACAAAAACCCTTGGTGAGTAAACGGTTTTCAAAGAAATTGTTTTGCACGGCATTTTCGTGACATAATAGAACATTAACGACTACCAATAAAAAATACTATGAGAAATATGTCCAACGTGATCACATTATTCCAGTTTACCCTTATCAATCAGTTCTTGAGTTAAGATTAAGGAAATCAGAAAAATGAGAATGAAGACAAAATTAATACCAGTTAACATATACGAAATGAGTACAGTATCATTTCAGTCATTTTACGATTAGAGAAACGTTACACATTAACTGACACGCTTCTCGTCAGTAGACTATAACATGTGAGCAGCTTTGCATATTATAATTATATGGCAGAACAAAATCATATAATGACAACATTTCCACATAGAACTAAGTAGGCCTATGTCCCTACGATTGATGTTATATGCAGGAAAAATTATTATGAATCCGTGCTTAGCGTAAGACAGACTTCGCATGCAATAGACATGACTCTGCAACAAGGCTTTGACAATACATAATCATTATGGTTTCAAACTAAGACAAAGAGTGGCTTCACGTGTGAACCAACAGAACACAATCACTTGAGAATTTCCCTACTTTCCTCTAGTAGGGATTCTTGCATGATTTCCAAATACAATTTTGAAAATGTTTTTCACAATTATGATACAAATGGTTTATCTGCAGAAGGGGTTCTGATGATGTCTCCAATTTGAAGACAGGGGAAATGTTTTGTCAAAAACATGGCACATAAATGTTTTTTTTAATCCTGTATGGATTTGCCCGTGTTTTTTTCAGAGCTGAAGTGTATAAGAATCATTAAAGAATGTCTTCAGGCATTGCTGGCAAACGTATGGTTTCTCTCCGGTATGGGTCTTTTCATGAGCTCTCAGGTTTGATTGAGAATACCTGTGTGCTATTAACATTGGAATCGCTTCTCACCACTGTGTATTCGAATATGGCTTTTAAGATGAGAAGAAAAGGAAAACGTTTTCTGACACACCATACATATGTATGGTTTTTCTCCAGAGTGACCTCTTTCATGGCTTCTGAGACCTGATCCAAGTGAAAATGTTTTCTGACATAAGGTGCAAATGTATGGTTTCTCTCCAGCATGTGTTCTCATGTGCCTATTTAAACTGTCTTTACGAATATTAACAAATTCACATAATTGACATTTGTGCTGTTTCTCTCCAGTGTGAATTCTTGCATGACCTTTGAGATTGGAAGACTGGGAGAAACTATTTTTGCATACCTGGCAATGATAAGGTCTCTCTCCAGTATGGGTTCTATTGTGTCGCTCCAGACGACGAAGTGATGTGAAAGATTTCTTGCACAACTGGCACTGATATGGTTTCTCTCCAGTGTGAATTCGAACATGCATTTTTAGATTGGTAGATATGATAAACTCTTTTAGACAAATGTGGCATTGGAAAGGCTTCTCTCCAGCATGGACATTAAGATGATATCGTAATCCGGAAGATTGGGTATAGCCTTTATTGCACAAGTGACACTTATATGGTTTTTCCCCAGTGTGGATTCTGATATGACTTTTCAGATGAGCAGCTCTGCAGAATGTTTTTTCGCAAAACTGGCAATGGAGTTGTTTTTCTCCAGAGTGAGCTGCTTCAAGACTTCTGCAGATCTGAGTCCTGAAGCTCATGAGAATGGTTTCTGACATATTCCACAAACGTATGGTTTCTCTCCGGTAGGTACTATCCTGTATCTGTTTAAAGGAATTTTACGGTTAGTTTTAAATTCACACAATTCACGACTAACTGTTTACGGTGATCTCTGGATTGAATGAAATCTTGGTGGGATTGTCCATCTTTTCCGGGTGTTCCCTAGTTCACCAAATTATGTTAAATTACTACATATGTTCTTTGTCATAATTTTGTATTACGTTTCTTGGTTCTTGAAACTAATGATGACAAAAATTATCTGTCAGATTAAAGCCAGGGAAAAACTATTTATGGACATCTGGTACTGGTGGTGTAGGTTTATGTTCTGTTCCTTAGAAGTGTAAGGCCGAGGGCTCGAATCCAATTCAAGCCGTCGCGTAGGTACCCCGAGCAGGTCCTTAACTCGCAACTGATCAATGCGTTTCGGTGTGAAACTCAGATTCAGTGTAGTCGGAGGCGCCTCTGAGTAGTTCTTGAATGGGCGCTATAAGAGGTGATCATGCATACATACATGCCGGCAAGGCCAAGCTCCAGAGTGGATTCCATTGTATTCAATTGCATATATTACACTCAAAGCGCTTCTCACAGTTACAACTGCACATTTTGCATAATAGCCTAGAACTACATGTTGAAAAAGCTCGATCTGCAGTGTTATCCAATTCATCACATAGAGATTGTGCTGAAAGGCAAACGTCAGTCATTTGATGGTAGCCTACATTGTCTGAAGTTAAACGGAAAATAAGTTGTCTTTAATGTAATTAAGTTGTTTTTTGTTATTAACTGAATATTTATTTTGAACTTTACCCAGATAACCACCATATTCGGGAACCTTACGGGTCCCATACGGGCTGCCATACGGGCCCCGTACGGGCAACCCGGCGGGAACCCGGCGGGTTTTGTCCGCGGTTTCCGGCCGGGAACCATACGGGTTAGCCCGGCAGTTTACCAAGATCATTCCCATATGACTGAAAAGCGATGCCGGATCATGCAAAATGTACTGTAAATTGTGCTCCACACACCAAAGGCATCATTAATGTTATTTTGCAACATATTGAGTTTGATTTATAATTGTTAAGGTCTTTGATTAATCCTCAAAATAGGTCAATATTATTTTTCTTTCGTTATGCTAACTAAACAAACATGGAAAAGCAGGCAACCCAAGGATTTAATTAAGTAAGTTATTGAAAATAAAATAATAGGTTGTTAAAAGCATTAAAAAAGCTTTAGTAACCGGTGTTTAACTACATAAAATAAAAAGTATTTCAAACATTTTAATGTGAAATTCTTTACAATCTGAAAAAATCAAACACAACAGTGCTCTTAGTAATTCTCCTACATGTGTACTGTACAACGTAAGACCGATTTAAGTAAACAAGGAGATTAACAACCACGCTGCAAACGTCACCAAACTTTCTCTAATGCCTTCCAAAGACCATTAGCTTCCAAACGCCGCTGACGATCCGGCGATTTTTGTGAATTTATCTAAATCTACATAGAAAATACTTGAACACATGCATAAATTGAGTGCAAATGTTTTCTGTGTACATTTGGATAAATTCAAAAAAAATCGCCGAATCGTCAGCGAACATCAGCAGTAGGTGCGTTTGGAAGCTCATGATCTTAGGAAGGCACTAGAGAAAGTTTGGTGACGTTTGCAGCGCGGCCGCTAATCTCCTTCTTTACCCCAATTTCTGTCTGGCCTGTAAAATATAGTGAAAACAATAGATATTGAAAATAGCTTTAAATCATACATCAATTTATTCATGATCATTGTCAGTGTTGCAACGCTGAAAAATTGTCCAGAAAAATTTCACCAGAAAAATTTCACGCTAGTCTATGAGCTGTTTACTTGAGTGAGCAGTGTATGCACAATGGCAGAGCTAAACTAAAAGCGGGGCAAGAGCGGAGCATCGGACAAACAAAATGTTATATTGCCAGACATTCTGCACAGCTAATGAAGTGTTTAATGCTCATTTAAATTCTAAGGTTAACCTTTCAAACATCGACAGAAATACTGTACATACATAACAGGAACTTGAAAATTAAAGTTTCCAGTGTTGTCCGATACTCAAAATCTGACATTACGAGCTAGGTTTTTGGTCCTTCTAAAAAATTTTTCCCGAAAAGCTAAATCATTCATCATGATTCAACTCCGACTCGATGCTTATAGCCTCCAACTCTGTCGACTGATCAGTCTCTATGGCAGGTGGCGACTTCAAAAGCCAGCGGCTTCCACGTCCACGGTCCCTAGCATTGCCCAACCAAACCGCTAACTCATCTTCCAGCATTTTCCTTGTGCTGCTCTTCGTAGCATCATTTTGCTTTACTGCACCTGCATTTTTAGACAAGCAACATTCAGATTAAAAATAGCATGTTACACAGAGCAGAAATTTGAAGTGCTGTGAATTGTAATGTAAAATGATATATTCCAACAACTCTTACTACATTCAACTGCTATATTTACAAACAGTGCCCTGCTTGTCTAAATTACAAAGGCCAAGTTTAGAAACAGATACAAATTGTCAACTTATCACTAACCATGCAGTTTGTAACATTTCAATGGCTTAATACCTAATAAAGAACGGTCGGAAGACTTAAATTTTTTAGATGAGACATGCAAGACAAGCCTAAAGTGGGTCAAACAGCTTCAGAGACGTGAAGGCTCTCTTGCCTCACTGGCCTGTTACATAACAATTTCTGGCCAGTTCACTGTCAAAAATTAACCCCATATTCCTTTGTACAAACTCCCGCAAATCGCTGCCTCCATTATCTGCGAGTACCTGCACCTAAACGATAAAAGAAACAAATACAAACAGTCAAGTCCTAACATAGACAATAAAGTCTCCATGTTCTGCAATTTGACACCAGTTTTAAGAACATGCTGGTTCTTGCGTTGCACCTAAGTGATGGATTCGTTCCTTCGGCTACCCCTGTCAGTGGGACTGTTAGCTTTGTGCCTAACTTCTGGCGCATAATCGACATTATCGCTTTGCTACGATGTGTTGATTATTCTTTCTGGTTTCTATGCAACTAGTCATTAATGATTATTTTGTTTATATTCAATGTGCAACAGTTCTTGCCTTTAATAGTAAATGGTTAATTGATTTTATTTAATTAAGTAAAAGCCTTAAAAACCATTTAAACAGTAAAATGACTCACTAAAACTTTCATAGCCGAAGGATCAAGGTTTTCCCACGTTCATCAGGTCATCATCCTCTGTTACAATTGCACCTGCATCGTTAAGCTGTCTGGATTTTGACTGCAGCATGGAGGAGTGCAGTTTCTGTGTCTGACGCAGGTCCTCCATGCTCGACAATCATATTTTTAACAGGAGTCTTGTATTAAAATCACCACCTACAAAACCAAATCTACACAGGTAATCATCATAGTTCATTCATTAATGATCTTGTGTCAAAACCCATGTTCCATACACATAGTAATAATTATAAGGATAAAGATAAAGACATTAAGTGCCATATTGTTGCTCCACCTTGGGAGATCTGTGTCGATCCACCCTTCGATCGGCGAACCAAGCTGAGCTTCTGGTTCCCCGCTCACGGACTGCTATCCGACAGCGTTGTTCATTCTCTGTTGCAGGTCCTACAGCTTGGAATGGTCTCCCTGATACACTGTGCTTATTTCCCAGGGTTCACTCCGCTCTGTTCCTTAACCTAAAAACTGTTTTATTTAGACATTGTTGGGCTGGGAGCGCTTCTGAGTAGCCTACCTTGAAAAGGCACTATATAAATTTCTGAAATAAATAAATAAAAATATGTGCCTCCAGTCAACTCTGTTATTATGAACACACCATACGACACTGTCGGGGGAAAGATGAGACGGCAAGGGAAAGAACTGGTCGACCACCCTCATATACCCAGGCTATGAAGATGAAACGTCAACACTTCATATCCATGACTGCCCCAGGGATAACTTAAGGGGCTGCTCTTCTATTGAATTAGCAGCCCCTTAAATTATCCCTTGTCCATGATATGACAACTACTTAACCATTAAAAATTATAGAAATGAGGTAGCAGTTATTCTAACAAACCAAAAGTGTTTTCAATAAAGAAAGGTATTTCTTAATTTTCACTGTAATAAAAGAAGAAAAATATGTTAACTCATATCAATTAAAATACTTGAATGCAAGGTAAATACTTATAGTATCAAAATACCACTCGAAATATTACTTTTCATATATATACGGTGAGTTTCAAATTGTTACAATTGTTTAAGAATTCAATAGTATTGGGAAAAGATGAGTTCACGAAAAGAGACGAGTTGATGAGAGGATGGTTGAGCAAAGATATAAAGAAGAGACTTGTCAATGTACTGGTATGGAGCGTGGTACTGTATGAGTTGGAGACGTGGATCATCAGGAAAGAGGATAGCAAAAGACTGGAAGGCTTCGAAATGTGGATATGGAGAAGGATGGAAAAGGTGAGCTGGATGGAGAAAGTGACAAATGAAGAGGTGCTGCAAAGAGTAGGAGAAAAAAGATCACTGATGACAACGTTACGAGAAAGGCAAAAGAACTGAATTGGACACATATTAAGAGGAGACTCCCTCCTGAGATAAATCATAGAAGGGAGATTGGAGGAAAAAGAAAGATAGGAAGACCGAGGCAGATGATGCTGGGATGGATGATGTCTGAAGTATACAGCGCACTGAAGAGGAAAGCACAGCGAAGAGAAGAATGGCGTCATTGGAAGTTGGAACCTGCCGAGGGACAGAGAACTTAAAGAAGAAGAATTCAACACATACCACATGTTTTATCCACTGGCGTCTTTAAAGGGGCAGGTCTTGATGACTGTCCTGTTGCATCCTAGCGAACTTCGCTCGCTGGTGATCCGAACTGCCTGGATGAGAGTCCCGAAAACTCAGGAGATGCCAAAGGTCGCTGCAGTGTTGGCTAATGTAATAATAATAAAACGTACAAGTTTATCATTTCACATGTCAATCGCAAAGGTTTGAAAAAACTACAGAGAACAAGTGAATGCTAAGTCTATGAGCAAATATTTTATATAATAAAAAATACATTTCATTATTAGAGAATCACGGTCTTTAGAAATGTTTATTCGAAAGGAACTCCCAGTGAAGATATACTCCAATTGCACATTGTTTTCAAGCTCTTTTATGTTTCTTTTCATCGAATTTTGGACTGCGTATATTTAATAAAATAAACAAAAAACTGCACGACAAAGACAGTGTGAAGTTGTGATGTACCGGTACATGAAAGTCTATCTTCAACGTTATCGACTCCTGTAGATGATAGGTCTGCAACATCATGACTTTCATATGGAGGACTACTTGTTGATGCCGACAACTGTCCAGTTTTTTGTGGTCACGGTAGCTACAAAAAAACACTGTCAATATAACTTTGCATCATGGACATAAATCCTGTTTAAATTAAGGCTGCACTGAATATTGGCTTCAAATTCGCTTTGCGGCTGAATAGAGGCTAAATAGCTGCTCAGTATTCGGTGATTAGCTATAATCATCTACTCAGTACATCCCTAAATGTTTGTGAACCTGGGTCCTGGGATATATAACTTTCTTAATGTAAATGCAGTTAAGTAGGATTAAAATTAACTTTATCCAATTGTCATAGTCAAACACAGAGGTAACACATATTTTGAAATCATAACAAATATTTTTAAAAGCTGAAACAATAACCGACAGCTGCACATATTGCGACTGAATAGGAAGGCATCTAAGGCACTATGCTTCTAATATACAATTCAAGAAACAAGGGTTTACACTAAGTCAATAATAGTTACAAAATAAAAGCTAAAATTCTCTTATAGGGTGATTCCGTGTCTATTCCAATAAATTTACAACAAAAATTGACATGACCGACTCAAATTTACCTGAAATTTGGCACAATTGTTGGGTCAGATGAGACATGTGTAAACCCAAGAAAAAAATTGTTGGGGTCAATTACGCTCTTTTTATATAATGCTTGTCTAGTCTACAATTTACTTTCCACTGGCAGTAAAGAATTGTTATGCTTACAGCTGGTGAGAATTACTCACATAGACTGCAAATACAGCAAAAGACTCGCTAAATTTAACGATTATAGTCCTTTTGTAAATAAGACAAATAAAGACGATTAACTTTAGGCAAATAAAGACGAAAGCGGTAATCCCGAAGACGGCGAGCCTGCCCATGTAAACAGTATGGGTGCTATAATAGAGCACTGTGGCTCTAGTTTCAAAATTTAAATTTGTTTGTATTTACTGCATATTTCCCTCATTTATAATTTTATTAACCTAACCGTTTCACTTAGATTTCGCGTTGATTACTTACTTACTGAGCACATTGTATCAGGGATGCGGCTTATAGGTTATATTCTATAATGACTCGGTAGCAAGTAACTTTTTAAAAATAAATTTGATGAAAAATATTTCCTGACGAAATTGAAGCGGGATTTATCGTGTGAGGGTCGGTTAGGGCTCAGGTTAGGCGTCGTGAGGGTCGGTTATGGTTAGTTTTTAAAAATAAATTTGATGAAAAATATTTCCTGACGAAATTGAAGCGGGATTTATCGTGTGAGGGTCGGTTAGGGCTCAGGTTAGGCGTCGTGAGGGTCGGTTATGGTTAGTTTTAGGGTTAGTGCAGTCATTCTGAAGCTGGATTGATGAACAATAATTTTCAATGAAAAATGGATGAAAAATATTTGCTGACGAAATAGAAGCGGGATTTATCGAACAAATTCTTGCCTAAAGAGAAGCTAGATCGATTAAAAGGATTCTCGGCAAACTAGAAGTTGGATTTATTAAAGATAACAACGCTGCAACGTTAGTTCTTGGTGTCTACCGAGTCATTCTAGAACGTCTACCGAGTCATTATAGAACTCTACCGGCTTATAGGTCACAGCGCTCTATTTTAGCTAAGTCGTTGGCAACCATATTGCTTCGTACAAAGGCATACAGTCTTCGGGATTACACATATAAAAAAGAGCATTCAGTGCACACGACACTTAAACTGATCCTAACCGACCCTCGCGACGCTTACCCTGACCCTAACCGCTAAAAACTAGCGGTCCCGCGTTCTGCAATTACGCCATAAGTTGTTAGGGCCGATATGATTAACAAACATAGCAATTCCCCTATCAAAGGTCAACTTAAACACTCACGGACACGCATACAATGCATAAATCAATCGAAGCTAAACATGTTTTAGGCTAACCCAAGCACGTGTTGTCCATAACCCTAACCCAATCTCCGTCACGCCTATTCGTATTCCGACCACAATTAGACGCAGTATTTACATAAAATGTTGATATGTTTTTGGAGTAAAAAATAAAACATAATCTTACCTTTAACAGAAACAAATTCAGATTTCCAAATACGCGTGAATTCGAAACGGCATACAAAATGGCGTCCAAATAAATTAAGGCAAACACCGGTAGAGTCGGTAGACGGCGACAAGCTCGCGGGGTGCACCAGAAGGGAACCACCGGGACACCGCGGACAATACCCGTCAGAAAACCGCACCGGATACCCGGGAGAAAACGGCGAGGGTCCCCCGGCTGCGTGTTATCTGGGTAGGTACTTGTTTTTTATACGACCACCAAAAATTTATAAATTCGATGAAAAATATTTCCTCACGAAATGGAAGCGGGATTTAGCCCGTGAGGGTCGGTTAGGGCTCAGGTTAGGCGTCGTGAGGGTCGGTTAGGGTTAGTTTTAGGGTTGGTGCAGTCATATTCTGCTGAAATTGAAGCTGGATTGATGAGAAATAATTTTCAATGAAAAACTGATGAAAATTTTTCCTGACGAAATAGAAACGGGATTTATCGAACAAATTCTTGCCTGTAAACAGAAGCTGGATCGATTAAAAGGATTCTCGGCAAACTAGAAGTTGGATTTATGAAAGATAACAACGCTGCTACGTTAGTTCTTGGTGTCTTGGTGGTCGTATAAAAAACATGTACCGAACTTTACCTTATACGATGTCGCTAATTACAGGACGTCATAGTTTTTGTGGTCTTTCCGGGTTGTTAGATATCGGAAACGCTTTGTCGCAAGATCACGGTGAAAAGTCGCCAAAAGTCGCTAGATGACCAGCTAAATGACTAATAATAATTATTTTCTTTATTGAACAATCCGGTTGACAGACCGCAACTTGTTAGCCTACATGCCTACTGTTAAGGGCACTGATATTGCCAGTTGCAATTTATGGTTGTGAAGGGTGGACCATCAAGAAATCTGATGAAATAAGGATAAATGGATTTGAAATAAAAGTACTGAGTCAGATACTAAGGACTGCAAAGAAAACCAATGAATGGGTACTGTAACAAATTGGCACACAACATCAGCTTTCAAGCAACATTAAAACAAGAAAAATGAAATACTTTGGTCACATCACGAGGAAAAGTGAAAACTGTCTGGAAAAAGAGATAATATAGAGCACAACAGCTGGATCTAGAACACGTGGAAGACCACGAACAACCTGGATTGAAAACATTATATCTTGGACAGCCTTGACTCTGATTGAAATACTGAGGACGACAGAGGAGAGATACAATAGGAGACCTTCTGTTTAACCTTCTGTTCGAAGACGGATAATGACAAGACAAAACAATAAATAGACTCTACTGTTCTCTTAGTTGATATTTGTGATTTGTGTTGTTGTGAATTTTGTCAATTGCATGGGCTTAGCTGTTGCAGCAGGCCTACAATGTAGCTGCTTGCGGTCCGTCAACTGGATTGTTCAAATCATGTAAAATATTCTAGTAGTAGTGCAGTAGCAATGTCATAGGTCTAACCCCGATGCGGTATACGATAAAGTATCCAATTTGCCAGCCTCAATCACGTCTCAACTTACTCTCCTCTCGGGATAGTTTAATAGGCATGCATAGGTCCCTAATGTAAGCCAGAGTCACTTATGGCCTACATTTGTAAATTACTCCAAAATTGGGTGCACGGTCAAAAGCGCGCAGGACAAAAGCGCGCAGACAAAAGCGCGCAGCAACAAATGCGCCCAACAGGAACAATGAAATCGAAATTTCGAGTATTAGAATGACCATTTAATATAACCACAACATCGTCAGAGACGGTTGTTAAAAGTAGATGAAAAAGAACATGTGGCGTAAGGTTCAATACCTCTCTCTTGCCGCAGCCTATCGTGACGACGAAAATATACGCCTTCACACTATAGGTGAAATGGAAGCTGGATGGAGGTTAGAGAAATGGAAGCTGGATGAAGGTTCTCTATAGATGAAATAGAAGCTGGATGAAGGTTCGCTATAGATGAAATAGAAGCTGGATGAAGGTTCGCTATAGGTGAAATAGAAGCTGGATGAAGGTTAGAGAAATGGAAGCTGGATGAAGGTTCGCTATAGGTGAAATGGAAGCTGGATGAAGGTTCTCTATAGATGAAATAGAAGCTGGATGAAGGTTCTCTATAGGTGAAATGGAAACTGGATGAAGGTCATTTTAAGCAATTGGCTGCCATTTTGTCCGCCATCTTGTTTTCCAATGGAACCGCTAAAAATCCAGCTTCCTAACCGCGATTTTCGTTTTCAGGAGGGTCAAGTTAGTCTAGAAACACCAGTTAGAAAATTGTTACATGATTTGCTTCTAACAGTTCAATTTTCAAAATGCCTGACAGTACTGAAAATCAATATGGCGTCCTTAAATCGTCCGGTAGAGGGCAGAAGACGTCAACACAGGAAGGTCAAATTTTTTGTAGCAATTCTGTGATACCATGGTCAACTTTTGATCACTATTACAATTAGAAATTCGAGAAAAAATGTTTTTTCACTCCGATTCACTCCACCCTATATACGTGTCAATCGTGTCATTGATTGAAGCCAAAAGGTTAAAAATTTATAGCCTACCTTCTATCGCAAACTGATTCTAACGCACAAGATGTCACTAAGCTTAGATGCCGCAATCTTTCAGAATGCATTTAAATTAATTATATAAAAAAAATATTTTCTTTGTAGCCTGCAATATCATAAAAATGATAATTGACCATATCAAAAATCCATTTTCACTGGAGATAAAGGACATGGAAATGTTCAGATTATCTTGTCTTCCAGCGAAGAACCCAGTACGAATGATCATATAAATGCAAATTTGCTCCAAACGCTTAATCCACAGCAGTGCGATCCAGCCAAGCTCTGGTATTAGTCAGAGTGTAGCATATAGCTATGCGACTCAGATGAACGAGTGTCTGATTGTATACATAGACGAGTGTGGTCAAAAGGTTTTCATTTCGTAAAAGAACAGACATTGTGGACTGGTTGATAACTGCTTCACTGTGTCAAGCGCAGTTACATGATTAGAGTCACCCTCCTCTCTCTTTAGGTGAAGGACTAGCACCACAATGCATGGTGAGGCAGCGGCGGACGTGCAATCAATGATGCGTTCGCTTTGCTGTTAAATGCCTCATGGGTAGAGTTAGAAGCAATATGAGAATTGTGAAAACTAGCCGAGCGTCAGACGCGATCTATGTAGAGTTGCGGGGTGCAATGAAGACTTTGCTATGGTGTCCTAAGAAAAACTAGTAGGTTGAGCCCCACAACTTAAACGGCACATTCTCATCCTGGATCGAGTCTCCTCTCGGATCAGATTATTCAGATAAAGAACATTTGACTTGGGTTCTAAACGAAAAAAAATTGTTGTGGATTACTGTCACTTAGACCTAAGTGTTATTGTTACCATGATGTAGGAAATACAATGGTGACCGCACTCACGCCTCGAATTTGGCTAATTTAATTACATTCGCCAGATGGCAGAGGTGGCGCTCCGAGTGCCGCTTTATCCATGGCACGTATAGTAAACGCGTGTGCTCATACGTTTTTGACATAATTTGGAAGTGCGATTAGTGGGAAAATATTAATTCTCTGATACTCCTTTACCCAATTTGGACTAGTATCTTATCCCTAAGCCAGTATCCAATTTGCACTGTACCATATACACGAAACAGTACAGCCACAGACTGCAGCACAGACTGCCGCAGTCAGAATCCCACCTTCACCGTATTAAATGCAGGCTCATTAGAAATCTACCAGTCCTGAGCAGTACAGAAATTTAAGCAGAGTTCCACTACAATCCAATTCCAGCACAAAACAGTACAACACAGTACCAATCAGTACAACACAGTACCAATATATGCTGTACAATGAGTACAGACTAGCCTACAGTTAATTATTGTATTAGTCTACTATCACAGTATGGCTACAATACTGGAAATTGTGGATGTAGATTAAGCCTACACGTACAGCTACCGTCTGTCTGTCCGTGTCTGTCTGTGTGTCAAAGACTGCCTGTTCATGTCAGTCTACATGTTTTTTTGTGTATGTCTATATCTGTCTGCCTATGTCTCTCTGTTTCTGTCTTATGCATAGAATCTGTATATATGTCTGTTTGTGCCTTTCTATATCTCACCCTGACTATGTCTGTCTATGTCGCCTGCCTATGTACGTCTGTCTGTATGCCATTGTCTACCTGTCTCTGTCTGTGTCTATCTGCCTATGTCTATGTATGCTTATCTGTCTATGTCTGTGTGTGTCTGTTTGTGTCTGTCTAAACCTGCCTGTCTGTGACTCTGCCTGCCCATGTCTGTCGGCATATGTCTGTAGAGGTCTGTGTCTGCCTATGTGTGTCTATGCATGTTTGTCTATTAATTTTGTCTTTATATGTCTATCTTATATCTCTATAAATAAAGAGAAGATTTTGTCTGTCTGTCTGTCTGTCTGTCTGTCTGTCTGTGTGTTTAACCGGAATGCATTTCAACAGTTTTTGAGTTTTTCACTCCAAACCTTCACTACTGTATTCGTCTCGGCATCGGACGCGTAGTCAAGGGGTTCGCAAATCTCTGTCACCATGGGGCCAGGGTGGTGGGGGCAAAGACCCTCATTTTCCCTGTTGGCCTTTGCCCTCACAGGCTTATGACAGATCTTTTCTTTCGGGGTCCCACACATGTACGTATAAAAGCAGAGGTTGACACCGTTTTACAGGTGTTTAAGGCCAGCGCTTTTGCCAGTCCGAATTTCATGGGTAGCGTACCGGTGGAGGTCGGAGTGTGGTGGGGTCAAGGAGGGAGGAAGGAGGGGCGGTGGGATAGGGGGTGGGGTGGGGGCGGAGTGTAGTGTTGAAGTGGAGTCGTGGGGTGGGGTGGATGGAGGTGGAGGGGTGGGAGGCGTGGGGTGGGGTGGTCGGATGGGGGACGGTGTGGAGTGTTAGGGTGGGGTTGTGGGTGGGGAGTGGGGGTAGAGTGGGTGGGGGTGGGATTGTGGCCGGAGCGGGTCGAATCCTAATTTCCCGGGCAACGGCGGGTACCCCAGCTAGCTTATATGTATGTGTGTGTGTGTTTTGTATGTCTAACGTTCATGTTTGTCTGCGTTTATCTTGGCCTGTGTACGTCTGTTTGCGTTTGTCTGTCTGTGTTCCTCTGTTTGTCTGTGTTTATCTTGGCCTGTGTACGTCTGTTTGCGTTTGTCTGTCTGTGTTCCTCTGTTTGTCTGTGTTTGTCTATCTGTCTGTAAGTAGCAATAGTTACACACACAAACACACACCCATATACGTCCATATACAAACACATACGCTCACACATACATAAACATACATGCACACACAACCACACATACGTAGACACATACAGACACATACAAACGCAGACACGTATACACACATATGCACACCCATGCACACATATGCACGTATACATACACTCACACTGCACACATGCACGCACACCTACACATGCACACACACATACGGTCACACATACACACATGCATACACGCATACATATACACGCATGCAAACACTCACACAGACCCACACACTCAGACACATGCGCACGCACACAAGAAGATCGAACAATTCGGCGTGAAAATCCAGTGCAGTGCCCGTGCTGTAGTCGGGAGCGCCTCTGAGTAGCGATATTGAAGTGACGCTTTAGAAATGAAAAAAAGTAAAATAAAATGAATAACAAAAAATATCGCATAGCCCACATCATTTAATACGATTTCAAAGCATTGTCCGTATAAACCTGAAGCAAACACCGCCGATGCGCACTCGGTGAGACTCTAGCGCCACCATCGACAGAAAAAGATTCTAGCCAAAATCAATACACACGATAGATAGGAAGTGCGGCCACCATCGTATTTCCTACATCATGTTGTTACTGACGTCTCGGTAGGAAGTAAACAGTATGGCGGTCACAGATACACGCAGAATAGAGCGGCCTCAACTCCGGCTATCGATAGCCCAATGTTTCCGCGCGAAACATTAGGGTCCCGCTTCAGTCAGTGATGTTGTGTGAAGTAAGTAAGTAAGTGATGGAGGTATTTCTAGATCTGAAATAGAAGTCGGATTGATGAAAAAACGCTTAAGTAATGGAAGCTGGATGATGGTATTCTTATATTTGAAATAGAAACTGGGCTGACGAAAATAACAGGCGAGAAACAGAAGCTGGGTTAATAAAAATATTATAGCTTAGATTGGAGCAGGATTGATGAAAATGTTGTTGATTAAATTAGAGCGATGGATAAGGATCTTCTTAATTAAATAGGAGCTGGATTGATTAAAATGTTTCCGATTAAATTGGAGCTGGATTGATGAAAAATAATCATTATTGAAACAGAAGTTGGATTCATAAAACAGCTGATGCAATTGAAAAAGCTGGACTTTTACTTACTTACTTATTTTTGCTTGCTGTCTTTTACTTCCTACCGAGCGGTTAGTCACAATGACCAAAATTAGTAATAAGTCTGTTTTATGTTCAATCAAAACAAAACAAAACATGTTTTAGCCGCTGAAAAACGTTTACGCAGACATATCGGCTTGCGTTGTAAAAAAAACCCAGCATTTTCACACATTTTAATTTATTTTGAGCATTTTCGGTCATCAAAAGACAAATTATTTAGTATCAGAAAATAGCCCTAAATGCCCTCTACAGAATGCCATAATTTATTTCTATTATAAAATAAATTATGGATAAGTTATAATAGGAAAAACATGACAATTTTATGAAAATAAAACACCTTTATTTATATTTTAATTTATTTTGAGCACTTCCGGTTGTCAAAAGACAACTCAGTGAGCATGGAAATGTAGCCCCACATTCCCTCTATAGAATGGTATAACTTGTGTCTCTTAATATTAAAGGGCGGAAAAGTTACAGACGATATTCTAGGGGGGTATCCACCCCCTCTGGTACCTTGGGTATATCGGTTGTAACTTTTGAACGGTAGGGGGCATCATCAAATATTTTAGCTAAAAATGTGTCCCAATGTACCCTCTACAGCTACCAATTTTTTCAAACTTTTATTCCAGACGGAACGCGTTTGATTTGCGAAAAACCTAGGGGGTGGCAACCACCCTCCCCTTGGTAGCCCGAGGGTTAAGCTATGTCTTCCAACAAAATTGTGTTATTCTGGATGCTGACTATATAATTAAGCTGCGTATACAGGGTTTGACATTTAAACTGTAGACCCTAGTAGGCTAATCAAGTCCATTTTAAAACGTAGTTTTGTCGTTTTTCCGTTTTTTTTTTGTTCTAAAAAATAATATTCTGTTTTTTATATTGGTTGTAACAGTTTTTACATCTGTGACGTAAACCGAAATTGCTGCGTAAACGCTTGTGAGCAGCTACAGAGCTGATATTAGTTGAAACAGAATATAGGCCTATTGAGGATGAACCGAGAAATGCTAATAATTATTAGTAAATTATGGCTGGGATGAAGATTTTCCACCAGTGCAATGCAATTCATGCATAACGGGTCTGCTGGAAGGCTACTTCTGTACACTGCAGCTGTTGGTAACCAGAAGACATTTTCAAGTTGTGGAATGGACCGATTCCATGTTCAAACTTCCATAATTTAAAGGTTCAATAACATATCTTAAAATTTAATACACCATTTTGTTCCGAAATGAATTTTGAATCAGATGGTCTATTACAAGTAACCATATCTAATATAATATTTTGGTAAGTCTGTGTGTTTGTTTGTTTGTTTGTTTGTGGCGTTGTTAGCTATGCACGGCCACAGTTTTGAAGCAATCGACACCAATCCTTCGCAGGGGGTCGGGGTCGACCCGACACAGGTTATTGGGGGGTCGCCGAATCTCTGCCACCATGGGGGCCAGGGTGGGAGGGACAAAAACCCTCATTTTTTCTACTTTTTCAGCCGTTGCCTTGCATAGTTTCACACTTATTCACCTGAAACGTTGCAACTGCACAGATTTTTACACGGGCCACCTCGCCTCCACCAAAGACACACCTCGGCCCTGCGGGCCGAGGTGTGTCTTTGGGATGGAGGGGGTGGGGGGTGGGAGGAAATTTTTTTTCTTACGAAAACCAAATTTCACGGGTGGCGCACCGGTGGAGGTTGGAGTGCGGTGGGTGTCGTGGGGTGTCGTGTGGGGTGGGGTATGGGGGAGGGGGGGAAGAATTTTTTTCAGAAAATCAAAATTTCACGGGTGGCGTACCGGTGGAGGTTGGAGTGTGGTGGGTGTCGTGGGGTGTCGTGTGGGGTGGGGGGAGGTAGAAGGGGGCGGGGAAGAATTTTTCCCGAAAATCTAAATTCCACGGGTGGCGTACCGGTGGAGGTTGGAGTGTGGTGGATGTCATGGAGTGTCGTGTGGGGGTGAGGGGGTGTGGGGAGAATAAATTTTCCGAAAATTTAAATTTCACGAGTGGCGTTCCGGTGGAGGTTGGAGTGTGGTGGGTGTCGTGTGGTGTCGTGTGGGGTGTGGGGGTGGGTGAAGAATTTTTTTCCGAAAATCTAAATTTCACGGGTGGCGTACCTGTGGAAGTTGGAGTGTGGTGGGTGTCGTGGAGTGTGGTGTGCGGGAAGGGGGTGGGGGTGGTGGTGGGGCGGGGACGAAAAGGCCAGCGCTTTTGCCAGTTCGGATTTCACGGGTCGTGTGGTGGAATGTGGTGGTGGAGGGAAGAACATTTTTCCCGAAAATCTCTATTTCACGGGTGGCGTGTGGAGGTCGGAGTGTGGTGGGGTGTCGTGTGGTTGTCAAGGTGGGGATGGGGGGATTGGAGGGGAAAGAAAAAAATTGGGGGTTGAGGAAGGGAGGGATTGGCCGCGGGAACGACCGAATCCCGAAATTCCCGGGCAACGCCGGGTAACCCAGCTAGTCTCAAATAAAATACGCAAAAAAATTGGTGTGCTGAGGGTTAAAGCAATTGGTTTGCACCGTATTTTCGCGACATAGCAGAGTCCTAACGACCACAAACATAAGAAATATGTCCAATGCGATCATATTCTTCCAGTTTACCCTTACCAATCAAAGCTTTTGAGTCAAAAGTAAAAAAATTAGAACAAAAAAAATAATATCAATTAAGCTATTCCAGCACGCCATCATTTCAATAATTTTACGATTAGAGACGTTTCGTCGTAACTGGCGCGGATAACTTTTCTCAGTAAGGCTGAAAGGAGCTTTGCATATTACAATTATAAGACATCAGGAACAAAATCATATTACAACATTTCCACATGGAACTCATGGGCGTGTGTTCCTATGATTGATATTATATGCAAGCCATTATTATGAAGCCCCGCTCAACGTTGTACAGACTTCGCATGTAATAGTTCTCGGAGTTGGTGTGCGTGAAAATTGTCTTCTGTCACACCCGGCAAAGGTATGGTTTCTCTCCAGTGTGGGTCTTTTCATGAACTCTCGGACTTGATATGTCTTCTGACATACTTGACAAAAAATTAGTACATGGTTTATCTCCTCTAAGCATTCTCATGTGTTTCTTTATATTTCCATTAACGCCACTCTTGTACTGACACAACTGGCAATGGTATGGCTTCTCGCCAAAATAAATGTTGACATGAATTTTTAAACAGGAAGAAATGTGAAATCGTTTTTTACAAACATGACGTTGGTAAGGCGTCTCTCCAGTATGGCTTCTCATATGGACCCTTGAATTGGTTGAAGTTTGAAATGCATTTTTACACATAGCACACTTGAATGATTTCTCTCCAGAGTGGATTCTAACATGAAATAATCCAGAAGATTGAGAATATCTCTGTGCGTGTGAATTACATTGTTATGGTTTCTCTCTACTGTGTATTCTAACATGGCTTTGCAGACAATAAGACGAGGAGAACGTTTTCTGACACACCTGACAAAGGTATTGCTTTTCTCCAAAGTGACTTTTTGCGTGGCTTCTGAGAATTGATCCACGTGAAAACATTTTCTGACATGAGGTGCAAATGTATGGTTTCTCTCCAGAATGTGTTCTCATGTGCCTATTTAAATTGCTTTTATCACGAGCAACAAATTCACATAACTGACATTTGTGCGGTTTCTCCGCAGTATGAATTTTTGCATGATCTCTGAGATGGGAAGACCGGACGAAACTCTTTTTGCATACCTGGCATTGGTAAGGTCTCTCTCCACTATGGGTTCTATTGTGTCTCTTTAGAGAAGGCTGTGTGAAAGATTTCTTGCACAACGGGCACTGATATGGTTTCTCTCCAGTGTGGGTTTTTTCATGAGATCTCAGGCTTGAAGCGCATGAGAATGTCTTCTGGCATACCTGGCACAAGTGTGGTTTCTCTCCAGAATGGGTTTTTTCATGACGCTTTAGAATATAATTGAATTGGAACGTCTTCTGACACATTTGGCAAAGGTATGGTTTCTCTCCTCTGTGCTTTCTCATGTGTCTTTTTAGATTTCCATTATCGGTGCTCTTGTACTGACACAACTGGCAATGGTATGGTTTCTCTCCAGTGTGAATTCTAACATGTTTTTTTAGTCCGGAAGAAAAGTGAAATCTTTTTTGACAAACATGACATTGGTAAGGTGGCTCTCCAGTATGGCTTCTAACACGGATGCTTAAATTGGAAGAAGTACGACATGCATTTTTACATGTCTCACGCCTAAATGGTTTCTCTCCAGTATGGATTCTAACATGATTTTTCAGCATGTAAGAAAAGCTAAATCCTTTTTGACAAACATGACATTGATAAGGCATCTCTCCAGTGTGGCTTCTAATATGGTCCATCGAATTGGAAGAAGTTTGAAATGCTTTTTTACACATCGCACGCCTAAATGGTTTCTCTCCAGTATGGATTCTGACATGATAGAGTAGTCGGGAAGATTGAGAATATCTCTGGGGGCACGAGTGACATTGGTATGGTTTCTCTCCACTGTGTATTCTAATATGTCTTTGCAGACGAGAAGATAAGGAGAACGTTTTCTGACACACTTGACAAAGGTATGGTTTTTCTCCAAAGTGGCCTTTTTCATGTCTTCTGAGACTTGATCCGCATGAAAATGTTTTCTTACATAAAGTGCACATGTATGGTTTCTCTCCAGAATGTGTTCTTATATGTACATTTAAATGGCATTTACGACTAGTAGCAAATTCACATAACTGACATTTATGCGGTTTCTCTCCAGTATGAATTCTTACATGTTCTCTGAGAATGAAAGACTGGGAGAAACTCTTTTTGCATATCGGGCATTGGTAAGGTCTCTCTCCAGTATGGGTTCTAATGTGTTTCTGAAGAGTAGAAGGTTGTGCGAAAGATTTCTTGCATAACTGGCACTGAAATGGTTTCTCTCCAGTGTGAGTTCGAACATGCATTTTTAGATTGGAAGATGTGGTAAATTCTTTTTGACAAACCAGACATTGGTAAGTCTTCTCTCCGGCATGGATTTTAAGATGATGTCGTAATCCGGAAGATTGGGGAAAGCTTTTATAGCACAAGTGAAATTTAAATGGTTTTCCGCCAGTATGGATTCTAATATGACTCTGTAGATGATCAGATCGGTAGAATGTTTTTTGGCAAACCTGGCAATGGAATCGTCTTTCTCTAGAGTGAGCTCTTTCATGACTTCTGCAGTTTTGAGTTGTGAATCCCATGAGAATGTTTCTGACATACCGCACAGACGTATGGCTCTTAACCAGTAGGTGTTCTCCTGTGCCTGTTTAAATAAATCTTACAATTACTTTTAAATTCACACAAATGAAATTTCTACGGTTAATTCTTGCATTATATTCCACATTGAAAGCCTGGGAAAATAAGTGTTCATGGACTCTGGCACTGGTGGGGCGATGGTGTAGTGGTATTGGAGCCGGAAGGTTACGGGTTAGAATCCAATTTATGGTCTGTTTAGCACGAACTGTATTGCTCTGGTGCAAAGTCTTCATAAAGGTCTGTCCATCTTTCTGGATGTTACCGAAATGAACTTCTTGGTCTCTCTTTGCCCGAATTGCCCCTTTAGGGTCTTTCGCATGAATCACTTGAGAGCCAATCTCTTTGAAAGTGATTTGGCGATGTCAGGTCAGCAGCGACTGTGAGGAGTTTCTCCTGGAGTGGTGCCATATATAAATTCATGATTACGATTACTCTCATCTTCACTTATAATATAATTAGGTTTTCTCAACCCATCGGCAACATCTGTTTCAGTTAATATAATTTCTTTACCTACTGACAAACGCTTACGCCGAAATATCGCTCTGCATTGGTATAAAATCTCTCCCATTTTCACACATTTTTAATTATGATCACTTCCGGTTATCGCATGACAAAGTTTCCACGACAATTATTGGTCTACAGGCAACTCGTCCAACGACAAGTGGTCCCCTGACAATTCGTCTGACGACAATGGTCTACAGACTACTCGATTTGGTGAAATAGAAGCTGGATTTATAAGAAAAAAACCTTTAATGGTTTTCTAGCTTGAATGGAGGGTGGATTGATGATTTTAATTCACGAATTTCAACATGCATCCGACTTCTACTTCGGATCTAAAAAATACATTCTATTTCTCGCTCGTTATTTTCGTCAATCCGACTTCTATTTCAGATATAAAGATACCCTCATCCAGCTTCCATTACAAAAGCGTTTTTCATCAATACAGCTTCTATTTCAGATCTAGAAATAACTTCACTCAGCTTTGTTTTCCCATGCGCTATTTTCGTTAATCCCGCTTCTATTTCACCTGTAAAAGACCCTTCATCCAGCTTCCATTTCTCAAGCGCTGGACCAGTTGTCTGTAGACCAGTTGTCGTGACACCCATGACAAATTAGGTGATCGAACGACTTCTGGTGGGCACACAGAAATTTGAGCCGCACCATATTGCGTAGGCTGTTAAGTTAATGTAGAATTAATAAGAAGTGACTTGTCGTGAAAGCTTCCACGGACTGCCAAAATGGACATTGTGCTGAAAGCCAAAAGTCAGTTGTACAACCGGTTAAACCGTAGTTTAGGCTGATAAATTACTTGTACAAAAGTTTAGGCTGATAAATTATTTGGACATTATCCGAGGCTGCAAAAAGTATATACAAGTAATTTCTGGACCGCCAGGTTCAATCCAGCTTCCATTTCAACTATAAAAATGCCTTTATCCAGCTTCCATTTCAACTATAAAATGCCTTTATCCAGCTTCCATTTCTCTTGCGTTTTTCGTCAATCCAGTTTCTGTTTCACCTGTAGAAGAACCTTCATCCAGATTCCATTACTTACACGTTTTTTCGTCAATCCAGCTTCTATTTCATATATAAAGAAACCATCATCTAGCTTCCATTACTTACACGTTTCTTCGTTAATTCAGCCTCCATTTCACCTGTAAAATGTCTTCATTCAGCTTCCATTTCTCTTGCGTTTTTCGTCAATCCAGCTTCCATTTATATACTGCACTTTTTCTTCTCGCGTTTTCAGTTTATATTGCTACTTCCGGTGGCGAATGTTCGGAAATTGGAATAGCGCGTTGTATGACGCGCTATATTCATGATTGGTGGTGTTTCTTAATTTATCAGCCTAAACTACGGGATATCGACAACGTAAATAATTTATCAGCCTAAACTACGGTTTAACCGTACAACCAGTGAAACTTAATTTGTTGGTAGATTGTCTAAAGATAAACTGCAATTAAGATTATTTTACATTGAATATTATTTTTGAATCTTACCGTAACGATATCGCAAATTGTATGACGTCATAGTTTTTGTGGTAGTCGCGTAAAGAAGGAGATTGTATTTGAAGCAAGAGGTGTCAAATGGATAAGGCAGGCATGCAGTGTGCCAAGTGTGTCGTGTCAATAGGATTGACTAAGCTAATAGCTGCGAGAATTAATGCATAAATATTATTAAGGCTTTGACCAATAATTATGCCTAATATTAGCAGCTAAATTGTGAAATTCTCGAACCTATGTTGATTTGAACACATCACGTTTTGTACATCGTCCAAATTTCTTTGCATAGGCCTATCAGACACATACTTGCTTGTTAGTATTTGAGTCATTTTCTGCTGTTAGAATCAGATTAAATTCACTTTTGGAGTTGGAAGAAACAATTCTTTCAAACGGTTAAAACTTTCATCCTATTATGATCAGCAATGTAGGCCTACGTGATTAAGAAATATGTGTGCTTATGAGCATTGATATTCTAGTTAAATAATTTTTGGGTAAATATTTTGACAGCACCCAAAGCAGCAATGTCTAGTCCGTTCCCAGACAACCTGCCTCATCGTCCCGATGGTGGCCCACCAGCGGAAAGCATCTTAATACTGTAGGGGTCGGTTAAATATGGACCTTCCCCAATTTGCCACCACTTCAGTGATGGTCGATAAACTTCGTGGGCAATAGTCTGACACTTGATGGGCCACGCATTTTCGGCAGGCCCAGCACTGGGCCAGCAGTTTGCCTGACTTTGCCATCGTGTAGCAGAGACTCCGGGTCGTGCCAGTCACAGCCTGGGTGGGAGGCTTGGAGGGGCAGGGCGCTGCCGTGAATTCAATACGTAAACAAAGGGGAGGCGTGGGGAGAGGAGGTCGCAGCGCAGCTTCATTGGCTTCAAACAATGGGACCTCAGTGGGCTATTTAGCAACGGCTTTCCTTACACGTGCGCAGCAAGGGTCATCCTGGCGCCAACTATCTCTTATAATAGTATGACTGGTGCTTTGTAGGCAGGTTAGAGAGCAAGTATATGATGCATAGTCTACATGTACATACATACGGATACACATACAAGCATGCATACGTACGTACATATGTACATGCATACACACGTACATACATTAATACATACATACATACATACATACATACATACATACATACATACATACATACATACATACATACTGTAACATACATACATACATACATACATACATACATGCATGCATGCATGCATGCATGCATGCATGCATGCATGCATACATACATACATACATACATACATACATACATACATACATACATACATACATACATACATACATACATACATACATACATACATACATACATACATACATACATACATGGCTATAGTCCTCATAGCATACATGCATGCATGACTAAATATAATCTCATCATAATCGTAATGGGCCTATACTCATCTTCTTGTATGACCACGGACACTACGGATTAGAGAGATCTATATAAATAAAGAGAGAGTCTGTCTGTCTGTCTGTCTGTCTGTCTGTCTGTCTGTCTGTCTGTCTGTCCGGGATGCATTTCCATAGTTTTTGAGCTTTTCACTCCAAACCCTCGCTACTGTGTAGGCAAGGCCGTAGCTAGGGGGTGTGTTTTGGGTGTTTGAACACCCCCCGAAATGGAAAATGTGAAAAACAATATAATGCATTTACGAGCAGATGATGTAAAAACCATGAAATAAAACCATGAAAACACCCCCGAAATAAAAAGTCATCAATTTTTGGGGAAGGGAAAGTTGGTGAGTGAGACACACCCCAAAATAAAATCCTGGCTACGGCCTTGTGTGTAGGTCTCGGCATGAGACACCCCAACGAGGGGTTGGCGATTCTCTACCACCATGGGGCCAGGGTGAGGGCGAAACTTCCAACTTTTTTCCACTTTTGCAGCAATTCTTCTCAAACTTTGTACCTAGACAGAGGGCCATCAGAGCCACCCGGTGGAGTGTCTGGCGAATCTCTGCCACCATAGGGTGGAGGGTTGCGAAAATCCTAATTTCCGCTATATATTTCCATTCCCTTGCCATATATAGTTTCACAGTTGGACAGATTTTTACGCGGGCCGCCTCGCCTTTACTCAGCCCACACCTCGGTCCGCAGGGCCGGTTGGGGCATGGATGGGAGCGTGAGGGCGGTGGGGGAGAAAAATTTCCCGAAAACCGAAATTTCACGGGTAGCGTACCGGTCGAGGTCGGAGTGTGGTGTGGTGGGTGGTGGGTGGAGTGGGATGGTGTGGGGTGGGGATGGTGGTGGAGGGAATTTTCCGAATACACAAATTTCACGGGTGGCGTACCTGCGGAGGTCGGAGTGTAGTGTGGTTTGTTGGGGTCGGGGGTGGTGGGTGGGTGTGTGGTGGGTGGGGTTAAAGAGGGGTGGGAAGTGGGGGAGGGGTGGGAAGTGGGGTTGGACTTCGGGGTGGGGAGGGCTGTGAGGTATGGGGAAGGGGAGTGGGGGGGGAATTTTTCCGAAATTCAAATTTCACGGGTGGCGTACCGGTGGAGATAGGTTTTAGTGCGGTGGGGGTGTTGTGGGATGCCGTGGAGTGTGGTGTGGTTGTGACCGGGAGCGGGTCGTATCCTAAATTTCCCGGGCAACGCCGGGTACCCCAGCCAGTTAACATTAATTAGCCTATGTGTGGCATAAATTTTTTAAAATTTGAATTGATTGCGGCGTTGTATACGGGAACAGGTTGGAAAAGACAAGAGTTATACCAAATGAAATGCACTGGCTGGAGAAATGCAATTTCGGAAATATGTTTCAGATATCTCGAACCCTTCGAATAACGGAAACCCCATTGACGCAACGCAGCGCTCGTGAATAAGTTCCCCGCGCTTGGCTTTCTTTAAAAGTTTCGAGTTTACGATTAGCCTACGATACGAAACCACATTTAGCATCCTTTCTTCCTTGCAGCATAATTGTATTTTCATAATTGTTATGCTTTACCGTAATTAGTAAGAAAAAATTGGCGAATAATTTAAAGCGCTGATAGTTCGAACGTTTGCATTTAATAAAACACTCTTACTTACTTAAATAGGCGAGTGCGCAATGCGCATCATGTATGCGCGCGGAAATAGCTCAGAATACCAAAAGAACTGTAGTAATTGTAATAAATGTTTTTAGATTTTGATTGCTTTTGCAATTTATCGCAGGACTTCAACACGGTGAGTTTATAATTCGATTTGTACCGATATAATTCTTTGTCACATGAATAAATCACTTTGATGCGGATCTAATCACGCCGCATACCTTGACCCTAACCGACCCTTGCAACGCGGTCGAAATCCCCCAATTTCGCCCGAATCGCCGAAATTGATTTTCACAAAACCTAAAGATTTTTACACACCAAACTGTGCTTTTAGCAACACTTAATGGGTCCATTAATTGATGTATTCAGTTTAACTTTAAAAAATCGGGGTTCGACCGCTTTCTACTAAAAAAGACTTTTCGGGAAGATCGGATGTTTTTCTTATCGTTTTGGCTTCGGGCTGACTCCAAAACGCGAAACCTGGCCCTTACCGACCTTCATGATGCCTATTGATGATAAGGTAACCCCGAAAACTGCGTGCCTGTCCATGCAAACAGTATGGCCGCCCAAGAGATCGCTAAAATAGAGCGGAGGCCTTATAGGTCGCATCCCATGATGCAGCGTGCTCAGAAAGTAATTAACAAAAAACTAGCACGTGTTTTAAGTAAGAAAATGGCACATTTTGTTGAAATACAGCAATAGGAGACTTTCCCAAAATAAGCTTTTAGCAAATCTTTTCATCAATCTCATGGTAAACGTGTATTTTAGCGTCTTAAATATTATTATTCGCCATTGCGTGGGTCAGAGTTGGCCAAATACAAGTCAGATTGACGACAAGAATTCTTGCTAAGTTGAAGTTGGATTGGTGAAAATAATGTTTAGCTTGAATAGAAGCACTTGGCAAATATTTATGAAAACAAGCTAGCAGAAATCGAAGTTGGATAGGTGGGCAATAAATTTTTATTGAAATAGAAGAGTTGAATTGATGAAAAAATTGCTGCCTGACTGGATGCCAGATATCAAGATGAAACGAATTCTTGCCTAAACAGAAGCTTGTTGGATGCGATGGGTTTTTGCCAAACTAAGATTGATTAAAAATTGCTGTGATGAGCAAATAATTTACAATGCTATCAATATACGATTGCTAATTCCGCTTCTATTTAAGCAAAACTTATTTTTTATCAGATTTTGTATTGTATCTATAGGTTTATATCGCTGCCACCTCTTGCAGAAGGACCATTCAGAGGCATTCTCAGCTTGAAAACTATAGGGTTGCATCAATTGTAGACTTACAATTCTGATAATGATGACTCTTATTAGGATGACTGTTTGTTTTCTGTTTAGGGTAATATGGTTGTTAACAACTTAGCTAAAATAGAGCACTGCGACCTATCAGCCGCACACCATGATGCAATTCGCTCGGTGAGTAAGTGCACCTGCTCGTACTAACTTTAGGAAATTTTCGATTAAGTGCACAGGTCCAAAGGGTGGAATAAAATTCCTCAAAATCTTCGTAGCAACCCTAATCTTAATTCTTTTAAGCGCCATTTGCGTTTGTGGTTAACTGGACTGAAGTATTAGCTCCCCCTATATACACTAATGGCACTTCTATTCCTTTCTTTTTCTTTCTAGTTAAGGTTTATTTCTTTTTTATTGTATTTCTTTTCTTAGTTAAGGTTTGATAGTTTAACAACACCATGTTGTATTGACTGTGGATGTTTATGTTTTAGTTAAGACTGCATCATGTGTATTTCCAGATTGTAAATGCTTAACATGATACTTGC
The DNA here is from genome assembly GCA_949752735.1 of Lumbricus terrestris. NCBI lineage: Eukaryota > Metazoa > Annelida > Clitellata > Crassiclitellata > Lumbricidae > Lumbricus > Lumbricus terrestris. The sequence goes on from OX457046.1 coordinate 7,847,211, forward strand.
CTATCTACCATCTTGTATCTGAAAGCGTTCCTAGGCCCTGGTTGCCCTACCAGTGAGACTTCTAATCCCTTCTGGGTTTTCGGTTGTAACCAACTGTTTTGTATATACATACTTCGCAAAAAACTTTTTGTTATCTTCGTGCAATAAAATTGATGGTTGCGGTTGTTTCATCTTCTGTCATCTGGGTGTCATCTTCAGCCCTTTGCTGAGCACTTGTAGTTTTTCTTATTTCCTATGTGCTCTCACGCTCAGAGCACCTCTGAATAGCTAGTCTGTAAGAGGCACTTTATAAATTATAATATGCAATACAAGTAACAGACACATACGGTATTGCACGATATTGTGAGATATACATAAAATAGTAAATTCAGCATAACTGCATGTGGCCAAGATGCTAGTGTTCGTGTCCAGTCCACATTTGGACGGGTGGCTGTGGGCATGGCCTAATGATGTAGGCCAACGATGTCCAATAGCTGTCTAGGTGACCCGTCACACAGTCTTCAGGATTACCCTGTGTTGAATTTGCATTATTGTTGAGCCAAGTTGAGATGGTTGTAAATAGGTTGACGGTGAATAACTGTCAATGAAAGGCGTACTTTGCCATATGAAATATATACAGATCAAATGTTTTTAATTGACAGGTGGTATGAATGCATGTTCCAACCTTGCCAGAAAGCCTTGACCTACCAATGGACAGTATGAGAGTTGTTCATCACATGGCTGCCCGATTCGCATGTGAAACTGGCTTGAAGAAAAATCTGGTAAATAGTTACTTCAAATCAGTAACAGTAACCTTTGATCAAAATAGGCCAGTGACCTATGCTTAAAATGGACCATTTTGGACCACCTCAATTCAACAAATGTTTCAGAAAGTTCCAGGTTGACCATCTCAGATTTAAATGAAAATTTCACAGAATGTTTATTAATTTATTAGAGGAAACTATGCCAAATTTAAGATGAATGTATTGTTTCAAAAACGTGAGTTCACCTAGTTTTTGATGTTTTGAAACTCGCGTCTAAATTTGTAATGACACTCGGAAGCTCATAGCTTCATTAATATTGCAGATAACTTTATGAAATATTGTCAGGATGTTTAGTCTTTGTTATTTAGATCGCATTTTGTTATTTAGATCGCATGCTTAAGACAAGAATGATCCGTGTTGAAAACTCAACTTTATTATGACTCAACTGAAACATGTGGTAAAAAAAATAACATAACTTGCTTATTTGTGATGATCATACTTTGCAACCGCGGTGTGGCCAGATTGTTGTTGCATTGAAGGTTTTAACAAACTCTTGATAATAATGTACTTGCTCTACAAAAATATGCAAAAGTTTTCATTTCTAATACATGTCTACTGCCACATGACCTTCAAAAAAGTCGATCATCATGTTTGTCCTAGAACAATGAAATTTGCATCATTGGAAAGTGAAGCTCAGATACTCTTAAGTTAACCAAAATTTGTGATGGTGTCTCTTCTTGTTCATGCAATACTTTAATTTCAATAGCTGCAGCGTTTTCTGCATTCGTGAGTTAATTATGTAGTCAATACCATGGCATTATAATTGTGAAATAATCTCTGTAATATTAAAGTCACTTTACTCAGATTTCAGTCTTCATCACCTCCCTCAGTTCTTGAAGTTATTTGGTGGACATCTACCTTGATGACATGAGGGAAGATACATCTTAAGATATATACATGTCTCAATAGATGCAAAATTTTGGCATTTGTGTAATATTTACAAATTATAAGATTTAAAATCACCAATAGTACCACTCAGTTTCTTGCAAATTGGGAAAGAGCACAACAAACTGATTACATGAAAACAATTTTATCAGTCCACTAGTTCATTTCCTGGCCTAGATGTGACAGTACTAACTTTGTCGATAATGCCATTTCTCATGATTAGTTTTGTGCTAAATGACTTACAAAATGGTAGCTTGCTCAAATGTTGAGATATTCTGTTGGCATTTGCACTGCTGGTTCGTTATTTTGCTTGTAGTTCAATTAAAAATTTCTCTAGAAGAATCGAGGTGTTGTGATTTTTGTGTGGCTAATTTGATATGGAAAGACCAGTTAATTTTATGAAATTTTCTCAATATTTTGTCTTGGCCTTTACATAAAAAATGCCATAAAAACTAATGATCGGTGTTGGAAATTTCAGTATTATGCCGTATTTTAAAATGATAAAAAAAATTCTTCTCTGATGACATGCTTTGCAGCCCGTCCGAAATATTAATTTTTACAGCAAAACTGATCACGAGAAAACATCATGATCCACAAAGTTTGGACTGTCATATCTAGGCCAGGAAATGAAGCACAGGACTGATTTTGTTCACGTAATCAGTTCCTTTTGCTCTTTCGCAATATGCAAGACACTGGGTGGTACTATATGGTGATTTTTAATTAAGAAATTTGAATATATTGCACAAATGCCAATTTTAATCTATTTGGACAATGGACACGTATATTGTGTAAAATATCAGATATATCTTCTTTGATAACCATAATAACTCACTAAGTTAGATATCTTCCACATAACTCCAAGAACTGAGGGATATCAAGAGACTGAAATCTGAGTAATCTGACTTATTTCAGTGATTATTTCGCAATATGATGCCATTCTATTGACTCCATAATAAACTTGCAAATTCAGAAACGCTCCGGACCCGACCACACCTAAATAAGACAGTTTTAAGGTTCTTAAAGAACAGAGTAAAGTGACCCCTGGACACTGAGCACAGTGAAAAAAAGGAGGCCATTCCAGGTTGTGGGACCAGCGACAGAGAATGAACTACGCTGTCGGAGAGCAGTTCGCGAACCAGAAGCTCAGCCTCGTTTGCCGATCGAAGGGTGGGTCGACGTTGAACACCAAAAGGGAAAACAGTTCTCGAAAATATATGGTTAAGCTAGTCCCTCAATGCACCGCCCAACCAACACACAGACCCTGTACACCAGGGGTGTCAAACCTTTTCTAATGGCGGGCCAGTGTGAACATCTTCCAGCAAGTGGTGGGCCACAGGGATGCCACTCTCAATTTTGAAAAAGGTCAGATCCAGTAGAAAAAAGGGTAGAAAAGGCCAGATTGACAGTTTCTCTGAAAAAATACATGGGTTTTTCGGTTTGAAATTTTCGACAACCTTAACCCTTGTTTTTAGTCAAACGATTGAAATTTGCACTCTTTTCCTTCTCGATAAAATTTCTGATGACCATTTTAGTCTTTCGCACAAAAATTTACAATTTTTGTCAAAATTCACAAAATTTTCCACTTTTTCACGTCTTTTTTGTATTTTCACCTTTAAAAAATCAATTTTTATGTTAAAAGTCGGAAAAACCGTCGTGAGAAAAAGCTAAATCCTGACAAAAAGCCCATAGAAACCTAGAAAAGACCGAAAACCTAGATCCAGGTGGAAATGGCTGTGAGTGGCAATCCTGGCGGGTCAGGATGTCAAAGCTCATGAGCAAAATGGGTAGTGATCTGAGAGGTAGCTCCGGGCTTGGTCAGCCAAAACCAACTGGAAACCATAGAATAGCATAGATAGGCTACACAGTCTACACAGTGCTGTGCGTCTGAGCAAAAGTGACGTCAGTAAGAAAAAACCTCCATGTATTTGGCGCTGACTGTAAAAATTATAAAAATTTGAACTTTTATCCTCTAATTTTATAATCTTAAGGGAAGGCTCCGCGGGCCAGCTCTTTGACACCCCTGCTGTACACAATCCGCTGCTGCATTTGAAATTAAAATATTGCACGAGCAAGAAGAGACACCATCACAATTTTTTTAAACTTACAGCGTGGAGCTGCTCTTTCCAACGATGCGCATTTTCATTGCTCCATGACCTAACAAACATTATAATCTTCGATCTAAAAAAATTGTTTTTGGAAGACAATTTTTCATTTTGGAAGACCATGAGGCAGTTGACATGCATCAGAGTAGAAAATCTTTGCATATTTTTGTAGTGCAAGTACATTAGTATCAAGAGATTTTAGTCTGGAATGCAACCTCGATCTGGCCACACCAAGGCTGCAAAGTATGATCCTCAGACATTCACAAGGTACATTCTACCATTTTTTCAGTTGGGTCATAATATTTGAGTTTTCAACACTATTCGTTCTACTCCTCAGCATGTCATCTAAACAACAAAGACTAAACATCTTGAAATTTCATACATTTATCTATGATGCTAATGAAGTTATGAGCTTTTGAATTTCACTACAAATTTAGACGCGAGTTCCAAAACGTCAAATACGAGGTCGCCCGGACCTCTCTTAGATTTAATATATTCAAAATTACTTAAGATATTCAGCTAAATTTGGCTTGTTTCCTCTATTAATACTATAATAAACACTTTGTGAAATTTAATTTATATCTGAGATGGTCAACCTGCAACTTTCTGAAACATGTGTTGAATTGAGATGGATTGACCCTGATGCATATCCAGTAACCAATATAAATTTGTGTGGTTAATTTCCTGTGGATTATATGAATCTGGTTTTGTATTAGTGCCTGTATATATTCAAAATTTCATTTAGAAGCTTGGTTCTCATGCCTTCTTTTAAAAATTTTATGCCATTTTTGCCTAGTGTTTGCAATCGACAGTCATTGCCAAAAGTTTGCAACCGGCATATTTTAATGAATTAATTCACTGAAAAACAAGCAACTTTTGAAAAATACAGATCTATTATTTACAATGTCTAAAGTGCCTATTCTATGTATAATGTCATCACGCACCACTGGGAAAGAAAATCAATACTTACAAGTGAATCGTTAATCTGTATTAATGATTTATTTTTTGTGAAAGTTCCTTATTTTGGCCAGCCTCCATCGAATAAATCACTGATTGACATCGACACAAAGACAAAATTACAGCCAAATCTGAGATAGGTCAGTTTTCAAGGTACCCCACAATGGCCCAAATATTTGATGATTTCACAGTTTCAGTCTGTAGTACAATTACTGCATTTGTATCTGACTTTAAATTAAGTAGACATTTCTTGGTTTGATCTAGTTTGGTAAGATGGTGGAAGTACCTAAAAACTATTTGAGTCCTTTTGCTTGTGACATTTGATATTATTTTGGACCAGGAGCTAACACACTCGGCATGATGATGATGATGATGATGGTGCTCTGCCCGAAGGCAGGTTTATTGGCTTTACGCCCCTGGGGATGAGATGAGTGAGGTGGTTTCCCGTTGCCTTCCCCACAGACAATGATGGGTAAGCAACTTGCCCAAGGTCGCTCCGCAGGAGCTTGCGCCCCTGCGTCCCACACGTGCTAGCCCGAGATATCTAAATCTCTGAATGTCAACTCCCAGCCTGGGGCTTGAACCGCAGTCTGTTGCAACCAACAGACAAATGCAGCGCGCGCTTACCGATGTAGCTAACTAGGCCAGTACACTCGGCATATAAACCTGCTATCCCTGAACTGTTACTCCCAGTTGTTTCAGCTTAAGGTGGTCTCACGCTCTATAAATTTTGGTGCTGCCTGTACCCTTGTTCACTCTTTCGTTGCTTCTACCTTTTCTACTGCAGCACCCTCTATCATGGTACTGCCGGCTGACTGGATTGGCTGTCTGGAACAGGTCCTCCACTCTGCGGCACAGCTTGTTGGCCATATCCCAAAATTTGGTCGTGTCTCATCTTATATGCATGATGTTTTACATTGCATTCCTTCTCCGCAACATATTGTATACACAGCCCATGCATTGAAGGTCTGGCGCCACCGTATCTTCAAGAACTCTGTTGTTCCATCTTGTTTGTTCAGCGTCAATCCAACTTTCGATTGCCGAACCAAACTGAGCTTCTGGTTCCCTGCTCACAGACTGCTTTCCGACAGCGTCGTTCATTCTCTGTCGCTGGTCTTACAACCTGGAATGACTTCCCTGTTACACTGTGCTTAGTTCCCAGGGGTCACTCCTTAAGAACCTCAAAACTCTTATTTACCTGTGGTTTTGCTGGTAGCGCTTCTGAGTAACCTATCTTGAAGAGACGCTATATAAAATCTCTAAAATTAATATCTAGTCTTTGATGTGCAGTATTACACAGACCTTTTTTTACATGCAATCAAGGAAAATAGAAATTACTGCAGGGAAAGGTGTGCTCTAAGAGGAGGACTCGGCCGGCCAAAAATTTATTTTAAATCTTAATATTAATAAGAAAGTGATTAAAACACACTCTAGAAAACTCAGGGAATTCTTAAGTCATATTTTTGTGGCCACCTTGTATATAGTGCATTGGATAACACATCGGTGTGAAGATGGCAGTGCTGAGTTCTCCCATAGGATAGATGTGCTTTTTAGGCTGCTATTTGTGCCATTGCAGACTGTCTTTTCTGTTAATATTTAAGACTGATGTTAATTAAGATTGTTTCATGTAATCATACTGTGTTTGCCAGTATGAATCCAAAAGAGAAAATATTATTTCATGTATATTTGTTGGCCACCCTGTATGTGTATGTATGTGTAGGAGCTTAGGTGCAGAGTCCGGAGGATGACACATAGGATAGTACAGAAAGAGAAAGAAGGATAAGGAGAGACAGGGAGATAGTGTGTGGGAGAGACAGAGAGAGTCAATGAGAGAGAGGACAGACTGGATGAGCGCAGTAAGAGTCAGAGAGAGAGAGAGTAGCGAAGACCATACGTCCGCCTAGGTTACCATAGCAACAGAGTCAGGAATGCACAGTGGTAAATATATCCGGGACCAGGAGCTAGTAATATAAAAGGGCTGGACGGTAACCGTCAACCAGTCGAGAGCTTGGGGATCTCAGTCAGACAGGCAGTAGGTCGGCCGCTAACTATTCATTATCATCAGAGTGTCATTGATACTGTCTATGTCATCATGTTACTGTTATAAGAATAAATCATCGAAACATTCTGAGCGTTTGTTCCTCTACTCCTCATTCACTTAACTCGTACTTGCCGAGCAGTGAGGGGCGCCACTTCATATGTATCTGAAAGCTTTCTATGGCAACCTTTGAGCATCTCACGAAAGTGTTTTGATGGTCAGGCCAGTACAGGTATAGGAGCACTTTTTGTGGAATAATAATTACTTTGCTCATTTTTACCCAAAGAAAGGCTAAATTGTTTTAACTTACATGCTTTTGTCATTACCGCTGTAGATGCTGTTAACACGAATGAACCTGCTGCCTCTGCAAATTACACGGCAGTGGAAGAAATCGTGGTTTCGAAGGTCACGATATAGAGCTTTTGGAAGGAAAAGACGTTATGAACTGTCGGTGTTACGGCGGTCATTGGTTGGTGATGGTTTCTCTCTTCCATTGAGCAGCGAGGATCTCTACCCGAGGATGTCCGAGCTGCAGGAGAGGAGCGTTGAATTCCTATCATCCACTTGGAGTGGCATTATCTTCCATCCTTGGACGAAACCCACCAGCTATTCCCTCCATTCCAATGCCCTTGACAGCACAAATTGACTGATGCGCAAGGAAGCTATTGCTATAATGCTCTCTTGCGTTGGTAGTTACTAGAACAGCTAGAAAGCTGGGGGTGCTACAGAATGGAACTTTATTCTCTGTTTATTGAAATTATAATTCTATCTAGATGCATTCTAATAATGTAATGCATTATTGTATATTATCGTTTCATATCGTCTTGTTTATTTTAATTTTCAAATATTTTAGTTGTGTATATAGATAGATGTATTTTGTCATTTCATATACATATGTATGTGTATATCTACTACCAGCTTCGTCAACTTCGAGTGATTGCACGCTCTCTCTCTCATGATGCGCTGGTAGTTCTTGTTCATGCCTTCGTAACTAGTCGAATCGACCATTGTTGCTCAATCCTTGTTGGCCTCCCCCTTGGGGTTCTGGGTTGGTTAGATCGGGTTCTGCGCTCTGCTGCCCGGCTCATTGGACGAATCCCTAAATTTTCATCTGTTTCTACCTACATGCGTGATGTGCTGCATTGGTTGCCAATAGCCCAACGCATCCATTATCGAATTGCTGCCCTGGTCTCACGTTGTATCCTTGGTTGCGCTCCATCCTACCTGCGCATTCTTTGTCGCCCAGTCTCTGACATTGTAGCGCGTCAGGCCCTTCGCTCTGCTGCGAAGGGACAACTGCTTGTTCCACGGGCTCGCTTGGCTACCAGACAGTGTCGAGCCTTCTCGGTTGTGGGGCCGTCAATCTGGAATGACCTCCCCCCTAACCTCCATCTCCTCCACCTGACCAGTCAATCCTTATTCCTTAAGTCCCTTAAATCTTTTTTCTTTTGCCGTGGCTGGGCTGGGAGCGCCTCTGAGTAGTTTCTTGAAGGGGCGCTATATAAATGCTAATAATGAATGAATGAATATATACTATATATATTTTGCTAATTGATTAAATTCTCTTGTTGTTTTTACACTTAACATCACTTCGGCTTGTTACTGCAGAGAGTGCCTCTGAGTAGTTTCTCGAAGACATGCTATATAAATACTCGCAATGGAATGAATATGTATATATTTGTTTTACATAAAGGGGACGAGTTCAGGGTAATGGTAGCACTCTGGCACAAAGAGCGCATGGATGTGGAGTTGCTCCCCTCTAACATCCCAAAGGTCCACTCAACCTACTACTCGGCAGATGTCGTAATTAAACTGAGCAGTAATATGTGATGGAAACCTTGCTTGGCTGTCATTAGTTAAATTTGACTCCTGCAATGACTTGTTATTGCAGGAGTCATTCATACCCTGAATTGTGATCACAATGCAGCTCGAAATTAAACGAAGATATTAGATATTTTATTATTTCAACTGATGCCGCAGTTTTATTGAAGTTAGTGTCATTTGAACTAATGAGCACAAAGTAAAGGATTAAAATTTAACCGGCAGTCATGCAAGACTCGATTATGCCCTGCTCATTTTACCAGTGCATCTGCCAATGTAAGGCTGAGCCAACCCTTGGGTGGGTATTGGGGAGCTATACTCTGTTTGTGCACTCTATATACCAGAGTTTTTCTCTTAGATACTCTAAAACCTCCTTAACTTGTGTTAGTTATTATATGGTTTAATTATTTAGTATTTAATTAAGAACCAGGTTTTTCATTTTTTTATTAAATTGGTGCGAAAGTTTCTCAGCATATAATGTCTGCGCACTACGGTTATATAAAATTATGAATACATTTTCACAGGATTGATATTGTTTTTTATCCAGTTACTGTTATGTTTCTGTGGTTACTCATTTAATTTTAGATGGACACATATTTATTATGTTAGTGTTGTTGCTGATATTTTGTGCTATACTAGATATGCTATCTCCTTAGAGTGCAAAGGCACTATTTCCACATTTCTGAAAAAAAATTGGCTATTGCTACCCATGCATGTAATGCTTAAATGTTCAGAGATTATATTGTCCGAGTGTAAATAATAGCACAGCAGCTATTTGATTATTTGAGCTCTATTTCCAATGCCCTAGCTTATCTTTGAATTGTGCAACGTACGGTTCTAATGACACATGGTTCTAATGACACATGCTTTGCGTTTCAGTAAATATGACTGTTTATACATGCAATGATTGTCAATGGGCTGTGTCCTGAAGACTTGCTGAAAATGTATATCAGAGGAAATTTGGATTTTACTTGCAATCAATATAATGTTGCTTTAATCTTAATTATTATTCGTAATATGCTGGTGTGTTTAAGTTAGGGTATTGTGATAACTAGAAATAATATTCAATCTAATATCTTGTTATGGCCAAAATGCATATTTAAGAGTTGTATGTGCACTTGTTATAGCGCCCCTTCAAGCTCTCCCTACTCAGAGGCGCTCCCGAATGCAGAGCGGACACTGCATCGGAGTTTCATGCCGAAGCACTGAGCAATTGTGAGTGAAGGACTTGCCCAAGGTCCTTATGCGGCGAGGTGGATTCGAACATCGAACCTTCCGACTTCAAGGCAACGACGCCACCACTACACCATCGCGCCCACGAGTGGTTTGCTAAGACATCAATGTTTGCGTTTATTATTAGTACTCAAAACTGTAAATAGAGTTAAAGTATAGCCCTAATTTAACTAGCTGTGAGGATACTATTTCGGGCTGCATTATCTAATTTGTGAGGTTATAAACAGAAAGCAAGTAAACTTTTTGTGAAACACATTTGTTTTGTGTTTGCCATTTCTCGAAAACATTAAAAATTTAATATTCAACGTTCTCATTTTTAGGTAGATTGATTCATTAAGTTTTCAAGTAAATACATCCAAAATAAATTCAAATTTTGCACGAGTCATTATGTTCATTCAATGTTTGATAATAATTATAAAGATGGTTGTTTCCTGCATTTTTACAAATGGATATTTGTTCTATGTTTTGGTTGCATTTTATTGCTTTTAAGATGAACTATATTGCCCTAATTTAGCTGAACTCCAATCTCTTGGATAAGCTTTTGTTTTACGAGAATCTACAATTTTCTCGGAGTGCATTTGATCATTTCGAGGTCTCTGGATAAATAAATGATTGATATTTTGACAGTTCATTTGTCGTAGAGTTTAAATAGTTGAACTTACATTATAAAATTTAGAGAATGTTCCTTTTGCCATTTGTGTGGATTTAATTATTTTGAAAATTTATTGTATGCTTTATTGTCATAAAAATTATTTTCATTTCTAATACAATGAATGATGTGAACTTTGTTAAAAATTATTTTCATGGGAACTTGTGTTTTTTTTTATTTCATGTAAGAGGTATATTTGGGCTCCTGAATCGAATCTCATAAGTCTATATTCTTGTGGGATTAATTTTGTGATTGGAAATTGCAGATATGCAGAAATTCAGCTGAGATTCCATTACAGCCACATTTGTAGGTCTACAACTGGTCCTCATATTGCCATTAGAGGCATTGTGAGGGCAGACTGTAGGCAGAATGGATGGTTACACATAGTCTCAAGTACATCCAACCTCGTAGCGCCCACATCGGCCGATCATTTACCAATAGCGGCCCTATAAAGGCCATTAGAGGCAGTGTGGTGGCAGACTGGGGAACAATAGGCGGTCCCTTACTAACGCAAGCGTCGAGCCCACAGCTAGCGATGAATAGCCACCAGCGGGCCTACAATCGCCACTGGAGGCATTGTGACTGTGGACTGTGAACAATAGGCAGGCCCTTACAAGCACCAATGCCGAGCCGACGGCTAGCGATGAATTGACACCAGCGGACCCATAGACGCCGACGCGAGCAGCAATGAATAGAAGCCCGCACTTATACACCGCTGGTCCTGCGGATAAATTCATAGGCGCAGCATGTGCAGCCCGCGGCGTTTAATGAGGCGAAGAATATACGTCGGGCCTGTGGTGGCAAAATCATCCGTTCCCCTTCTGGCCAACGCAATTGGGCCAATAAAGTTTAGATGGGCGTTCGCTTAAAAGCGCCTTGACGACGATCCCCAGTTTGCCGCTGTGGGCTAGCAATGTTGGCATGGTACGGGCCCTGCGATTCCTGGCTGTCTGAACCAACTTAGGCCTAAGTCTTGAAAATAAAAATATGAGGAGGCTAAAATAAACAAATGCACAGCAATGTTCATCTAGTGGATAAAACAGCAAATTTCTTCTTCTTTATTCTTTTCCTTCTGACTAGAATTAATCTCTTGCTTTGGAGGTCCTTTGTCTAAATGTTTTTCTGTCTCCAGCGTCTTCCTTTTTCAAATAAAGAAATTCAGTTTCCTGCTGGATCATGTCCCTCCATCTCAAAGCAGCAAATTTGTTCAGCTTAAAGATAGATAATATTTTAAAACTTTTCAGGCAGAGGCATCGAAGAATTCAAATGGGAATTGAGTAAAGTAAAATAGAAGGCTGAGAACACGCTAAAATGCAGTGTTCAGGAGCAGATATGCAGCTCTATCTTGCATTTATATAGGCCTACAGAATATATACTCTGCTGTCTTTGCAACCTGTCCTAGACCTGCATGGATGAAGGAAGAATGCCAATCCATTGACTTTTTTGTCACACGGGTCGTTAAAACTTTCACTTCTACGCTCTGTGAGTTAGTCGGGTTATTGGTCCTGTCACAGAAGTGATTTTATTTTGTGGAATGCATAAAATAATGATTGCCACAATTATGCTCACTCCATTTCCTTCGTTCTACTGTACAGTTTCAAGTGGGCCTATTTTTACAACCACGATTAGGCTACTATTAATTTTGATAATTATTAGAAATCTGCATAGCCTATAGCATTTTAAACATCTATTTTTTCGGGTTGGAATTGCAGAGCTATGCGATGTCATATTTGAGGGTATGACCAGTGTGACGTGGTGTGACAAGGAAGAGGTAAAACTCTACTTAAGTTTCGTGACGTCATTTTTGGGAGGCCCTAAGACCAATCTGAGTCTGCAATCACAGATTAATAATAATCTGCAACTTCAAAACACAGCAGACTTCTTTGAAGGTATGAAGGAGAATTGAAAATAATTTTTTGGACATTCATTTGACTAGCAATTATATACAGGGTGGGCCGTAAAAAGACCCCCTAGGGTTTTTGCTCATATCTTGACCAAAAGTAAGAATTTCGAAACGAAATTTTACAGGCTTATAGACAATTCATATTTACACATGATGGCCATATTTTATCAAAATATTTCAAACAGAACAAACGTTGCACCACTTTTAGTGAAGCCACCCACCGTTTTTTGACGATTCAAAAAACGCGACGCAAAAAAGGTAACAAAAAAGCAATCCAATCATTTTGGCCAATATCTTGGCCATAAGTAAGAATACTGAAATGAAATTTTACAAGCTTATAGACAATTCATATTGTATTGTATTGTATTTAAACATTTATAAAGCGCCTCTAGTAGGGTAAACCGTTCAGAGGCGGTCCCAGTGCGCAAGGCCCCGCGAGAAGAAGCAGGTTTTGAGAAGAGACAGAGCAGAGGAGAGACTGACAGACAGAAGAGTTGAGCGAACAGAAGGAGACAGAGAATTCCAGAGAGAAGGACCAATTGAGACAAAAGATCGAGACTGAGCCATAGCAGTTCTAGACCGGGGAACCAATAGGTCAAGTCTGTTGGATGAGCGAAGTGGACGGTGGGAGGAAGCTGAGTGAGGACGAAGTAAGGTTTTAGTCAGATATTTTGGGGCAAGACCCCGTTGAGACTTTAGGATCAGAGTGAGGATCTTGAACTGTGTGCGAGCACGTAGAGGTGGTGGTCAGATCACATCAAAATATTTCAAACAGAACAAAAGTTATAGATGAATTGAGAAATGCTAATAAAGCTGACGGTAATCATAATCGTAATCATGAATTTATATAGTGCCATCTCAGAGAAACTTCTCAGAGGTGCTCCCGACCTAACAGTTCCAAACCACAATCAATCAGAATGATTTTCAAATGCATGCTGAAAGAGGCAAAGAAAGAGAAGTTCATTACGGAGACTGCTAGATAATTTTGTTCTCAAAAGATGGACCAACCATAATGACTTTGCACCAGAGCAATACAATTCATGCTAAACGAACCAGTTGGAACTCTGCCTAAACACACCATTATAGCCGCTGGCAACAAAGTGCATAAGTGTGCCATCGGGTTGGGTATTAGTAAGGGCAAAAAACAGTCTAACCAGATTGCTAACAAAGTAGGCATCAAACGGTTGGCAAGAAGCATTACACAGCAACCAGAGTAGCGAGCATAAACATTAAAAATTACTAACATAATATTTGACTACTGGGAGCAATGACATAATTTATGTTTTCGTGTTGATTATTATATCTTCATGCTTTTCGATGTCGTTTGTAATTCGTGTTGTTACACATTAATTAGCCATCAGTGGTTGTAAAATAATCTTGTTTGCATAAATTATTTTCAAAACACACAGAATCTTATATATGTTTATGCAAAAAGTACACATTGTGTAGCATTGAATAATTTCGAGGTAGCCTACACTCATATACTATAAACTTATATAAGCCATTTTGTGCAGAAACGAATTATGAATCCACTGCTACATTACAAGATATGACATCTATATGAAACACAAAAACCTGCAGGGGTGGTTAACCACTCCCACTTGGTAGTAAATGTCACAAAAACCCTTGGTGAGTAAACGGTTTTCAAAGAAATTGTTTTGCACGGCATTTTCGTGACATAATAGAACATTAACGACTACCAATAAAAAATACTATGAGAAATATGTCCAACGTGATCACATTATTCCAGTTTACCCTTATCAATCAGTTCTTGAGTTAAGATTAAGGAAATCAGAAAAATGAGAATGAAGACAAAATTAATACCAGTTAACATATACGAAATGAGTACAGTATCATTTCAGTCATTTTACGATTAGAGAAACGTTACACATTAACTGACACGCTTCTCGTCAGTAGACTATAACATGTGAGCAGCTTTGCATATTATAATTATATGGCAGAACAAAATCATATAATGACAACATTTCCACATAGAACTAAGTAGGCCTATGTCCCTACGATTGATGTTATATGCAGGAAAAATTATTATGAATCCGTGCTTAGCGTAAGACAGACTTCGCATGCAATAGACATGACTCTGCAACAAGGCTTTGACAATACATAATCATTATGGTTTCAAACTAAGACAAAGAGTGGCTTCACGTGTGAACCAACAGAACACAATCACTTGAGAATTTCCCTACTTTCCTCTAGTAGGGATTCTTGCATGATTTCCAAATACAATTTTGAAAATGTTTTTCACAATTATGATACAAATGGTTTATCTGCAGAAGGGGTTCTGATGATGTCTCCAATTTGAAGACAGGGGAAATGTTTTGTCAAAAACATGGCACATAAATGTTTTTTTTAATCCTGTATGGATTTGCCCGTGTTTTTTTCAGAGCTGAAGTGTATAAGAATCATTAAAGAATGTCTTCAGGCATTGCTGGCAAACGTATGGTTTCTCTCCGGTATGGGTCTTTTCATGAGCTCTCAGGTTTGATTGAGAATACCTGTGTGCTATTAACATTGGAATCGCTTCTCACCACTGTGTATTCGAATATGGCTTTTAAGATGAGAAGAAAAGGAAAACGTTTTCTGACACACCATACATATGTATGGTTTTTCTCCAGAGTGACCTCTTTCATGGCTTCTGAGACCTGATCCAAGTGAAAATGTTTTCTGACATAAGGTGCAAATGTATGGTTTCTCTCCAGCATGTGTTCTCATGTGCCTATTTAAACTGTCTTTACGAATATTAACAAATTCACATAATTGACATTTGTGCTGTTTCTCTCCAGTGTGAATTCTTGCATGACCTTTGAGATTGGAAGACTGGGAGAAACTATTTTTGCATACCTGGCAATGATAAGGTCTCTCTCCAGTATGGGTTCTATTGTGTCGCTCCAGACGACGAAGTGATGTGAAAGATTTCTTGCACAACTGGCACTGATATGGTTTCTCTCCAGTGTGAATTCGAACATGCATTTTTAGATTGGTAGATATGATAAACTCTTTTAGACAAATGTGGCATTGGAAAGGCTTCTCTCCAGCATGGACATTAAGATGATATCGTAATCCGGAAGATTGGGTATAGCCTTTATTGCACAAGTGACACTTATATGGTTTTTCCCCAGTGTGGATTCTGATATGACTTTTCAGATGAGCAGCTCTGCAGAATGTTTTTTCGCAAAACTGGCAATGGAGTTGTTTTTCTCCAGAGTGAGCTGCTTCAAGACTTCTGCAGATCTGAGTCCTGAAGCTCATGAGAATGGTTTCTGACATATTCCACAAACGTATGGTTTCTCTCCGGTAGGTACTATCCTGTATCTGTTTAAAGGAATTTTACGGTTAGTTTTAAATTCACACAATTCACGACTAACTGTTTACGGTGATCTCTGGATTGAATGAAATCTTGGTGGGATTGTCCATCTTTTCCGGGTGTTCCCTAGTTCACCAAATTATGTTAAATTACTACATATGTTCTTTGTCATAATTTTGTATTACGTTTCTTGGTTCTTGAAACTAATGATGACAAAAATTATCTGTCAGATTAAAGCCAGGGAAAAACTATTTATGGACATCTGGTACTGGTGGTGTAGGTTTATGTTCTGTTCCTTAGAAGTGTAAGGCCGAGGGCTCGAATCCAATTCAAGCCGTCGCGTAGGTACCCCGAGCAGGTCCTTAACTCGCAACTGATCAATGCGTTTCGGTGTGAAACTCAGATTCAGTGTAGTCGGAGGCGCCTCTGAGTAGTTCTTGAATGGGCGCTATAAGAGGTGATCATGCATACATACATGCCGGCAAGGCCAAGCTCCAGAGTGGATTCCATTGTATTCAATTGCATATATTACACTCAAAGCGCTTCTCACAGTTACAACTGCACATTTTGCATAATAGCCTAGAACTACATGTTGAAAAAGCTCGATCTGCAGTGTTATCCAATTCATCACATAGAGATTGTGCTGAAAGGCAAACGTCAGTCATTTGATGGTAGCCTACATTGTCTGAAGTTAAACGGAAAATAAGTTGTCTTTAATGTAATTAAGTTGTTTTTTGTTATTAACTGAATATTTATTTTGAACTTCTATAGGTACTTGTTTTTTATACGACCACCAAAAATTTATAAATTCGATGAAAAATATTTCCTCACGAAATGGAAGCGGGATTTAGCCCGTGAGGGTCGGTTAGGGCTCAGGTTAGGCGTCGTGAGGGTCGGTTAGGGTTAGTTTTAGGGTTGGTGCAGTCATATTCTGCTGAAATTGAAGCTGGATTGATGAGAAATAATTTTCAATGAAAAACTGATGAAAATTTTTCCTGACGAAATAGAAACGGGATTTATCGAACAAATTCTTGCCTGTAAACAGAAGCTGGATCGATTAAAAGGATTCTCGGCAAACTAGAAGTTGGATTTATGAAAGATAACAACGCTGCTACGTTAGTTCTTGGTGTCTTGGTGGTCGTATAAAAAACATGTACCGAACTTTACCTTATACGATGTCGCTAATTACAGGACGTCATAGTTTTTGTGGTCTTTCCGGGTTGTTAGATATCGGAAACGCTTTGTCGCAAGATCACGGTGAAAAGTCGCCAAAAGTCGCTAGATGACCAGCTAAATGACTAATAATAATTATTTTCTTTATTGAACAATCCGGTTGACAGACCGCAACTTGTTAGCCTACATGCCTACTGTTAAGGGCACTGATATTGCCAGTTGCAATTTATGGTTGTGAAGGGTGGACCATCAAGAAATCTGATGAAATAAGGATAAATGGATTTGAAATAAAAGTACTGAGTCAGATACTAAGGACTGCAAAGAAAACCAATGAATGGGTACTGTAACAAATTGGCACACAACATCAGCTTTCAAGCAACATTAAAACAAGAAAAATGAAATACTTTGGTCACATCACGAGGAAAAGTGAAAACTGTCTGGAAAAAGAGATAATATAGAGCACAACAGCTGGATCTAGAACACGTGGAAGACCACGAACAACCTGGATTGAAAACATTATATCTTGGACAGCCTTGACTCTGATTGAAATACTGAGGACGACAGAGGAGAGATACAATAGGAGACCTTCTGTTTAACCTTCTGTTCGAAGACGGATAATGACAAGACAAAACAATAAATAGACTCTACTGTTCTCTTAGTTGATATTTGTGATTTGTGTTGTTGTGAATTTTGTCAATTGCATGGGCTTAGCTGTTGCAGCAGGCCTACAATGTAGCTGCTTGCGGTCCGTCAACTGGATTGTTCAAATCATGTAAAATATTCTAGTAGTAGTGCAGTAGCAATGTCATAGGTCTAACCCCGATGCGGTATACGATAAAGTATCCAATTTGCCAGCCTCAATCACGTCTCAACTTACTCTCCTCTCGGGATAGTTTAATAGGCATGCATAGGTCCCTAATGTAAGCCAGAGTCACTTATGGCCTACATTTGTAAATTACTCCAAAATTGGGTGCACGGTCAAAAGCGCGCAGGACAAAAGCGCGCAGACAAAAGCGCGCAGCAACAAATGCGCCCAACAGGAACAATGAAATCGAAATTTCGAGTATTAGAATGACCATTTAATATAACCACAACATCGTCAGAGACGGTTGTTAAAAGTAGATGAAAAAGAACATGTGGCGTAAGGTTCAATACCTCTCTCTTGCCGCAGCCTATCGTGACGACGAAAATATACGCCTTCACACTATAGGTGAAATGGAAGCTGGATGGAGGTTAGAGAAATGGAAGCTGGATGAAGGTTCTCTATAGATGAAATAGAAGCTGGATGAAGGTTCGCTATAGATGAAATAGAAGCTGGATGAAGGTTCGCTATAGGTGAAATAGAAGCTGGATGAAGGTTAGAGAAATGGAAGCTGGATGAAGGTTCGCTATAGGTGAAATGGAAGCTGGATGAAGGTTCTCTATAGATGAAATAGAAGCTGGATGAAGGTTCTCTATAGGTGAAATGGAAACTGGATGAAGGTCATTTTAAGCAATTGGCTGCCATTTTGTCCGCCATCTTGTTTTCCAATGGAACCGCTAAAAATCCAGCTTCCTAACCGCGATTTTCGTTTTCAGGAGGGTCAAGTTAGTCTAGAAACACCAGTTAGAAAATTGTTACATGATTTGCTTCTAACAGTTCAATTTTCAAAATGCCTGACAGTACTGAAAATCAATATGGCGTCCTTAAATCGTCCGGTAGAGGGCAGAAGACGTCAACACAGGAAGGTCAAATTTTTTGTAGCAATTCTGTGATACCATGGTCAACTTTTGATCACTATTACAATTAGAAATTCGAGAAAAAATGTTTTTTCACTCCGATTCACTCCACCCTATATACGTGTCAATCGTGTCATTGATTGAAGCCAAAAGGTTAAAAATTTATAGCCTACCTTCTATCGCAAACTGATTCTAACGCACAAGATGTCACTAAGCTTAGATGCCGCAATCTTTCAGAATGCATTTAAATTAATTATATAAAAAAAATATTTTCTTTGTAGCCTGCAATATCATAAAAATGATAATTGACCATATCAAAAATCCATTTTCACTGGAGATAAAGGACATGGAAATGTTCAGATTATCTTGTCTTCCAGCGAAGAACCCAGTACGAATGATCATATAAATGCAAATTTGCTCCAAACGCTTAATCCACAGCAGTGCGATCCAGCCAAGCTCTGGTATTAGTCAGAGTGTAGCATATAGCTATGCGACTCAGATGAACGAGTGTCTGATTGTATACATAGACGAGTGTGGTCAAAAGGTTTTCATTTCGTAAAAGAACAGACATTGTGGACTGGTTGATAACTGCTTCACTGTGTCAAGCGCAGTTACATGATTAGAGTCACCCTCCTCTCTCTTTAGGTGAAGGACTAGCACCACAATGCATGGTGAGGCAGCGGCGGACGTGCAATCAATGATGCGTTCGCTTTGCTGTTAAATGCCTCATGGGTAGAGTTAGAAGCAATATGAGAATTGTGAAAACTAGCCGAGCGTCAGACGCGATCTATGTAGAGTTGCGGGGTGCAATGAAGACTTTGCTATGGTGTCCTAAGAAAAACTAGTAGGTTGAGCCCCACAACTTAAACGGCACATTCTCATCCTGGATCGAGTCTCCTCTCGGATCAGATTATTCAGATAAAGAACATTTGACTTGGGTTCTAAACGAAAAAAAATTGTTGTGGATTACTGTCACTTAGACCTAAGTGTTATTGTTACCATGATGTAGGAAATACAATGGTGACCGCACTCACGCCTCGAATTTGGCTAATTTAATTACATTCGCCAGATGGCAGAGGTGGCGCTCCGAGTGCCGCTTTATCCATGGCACGTATAGTAAACGCGTGTGCTCATACGTTTTTGACATAATTTGGAAGTGCGATTAGTGGGAAAATATTAATTCTCTGATACTCCTTTACCCAATTTGGACTAGTATCTTATCCCTAAGCCAGTATCCAATTTGCACTGTACCATATACACGAAACAGTACAGCCACAGACTGCAGCACAGACTGCCGCAGTCAGAATCCCACCTTCACCGTATTAAATGCAGGCTCATTAGAAATCTACCAGTCCTGAGCAGTACAGAAATTTAAGCAGAGTTCCACTACAATCCAATTCCAGCACAAAACAGTACAACACAGTACCAATCAGTACAACACAGTACCAATATATGCTGTACAATGAGTACAGACTAGCCTACAGTTAATTATTGTATTAGTCTACTATCACAGTATGGCTACAATACTGGAAATTGTGGATGTAGATTAAGCCTACACGTACAGCTACCGTCTGTCTGTCCGTGTCTGTCTGTGTGTCAAAGACTGCCTGTTCATGTCAGTCTACATGTTTTTTTGTGTATGTCTATATCTGTCTGCCTATGTCTCTCTGTTTCTGTCTTATGCATAGAATCTGTATATATGTCTGTTTGTGCCTTTCTATATCTCACCCTGACTATGTCTGTCTATGTCGCCTGCCTATGTACGTCTGTCTGTATGCCATTGTCTACCTGTCTCTGTCTGTGTCTATCTGCCTATGTCTATGTATGCTTATCTGTCTATGTCTGTGTGTGTCTGTTTGTGTCTGTCTAAACCTGCCTGTCTGTGACTCTGCCTGCCCATGTCTGTCGGCATATGTCTGTAGAGGTCTGTGTCTGCCTATGTGTGTCTATGCATGTTTGTCTATTAATTTTGTCTTTATATGTCTATCTTATATCTCTATAAATAAAGAGAAGATTTTGTCTGTCTGTCTGTCTGTCTGTCTGTCTGTCTGTGTGTTTAACCGGAATGCATTTCAACAGTTTTTGAGTTTTTCACTCCAAACCTTCACTACTGTATTCGTCTCGGCATCGGACGCGTAGTCAAGGGGTTCGCAAATCTCTGTCACCATGGGGCCAGGGTGGTGGGGGCAAAGACCCTCATTTTCCCTGTTGGCCTTTGCCCTCACAGGCTTATGACAGATCTTTTCTTTCGGGGTCCCACACATGTACGTATAAAAGCAGAGGTTGACACCGTTTTACAGGTGTTTAAGGCCAGCGCTTTTGCCAGTCCGAATTTCATGGGTAGCGTACCGGTGGAGGTCGGAGTGTGGTGGGGTCAAGGAGGGAGGAAGGAGGGGCGGTGGGATAGGGGGTGGGGTGGGGGCGGAGTGTAGTGTTGAAGTGGAGTCGTGGGGTGGGGTGGATGGAGGTGGAGGGGTGGGAGGCGTGGGGTGGGGTGGTCGGATGGGGGACGGTGTGGAGTGTTAGGGTGGGGTTGTGGGTGGGGAGTGGGGGTAGAGTGGGTGGGGGTGGGATTGTGGCCGGAGCGGGTCGAATCCTAATTTCCCGGGCAACGGCGGGTACCCCAGCTAGCTTATATGTATGTGTGTGTGTGTTTTGTATGTCTAACGTTCATGTTTGTCTGCGTTTATCTTGGCCTGTGTACGTCTGTTTGCGTTTGTCTGTCTGTGTTCCTCTGTTTGTCTGTGTTTATCTTGGCCTGTGTACGTCTGTTTGCGTTTGTCTGTCTGTGTTCCTCTGTTTGTCTGTGTTTGTCTATCTGTCTGTAAGTAGCAATAGTTACACACACAAACACACACCCATATACGTCCATATACAAACACATACGCTCACACATACATAAACATACATGCACACACAACCACACATACGTAGACACATACAGACACATACAAACGCAGACACGTATACACACATATGCACACCCATGCACACATATGCACGTATACATACACTCACACTGCACACATGCACGCACACCTACACATGCACACACACATACGGTCACACATACACACATGCATACACGCATACATATACACGCATGCAAACACTCACACAGACCCACACACTCAGACACATGCGCACGCACACAAGAAGATCGAACAATTCGGCGTGAAAATCCAGTGCAGTGCCCGTGCTGTAGTCGGGAGCGCCTCTGAGTAGCGATATTGAAGTGACGCTTTAGAAATGAAAAAAAGTAAAATAAAATGAATAACAAAAAATATCGCATAGCCCACATCATTTAATACGATTTCAAAGCATTGTCCGTATAAACCTGAAGCAAACACCGCCGATGCGCACTCGGTGAGACTCTAGCGCCACCATCGACAGAAAAAGATTCTAGCCAAAATCAATACACACGATAGATAGGAAGTGCGGCCACCATCGTATTTCCTACATCATGTTGTTACTGACGTCTCGGTAGGAAGTAAACAGTATGGCGGTCACAGATACACGCAGAATAGAGCGGCCTCAACTCCGGCTATCGATAGCCCAATGTTTCCGCGCGAAACATTAGGGTCCCGCTTCAGTCAGTGATGTTGTGTGAAGTAAGTAAGTAAGTGATGGAGGTATTTCTAGATCTGAAATAGAAGTCGGATTGATGAAAAAACGCTTAAGTAATGGAAGCTGGATGATGGTATTCTTATATTTGAAATAGAAACTGGGCTGACGAAAATAACAGGCGAGAAACAGAAGCTGGGTTAATAAAAATATTATAGCTTAGATTGGAGCAGGATTGATGAAAATGTTGTTGATTAAATTAGAGCGATGGATAAGGATCTTCTTAATTAAATAGGAGCTGGATTGATTAAAATGTTTCCGATTAAATTGGAGCTGGATTGATGAAAAATAATCATTATTGAAACAGAAGTTGGATTCATAAAACAGCTGATGCAATTGAAAAAGCTGGACTTTTACTTACTTACTTATTTTTGCTTGCTGTCTTTTACTTCCTACCGAGCGGTTAGTCACAATGACCAAAATTAGTAATAAGTCTGTTTTATGTTCAATCAAAACAAAACAAAACATGTTTTAGCCGCTGAAAAACGTTTACGCAGACATATCGGCTTGCGTTGTAAAAAAAACCCAGCATTTTCACACATTTTAATTTATTTTGAGCATTTTCGGTCATCAAAAGACAAATTATTTAGTATCAGAAAATAGCCCTAAATGCCCTCTACAGAATGCCATAATTTATTTCTATTATAAAATAAATTATGGATAAGTTATAATAGGAAAAACATGACAATTTTATGAAAATAAAACACCTTTATTTATATTTTAATTTATTTTGAGCACTTCCGGTTGTCAAAAGACAACTCAGTGAGCATGGAAATGTAGCCCCACATTCCCTCTATAGAATGGTATAACTTGTGTCTCTTAATATTAAAGGGCGGAAAAGTTACAGACGATATTCTAGGGGGGTATCCACCCCCTCTGGTACCTTGGGTATATCGGTTGTAACTTTTGAACGGTAGGGGGCATCATCAAATATTTTAGCTAAAAATGTGTCCCAATGTACCCTCTACAGCTACCAATTTTTTCAAACTTTTATTCCAGACGGAACGCGTTTGATTTGCGAAAAACCTAGGGGGTGGCAACCACCCTCCCCTTGGTAGCCCGAGGGTTAAGCTATGTCTTCCAACAAAATTGTGTTATTCTGGATGCTGACTATATAATTAAGCTGCGTATACAGGGTTTGACATTTAAACTGTAGACCCTAGTAGGCTAATCAAGTCCATTTTAAAACGTAGTTTTGTCGTTTTTCCGTTTTTTTTTTGTTCTAAAAAATAATATTCTGTTTTTTATATTGGTTGTAACAGTTTTTACATCTGTGACGTAAACCGAAATTGCTGCGTAAACGCTTGTGAGCAGCTACAGAGCTGATATTAGTTGAAACAGAATATAGGCCTATTGAGGATGAACCGAGAAATGCTAATAATTATTAGTAAATTATGGCTGGGATGAAGATTTTCCACCAGTGCAATGCAATTCATGCATAACGGGTCTGCTGGAAGGCTACTTCTGTACACTGCAGCTGTTGGTAACCAGAAGACATTTTCAAGTTGTGGAATGGACCGATTCCATGTTCAAACTTCCATAATTTAAAGGTTCAATAACATATCTTAAAATTTAATACACCATTTTGTTCCGAAATGAATTTTGAATCAGATGGTCTATTACAAGTAACCATATCTAATATAATATTTTGGTAAGTCTGTGTGTTTGTTTGTTTGTTTGTTTGTGGCGTTGTTAGCTATGCACGGCCACAGTTTTGAAGCAATCGACACCAATCCTTCGCAGGGGGTCGGGGTCGACCCGACACAGGTTATTGGGGGGTCGCCGAATCTCTGCCACCATGGGGGCCAGGGTGGGAGGGACAAAAACCCTCATTTTTTCTACTTTTTCAGCCGTTGCCTTGCATAGTTTCACACTTATTCACCTGAAACGTTGCAACTGCACAGATTTTTACACGGGCCACCTCGCCTCCACCAAAGACACACCTCGGCCCTGCGGGCCGAGGTGTGTCTTTGGGATGGAGGGGGTGGGGGGTGGGAGGAAATTTTTTTTCTTACGAAAACCAAATTTCACGGGTGGCGCACCGGTGGAGGTTGGAGTGCGGTGGGTGTCGTGGGGTGTCGTGTGGGGTGGGGTATGGGGGAGGGGGGGAAGAATTTTTTTCAGAAAATCAAAATTTCACGGGTGGCGTACCGGTGGAGGTTGGAGTGTGGTGGGTGTCGTGGGGTGTCGTGTGGGGTGGGGGGAGGTAGAAGGGGGCGGGGAAGAATTTTTCCCGAAAATCTAAATTCCACGGGTGGCGTACCGGTGGAGGTTGGAGTGTGGTGGATGTCATGGAGTGTCGTGTGGGGGTGAGGGGGTGTGGGGAGAATAAATTTTCCGAAAATTTAAATTTCACGAGTGGCGTTCCGGTGGAGGTTGGAGTGTGGTGGGTGTCGTGTGGTGTCGTGTGGGGTGTGGGGGTGGGTGAAGAATTTTTTTCCGAAAATCTAAATTTCACGGGTGGCGTACCTGTGGAAGTTGGAGTGTGGTGGGTGTCGTGGAGTGTGGTGTGCGGGAAGGGGGTGGGGGTGGTGGTGGGGCGGGGACGAAAAGGCCAGCGCTTTTGCCAGTTCGGATTTCACGGGTCGTGTGGTGGAATGTGGTGGTGGAGGGAAGAACATTTTTCCCGAAAATCTCTATTTCACGGGTGGCGTGTGGAGGTCGGAGTGTGGTGGGGTGTCGTGTGGTTGTCAAGGTGGGGATGGGGGGATTGGAGGGGAAAGAAAAAAATTGGGGGTTGAGGAAGGGAGGGATTGGCCGCGGGAACGACCGAATCCCGAAATTCCCGGGCAACGCCGGGTAACCCAGCTAGTCTCAAATAAAATACGCAAAAAAATTGGTGTGCTGAGGGTTAAAGCAATTGGTTTGCACCGTATTTTCGCGACATAGCAGAGTCCTAACGACCACAAACATAAGAAATATGTCCAATGCGATCATATTCTTCCAGTTTACCCTTACCAATCAAAGCTTTTGAGTCAAAAGTAAAAAAATTAGAACAAAAAAAATAATATCAATTAAGCTATTCCAGCACGCCATCATTTCAATAATTTTACGATTAGAGACGTTTCGTCGTAACTGGCGCGGATAACTTTTCTCAGTAAGGCTGAAAGGAGCTTTGCATATTACAATTATAAGACATCAGGAACAAAATCATATTACAACATTTCCACATGGAACTCATGGGCGTGTGTTCCTATGATTGATATTATATGCAAGCCATTATTATGAAGCCCCGCTCAACGTTGTACAGACTTCGCATGTAATAGTTCTCGGAGTTGGTGTGCGTGAAAATTGTCTTCTGTCACACCCGGCAAAGGTATGGTTTCTCTCCAGTGTGGGTCTTTTCATGAACTCTCGGACTTGATATGTCTTCTGACATACTTGACAAAAAATTAGTACATGGTTTATCTCCTCTAAGCATTCTCATGTGTTTCTTTATATTTCCATTAACGCCACTCTTGTACTGACACAACTGGCAATGGTATGGCTTCTCGCCAAAATAAATGTTGACATGAATTTTTAAACAGGAAGAAATGTGAAATCGTTTTTTACAAACATGACGTTGGTAAGGCGTCTCTCCAGTATGGCTTCTCATATGGACCCTTGAATTGGTTGAAGTTTGAAATGCATTTTTACACATAGCACACTTGAATGATTTCTCTCCAGAGTGGATTCTAACATGAAATAATCCAGAAGATTGAGAATATCTCTGTGCGTGTGAATTACATTGTTATGGTTTCTCTCTACTGTGTATTCTAACATGGCTTTGCAGACAATAAGACGAGGAGAACGTTTTCTGACACACCTGACAAAGGTATTGCTTTTCTCCAAAGTGACTTTTTGCGTGGCTTCTGAGAATTGATCCACGTGAAAACATTTTCTGACATGAGGTGCAAATGTATGGTTTCTCTCCAGAATGTGTTCTCATGTGCCTATTTAAATTGCTTTTATCACGAGCAACAAATTCACATAACTGACATTTGTGCGGTTTCTCCGCAGTATGAATTTTTGCATGATCTCTGAGATGGGAAGACCGGACGAAACTCTTTTTGCATACCTGGCATTGGTAAGGTCTCTCTCCACTATGGGTTCTATTGTGTCTCTTTAGAGAAGGCTGTGTGAAAGATTTCTTGCACAACGGGCACTGATATGGTTTCTCTCCAGTGTGGGTTTTTTCATGAGATCTCAGGCTTGAAGCGCATGAGAATGTCTTCTGGCATACCTGGCACAAGTGTGGTTTCTCTCCAGAATGGGTTTTTTCATGACGCTTTAGAATATAATTGAATTGGAACGTCTTCTGACACATTTGGCAAAGGTATGGTTTCTCTCCTCTGTGCTTTCTCATGTGTCTTTTTAGATTTCCATTATCGGTGCTCTTGTACTGACACAACTGGCAATGGTATGGTTTCTCTCCAGTGTGAATTCTAACATGTTTTTTTAGTCCGGAAGAAAAGTGAAATCTTTTTTGACAAACATGACATTGGTAAGGTGGCTCTCCAGTATGGCTTCTAACACGGATGCTTAAATTGGAAGAAGTACGACATGCATTTTTACATGTCTCACGCCTAAATGGTTTCTCTCCAGTATGGATTCTAACATGATTTTTCAGCATGTAAGAAAAGCTAAATCCTTTTTGACAAACATGACATTGATAAGGCATCTCTCCAGTGTGGCTTCTAATATGGTCCATCGAATTGGAAGAAGTTTGAAATGCTTTTTTACACATCGCACGCCTAAATGGTTTCTCTCCAGTATGGATTCTGACATGATAGAGTAGTCGGGAAGATTGAGAATATCTCTGGGGGCACGAGTGACATTGGTATGGTTTCTCTCCACTGTGTATTCTAATATGTCTTTGCAGACGAGAAGATAAGGAGAACGTTTTCTGACACACTTGACAAAGGTATGGTTTTTCTCCAAAGTGGCCTTTTTCATGTCTTCTGAGACTTGATCCGCATGAAAATGTTTTCTTACATAAAGTGCACATGTATGGTTTCTCTCCAGAATGTGTTCTTATATGTACATTTAAATGGCATTTACGACTAGTAGCAAATTCACATAACTGACATTTATGCGGTTTCTCTCCAGTATGAATTCTTACATGTTCTCTGAGAATGAAAGACTGGGAGAAACTCTTTTTGCATATCGGGCATTGGTAAGGTCTCTCTCCAGTATGGGTTCTAATGTGTTTCTGAAGAGTAGAAGGTTGTGCGAAAGATTTCTTGCATAACTGGCACTGAAATGGTTTCTCTCCAGTGTGAGTTCGAACATGCATTTTTAGATTGGAAGATGTGGTAAATTCTTTTTGACAAACCAGACATTGGTAAGTCTTCTCTCCGGCATGGATTTTAAGATGATGTCGTAATCCGGAAGATTGGGGAAAGCTTTTATAGCACAAGTGAAATTTAAATGGTTTTCCGCCAGTATGGATTCTAATATGACTCTGTAGATGATCAGATCGGTAGAATGTTTTTTGGCAAACCTGGCAATGGAATCGTCTTTCTCTAGAGTGAGCTCTTTCATGACTTCTGCAGTTTTGAGTTGTGAATCCCATGAGAATGTTTCTGACATACCGCACAGACGTATGGCTCTTAACCAGTAGGTGTTCTCCTGTGCCTGTTTAAATAAATCTTACAATTACTTTTAAATTCACACAAATGAAATTTCTACGGTTAATTCTTGCATTATATTCCACATTGAAAGCCTGGGAAAATAAGTGTTCATGGACTCTGGCACTGGTGGGGCGATGGTGTAGTGGTATTGGAGCCGGAAGGTTACGGGTTAGAATCCAATTTATGGTCTGTTTAGCACGAACTGTATTGCTCTGGTGCAAAGTCTTCATAAAGGTCTGTCCATCTTTCTGGATGTTACCGAAATGAACTTCTTGGTCTCTCTTTGCCCGAATTGCCCCTTTAGGGTCTTTCGCATGAATCACTTGAGAGCCAATCTCTTTGAAAGTGATTTGGCGATGTCAGGTCAGCAGCGACTGTGAGGAGTTTCTCCTGGAGTGGTGCCATATATAAATTCATGATTACGATTACTCTCATCTTCACTTATAATATAATTAGGTTTTCTCAACCCATCGGCAACATCTGTTTCAGTTAATATAATTTCTTTACCTACTGACAAACGCTTACGCCGAAATATCGCTCTGCATTGGTATAAAATCTCTCCCATTTTCACACATTTTTAATTATGATCACTTCCGGTTATCGCATGACAAAGTTTCCACGACAATTATTGGTCTACAGGCAACTCGTCCAACGACAAGTGGTCCCCTGACAATTCGTCTGACGACAATGGTCTACAGACTACTCGATTTGGTGAAATAGAAGCTGGATTTATAAGAAAAAAACCTTTAATGGTTTTCTAGCTTGAATGGAGGGTGGATTGATGATTTTAATTCACGAATTTCAACATGCATCCGACTTCTACTTCGGATCTAAAAAATACATTCTATTTCTCGCTCGTTATTTTCGTCAATCCGACTTCTATTTCAGATATAAAGATACCCTCATCCAGCTTCCATTACAAAAGCGTTTTTCATCAATACAGCTTCTATTTCAGATCTAGAAATAACTTCACTCAGCTTTGTTTTCCCATGCGCTATTTTCGTTAATCCCGCTTCTATTTCACCTGTAAAAGACCCTTCATCCAGCTTCCATTTCTCAAGCGCTGGACCAGTTGTCTGTAGACCAGTTGTCGTGACACCCATGACAAATTAGGTGATCGAACGACTTCTGGTGGGCACACAGAAATTTGAGCCGCACCATATTGCGTAGGCTGTTAAGTTAATGTAGAATTAATAAGAAGTGACTTGTCGTGAAAGCTTCCACGGACTGCCAAAATGGACATTGTGCTGAAAGCCAAAAGTCAGTTGTACAACCGGTTAAACCGTAGTTTAGGCTGATAAATTACTTGTACAAAAGTTTAGGCTGATAAATTATTTGGACATTATCCGAGGCTGCAAAAAGTATATACAAGTAATTTCTGGACCGCCAGGTTCAATCCAGCTTCCATTTCAACTATAAAAATGCCTTTATCCAGCTTCCATTTCAACTATAAAATGCCTTTATCCAGCTTCCATTTCTCTTGCGTTTTTCGTCAATCCAGTTTCTGTTTCACCTGTAGAAGAACCTTCATCCAGATTCCATTACTTACACGTTTTTTCGTCAATCCAGCTTCTATTTCATATATAAAGAAACCATCATCTAGCTTCCATTACTTACACGTTTCTTCGTTAATTCAGCCTCCATTTCACCTGTAAAATGTCTTCATTCAGCTTCCATTTCTCTTGCGTTTTTCGTCAATCCAGCTTCCATTTATATACTGCACTTTTTCTTCTCGCGTTTTCAGTTTATATTGCTACTTCCGGTGGCGAATGTTCGGAAATTGGAATAGCGCGTTGTATGACGCGCTATATTCATGATTGGTGGTGTTTCTTAATTTATCAGCCTAAACTACGGGATATCGACAACGTAAATAATTTATCAGCCTAAACTACGGTTTAACCGTACAACCAGTGAAACTTAATTTGTTGGTAGATTGTCTAAAGATAAACTGCAATTAAGATTATTTTACATTGAATATTATTTTTGAATCTTACCGTAACGATATCGCAAATTGTATGACGTCATAGTTTTTGTGGTAGTCGCGTAAAGAAGGAGATTGTATTTGAAGCAAGAGGTGTCAAATGGATAAGGCAGGCATGCAGTGTGCCAAGTGTGTCGTGTCAATAGGATTGACTAAGCTAATAGCTGCGAGAATTAATGCATAAATATTATTAAGGCTTTGACCAATAATTATGCCTAATATTAGCAGCTAAATTGTGAAATTCTCGAACCTATGTTGATTTGAACACATCACGTTTTGTACATCGTCCAAATTTCTTTGCATAGGCCTATCAGACACATACTTGCTTGTTAGTATTTGAGTCATTTTCTGCTGTTAGAATCAGATTAAATTCACTTTTGGAGTTGGAAGAAACAATTCTTTCAAACGGTTAAAACTTTCATCCTATTATGATCAGCAATGTAGGCCTACGTGATTAAGAAATATGTGTGCTTATGAGCATTGATATTCTAGTTAAATAATTTTTGGGTAAATATTTTGACAGCACCCAAAGCAGCAATGTCTAGTCCGTTACCAGACCTGGATCTCCACAAAATTTAATGTAACTGAAAAACCAGAGCAGCATGAAATAACACAATGGTTTTCTGAACTTCATTGTATCGCTTAGCTACAATTCGAGTAAACTTGCAATATAAATTTGGAAACACGCAGTGCGGCATGCGTAGCCTATACCCGAATCCCAAGCCCTATAGCACTTCAGAGATATTTTATTTCCGAAAACTGGAAGATGGATGAACGATTAAAACATGACATTACTGATGACGTATTGCAGTATCATTAGAAGCTGGACGAACTTATTAATTAACAGAAGTAGAAGTTGGATGAGCGACGAAATCAATGTTTTATGCTAAATTGTAACCGTAAAACTAGAGGCTGGATGAACGACAAAAATATTTTTAATTGAAGTAGAAGTTGGATGAATAACGGAAATGTGATCTAGTAGAATTAGAAGTTGGATGAGCAATGAAAAAATGACTAAAATATGTTTTAAATAATTTTACGATGCTATACGGCTTGGGATTCCGGTATAGGCGTGCGGCATTCTCTGTTGCCAGTTGAAATGTCCACTCCATTGCAGTCAAATGTTACTCAACAATATAAGATCACAAAATTTAGCTGTCGTATTTCACATATCTAAAGTTTTGAAGATAATAGAAAGAGAAAGTAATTATATCCTAACACCTGAAAGAATAAGATAATATTATATGTAAATATTTTCTGGTTTCTACCACGGTTAAAATAATTGTTAAATAGTCCCTTGTGAATTGATGTGTAAAAAATAGCTTGTTAACTGTTTGTGATTGCACTGATAGGACATGATAGCATTAAAAGTTTTGAATATTGTTGCCTGCCATTGCCTGTTGCTAGCAACTTTATAAGGATGATGCTACTGTCTGAAAAGCGTTCATGCAGAGCCCACCACCACCTGTTACTGCTACTGCTACTGCCACCATTACTACTAATACCAAAGATATTAGAATTAAAACTCTAATATCTTTGCTAATACTACAGCTGCTACTCTCACAACTACTACTATCACCAATGTTACTATTAGTCATTGGATTCATTTAGCAGCATTTGATTGAGACAATTACTCACAATTAAAATTTTCCTGGGATACAAATGGACCAACCCACAATATCCACAAATTCCCAGTACACAAAATAAATGGACCAACTAAAAAAATTCCTTTTTATTTTCAAATTCTATAACATATTATTGAAAACCATATTACCCTTATATCAATAGTATATGTGTACGCTTAGATGATGTAATTCAAGGTTTTTTCCACTCGAATTGAAAGAGTAGGCTACGTCAAAAATATTCGTTTTCTGGTCGGTAACGAATTTATTGGTTAGTCCACTTGTGCATAACACCATCCAAATGCTCGAATGAATGAATGCATAACACACTCGCATGGAGATCAGCGGACTCGAATCTGATACCAGAATCCCCCAGTATGATAGGCATAAACGTGCATCGTTGGCTGCAGTTGACGTCCTTCTATTGCAGACCGGCTGTTCTGTTAATTAAGATTTGTGATTTGTGTTTTTGTGAATTGTTTCAATTGCATAGGCCTAACTGTTACAGTAAGTCTACAATGCAACTGGTCACGGTCTGTCAACTAGATTGTTCAATAGAGTAAAGTATTGCTATTAATAGGGTCTACAATAGGCTATCTGCCTATGGAGAGGCACTGGATTATATCTGCCTATGGAGAGGCATGCGCGTTATGGGTGTATGTGTGTTGTGGTTGTGGGGTGGTGGTGGTGGTGGGACAGGTATCGTTCTCTTGGCGCCGCATGTGGCTGCCTCTATAGAGTTCGTCAATCGCTTGTCTCTGAATGGGTGTTTGTCGTTGTCAAGGCGCCCTTGTAGCAGCATGGCCGCGTTACGGCGCCTTAGAAATTGTCATTATTATTATTATTACAGCGCAATATCATACCCCGATGTGGTAGGCCTAGGCTACAGGCTAGAGTTTCCAATTTGCCAGCTTCGATCAGTCCTCAACTTACTCTCCTCCCGGGATTGTCAAGGCCTAATAGGCATGAATAGGTCCCAATGTAAAATCGAGTCACTAAGTTATGGCCTACATAGGCCTAAGTAAATTACTCGAACAATTACACTGAAAGTTAAATTGTAACTTTTTATCTGTATTTTGAGATCAGTGATAAAATAATGAAATCACTGTGCTTACTAAAATTAGTATTGATTTGAGCCTGCTTGCAATAATCATAATTTTAATATTTTTTTAAATATTTTCTTTTTAATAACTCAATCTGACACACCGAAGAATGATTACAAGTAAGCTTACATGTTATACGAAATACGGCCCACTGTAGCACGACACGCTGGTCGGCTTTACAGCAGTGGGTTCGGTAACTTAACTAATGGCCTAAGTAGGCCTAATGGATCATTTCTGGTCGGCCAAGCCAGAAGTGGGAGGGGCTATCTTTATTTTTAGCAGAACCCGAGTCAAGCAACACATCAGCAAATCGCCAGCGGCAGCTAAAAGAAAATTCAAATAAATTTTTGTCCTGAGCGTGGCTTGAACCCGGGTCGCGCGGATGACTCTCAGTTTAACGACCAGCGCTCTCACCACTGAGCTACTGGACCCCCCCCCCCAAATAATGTATAGCTTCTATCTTAAACCGATTCTTACGCACAAGTTGTCACTAGACCCACACTGTTTCAGAATAGGTCTTACAGTAAAATTACAATTACAAAATATTTCCTCTGTAGCCTGCGATATCATAAAACTATAATGAAAATCTTCAGATCATCTTGTCTTGTAACAAAGAACAAAGATCGGATTATCATATAAATGCAAATTTGCGCCAAACGTTTAATCCACAGCAGTGCGATCCAGCCAAGCTCTGGTACTAGTCAGAGTGTAGCCTATGTGACTCAGATGAACAAGTGTCTGATTGTATACAAGACGAGTGTGGTCAACGGGTTTTCGTTTAAAAACGAAGTCATTGTTGGCTGGTTGATCACGGTGTGTCAAAACATAGTTACATGATTGGAGTCACCAACCTCACGTTAAGGCGTAAGACTGGCTATTTATCGTGTTTTTTTACTTTGGCTGCAATCGTTTGTGAGCATCTAAAGATCTTTTAGATCTTTTTTTAACAGATATTCAAGATGAATTGAGAAATGCTATTAATAGCGTAGACGATAGAGATGAAGACTTTGCATAGCAGTTTATGCTAAACGGACCAGTTGGAAGTCTGCCTGAGTTCACTGCAGTTGTCAGAAGGCAAAATCATTAATTTGACAACATTTCCACATGGAACTCTTAGGCCACTGATATTAAAGGACATAATATTATGAAGCCGCAGCTGATCGCTACAAAGACATCGCATGTAATAGACATGACACTGCAACGAGATTTTGACATAACTGGCATTAATATGGTTCAAACTAGTGTGGGTTCATGTGTTAAAACAACTGAACGGAATTACTTGAGAATTGCCACTGCCAAAACAGTCATCAGGTTATCTTTAATCGAAGATGGATTCTTGCGTGAATTCCAAATATAGTTCGCAAATGTCTTTCACAATAATTATGATACAAATTATTGTTATTCGGAGAATTGGATTTCTCATGATATATCAAATATAAAGACAGGGAAATGTTTTGTCAAAAACATGGCAGATACGTGCTTTTTCTCTTGTATGAATTCTTCAGTGTTTTTTTAGAGCTGAAGTGCGTGAGAATGTCTTCTGACATACCCAGCAAATGTATAGCTTATCTCCAGAGCGAGTTTTTCATAACATATTAGACTTGAGTTGATTGGGAAGGTATTTTGACATATTTGGCAATTATATAGTTTTTCTTCTGTATGCTTTGTCATGTGTTTCATCAGAGTTCCATTATCGCTACTAGATTAATATGTTTTCTTGTACAGTTGATACAACACTCCGGTATGGGATCTCTCCAGTATGAATTCTAACATGATTTACAAGCCTGGAAGAAAAGTGAAAACTATTTGGACAAACATGGCATTGGTAAGGCGTCTCTCCGGTATGGCTTCTAATATGAACCATAAATTCGAAGAAGTTTGAAATACATTTTTACATATCGCACACTTAAATGATTTTTCTCTAGTGTGGATTAAAACATGAGATAGTCCGGAAAATTGAGAATATCTCATTGTGTGCGAGAGTTACATTAATATGTTTTCTATCCACTATGTTTTCTAATGTGGTCTTGCAGCTGGGAAGAAAAGGAGAACGTTTTCTGACACACCAGACAAAGGTATGGCTTTTCTCCAAAGTGACCTTTTTCATGGCTTCTTAGACTTGATCCACATGAAAATGTTTTCTGACATACGGTGCAAATGTATGGTTTCTCTCCAGCATGTCTTCTCATGTGCCTATTTAAATGGCTTTTATAATTAGTAGCAAATTGACATAACTGACATTTGTGCTGTTTATCTCCCGTATGAATTCTTATATGATCTTTGAGATGGGAAGACCGGAATAAATTCTTTTTGCACATCTGGCATTGGTAAGGTCTCTCTCCAGTATGGGTTCTATTGTGTTCCTTAAGAATAAAAATCTGTGTGAAAGATTTCTTGCACAACTGGCACTGATATGGTTTCTCTCCAGTGTGAGTTCGAACATGTATTTTCAGATTGGAAGATGTGGTAGACTCTTTTAGGCACACATGACATTGGAAAGGCTTCTCTCCAGCATGGACTTTAAGATGATATCGTAATCCCGAAGATTGGGGATAGCCTTTATTGCACAAGTGACATTTAAATGGTTTTAAGCCAGTGTGGATTCTAGCATGAACGTTGAGATGGGAAGACTGGAAGAAACTCTTTTTGCATATCTGGCATTGGTAAGCTCGCTCTACAGTATGGGTTCTATTGTGTAAGCTTATCTCAAGAAAAGAAAGTTGTGTGAAAGATTTCTGGCACAACTGGCACTGATATGGCTTCTCTCCATCGTGAGTTCTAACATGCATTGCAGATTGCTAGATATGGTAAACTCTTTCAGACACATGTGACATTTGAAAGGCTTCTCTCAAGCGGAGACCTATAGAACTGGATAAATAAAGAAAAAAACATCAAAATGGCGTGTAAAACGCTTTCAATTATTTCATGCGTTCAGATGAGTGCGTTTATAACCTCCAAAACGTCCAGGCCCCACTTACGATAAATAAATTTAAACAGACAACAAGGCCTAAATCCCCTTCCAATCCTCTCTTAAATCCCATTCTTCTGGCTTCCAGCCAACCTCAGACAGTGCATGCATGGTCAGATCTTGGCTGTCCGGTTAACCCATCCTACAAAGGCTCATCCTACCTTTAATAATCTGGTAACGTACAACTCTAACTCCGATCTTTGATTGACCTTGACTGTTAAGATGCAAAGAGCTCAACTATTTTTATCCTACCAGTTTGGTACCAATCATCCGATTGCCCATCTCCACTGGTCTGCTCAATTCTGGCTGTCAGCTGAAATCCCCCAAATCCGCTCTGGCTAAATCAGCTCTCATAAGTAATTATAAAAATATTTCTCTGTGCTACTTGCTTCCTTTTTCTCCATCTTCTGCAACTATCATCACTGTCAAATTATCTCAATACACTTCTCTATTCTGTTTGCCATTACGTTTATGTAGCACCTTTTCCATAGTGTGATTGTTCGATTCTTAGTATCTAAATGAAAACTTCCAAATGCAAGCGACACCATTTAGGCTTGAGCCTATGTGCATTATTATGGTTTACTATCAAAACCGTGCACACAAAACCGCGCACACAAAAACCGCGATTCACACAATCGCGCATGATCATTACCGCGCTCGATCATTACCGCGCACAAACTTAACCGCATTCAAGTATTTCAACATGCATCCAGCTTCTATGTCAGATCGAAAAATACCTTCATCCAACTTCTATTTAAGCGGTGTCACGACAACTGGTCTACAGACAACCCGTCAAACGACAACTTGTTTACAGACAATTGGCCCAGTGCTTGAGAAATGGAAGCTGGATTAAATTATTTTA
Source organism: Lumbricus terrestris (assembly GCA_949752735.1). Taxonomy (NCBI): domain Eukaryota; kingdom Metazoa; phylum Annelida; class Clitellata; order Crassiclitellata; family Lumbricidae; genus Lumbricus; species Lumbricus terrestris. The sequence goes on from OX457046.1 coordinate 7,883,588, forward strand.
GAGGTGAAATGGAGTCTGGATTGACGAACAATGGCATAGAAACTGAGGCTGGATGAAGGTTCTTTTACAGGTGAAATAGAAGCTGGATGGATGGAAATAACGCATGAGAAATTGAAGCTGGATGAAGGTATTTTTATATATGAAATAGAAGCTGGATTGATGAAAATAACGCACGAGAAATGGAAGCTGGATGAAGGCATTTTTATATTTGAAATAGCAGCTGGAATGACGAAAATAACGAACGAGAAATAGAAGTTGGATGAAGGTATTTTTGGACCTGACATAGAAGCTGGATGCATGTTGAAATACTTGAATGCGGTTATGATCGTGCGTGGTAATGATCGTGCGCGGAAATGATAGTGCGCGGTTTTGTGATGCGCGGTTTTGTGTGCGCGGTTTTGACCGGATACCCATTATTATGGGTACAGGCAATGTGTTAAAATATTTACTTTGAAGGTATTGGTGGAGATTAGTAAAACTTCATTTTAGGTGCGTAAATTATTTCTCCATGTATACGCTTTCTTGATAAAATCGGAACTAGATCGTTGAAAATAATTACCGCGGGAGTAATAAATATTGTTACACATGAAATAGAAGCTGGATCGACGAAAACGTCTTGCTTAAATTGGAGCTGGATGGAGTAAAATGTATTGCCTTAAATTGGAGCTGGATTGAATAAAATATTAAATGGGAGCTGGATTCAAAAAAGCTTCGGAAATGGGGGCGGGAGGGATCAATGTATTTTATATCTTAAATAGAAGCTGGATTAATGTTTGATAGATCTTAAATAGAAGTTGGATGAATGATAAAACGCTTAAGAAATCGAAGCTGGATGAAGGTTTTATATCCATGAATTTGTCTTCCGCAACCGATTCCGTCATGAGGACATGTTTCTTACAGTGTTAACGATAATTTCAGACAACTATCCGGTTTGAAATCGTGAGAAATAATTTACGCACCTAAAATGAAGTTTTACCGGAGATTATATTGTGTCGTGTAAATTGACAACGTAAGAAAAGGCTTGCGAAAGTTTCCAATGACAATAAGAAATTAAATTTTCGTTGATTCAACAATCCGATTGATAGACCGCAGTCGGTTACAGTATAGGCCTAAGCTTAGTTAGACCTGTGCAGAACGAACAAGTTATGCATTTGAACCAATTCATAAGAGAACACATCACAGAAGACATAAATCGCAAATATAATCAACCAACAGAACAGACGGTCTGCAATACGACGGCGGAGTTCAACGACTAATTGCAATTTTAAGTTGTTTTTGTGAACTAAATATTAATTTTACGTCCAACCTTGCACAATGTCGCGAATTATATGACGTCATAGCTTTTTGATGTGTTTACCAGTGTTACCACGGAGGTTTCTGAAATAAACCCAGATTTCCTTCCAAAAAACCCCCAGAAAAACCCAGACTATTCATATAAGCTATTTTAGACCCCCTTTGTTCAAATCAAGTTGGTTTTTCGCTTGTTGGCATGAGGAAACTATATGTTCGTCAAAAGAGTCGAATAAAATGCAATTACAACATTAGAATATCAATTGTCAAAGTTGTTGATCCATACTGAGTTGACTTGGCTTTTGTGGGCGCTGTAGAAGTCTCGAGATTACGATTACGATTACTGACAATAAGCTTAATCGATATATTCATGTGCGCATGTGCAGCCGGTCGAGTCTACCAGAATCGTAAGCACATAATACACGTGACTTAAGTTTACAAAGTTTTAAAGTTGTCCAAGGTTTCCAGCCAAATTTTCTTAATACACCAACAATCCAACGTTTTAACCACATTAATACTCTGCAACAACTTGGCTATTATACCACTAGAGCCTAAGAGGATTGACCTGACCTACAGTGTATAACTGTATATGCATGTTATAGAATATAGATGTAATACAGCTTTACAAGGAAAGAGACGAGTGACCTGACCTATTTGAAATGTCAAAATGGTTTATTTCTGTGCAGAATTATTCTTCAGGTTATAAATTATTTGTGAATTGACAACATAAGATCTTGATTGTAGAGTTTAAAATTAAAATTAGTGGAAAAATTATGTATCACAACCATTTTACATTGAATTTCACAGAATAATCATGTGTTTTAAGTACAAAATGTCAACTCACCAAAATAAACCCAGATCTTGCACAAAAAAACCCAGAAACCCAGTCAAAGGCCAAAAAACCCAGATCTAGTGGAAATAACCCAGCTGTGGCATCACTGGTACTGTTTACGTAAGGAAAGAGATCGTAGTGGATGCAAGAGGTGTTAAAGAGAGGCCTATAATAATAATTATAATGCAGACATTTCGTCAAGTATGTCGTTTCAATTGCATAATCTAATTGGCCTAGACTTAATCATAATTATCACGGTGTGTCAAAACATAGTTACGCCTACATGATTGAAGTCACCAACCTCACGTTAAGGCATAAGATTGGCGCCACCACGGGGAGGTAGTGGCGTACATGATTGTGCTCAATGAGATGTTTGCATCGCTGTTAGATGCCTTGTGGGTAGGGTTCAAAGCAAAATTGTAGAACAAATAGCAGATGGGTCAGCCGTTATGTAGAGTTGTGGTGTGCAATGAAGAGTTGGAAGACTCTGCTATGTGATCCTAAGAAACTCAAGGTGGTTGAGCCCTAGACCCAGCGACATATTCTCACACTAGTTCGAGTTTCCTCTCGAATGATAAAAGCCTAAGAACATTTGACGCTCGAATCAAGTGGTCAACGCGTTTTTAATTTCCTAATTTCCTATTTAACCAGAGTCATAAAAAATAAAAACACTTGTTGTGGATTAATAGTAAAATTGTTTATTGTGCATGCTGATTACATTATTAAACTGCACGTACTTGATTTAAAGAAAATTAAACTGCAGGCCTAGACCATATATAGTAAGCTAATATTTAAAGCCCAATTATTTCCCCCATTTTAAACAAAAGTATAATGCTATTTTCCATTTTTTACTTTGGCTGTAGCGTTTTTACATCTGTGAGCAATCGTTTGTGAGCAGCTAGAGATCTTAAATTAGTTTAACAGATAGCCTATTGAGGATGAATTGAGAAATGCTATTCATAGCGAAGATGACGAGATGAGACTTTGGACCGAAGCAACGCAACGGACCATTTGGAAGTCTGCCTCAGTTCACTGCAGTTGTTGGTAGCAAACTGCAAAAGTGTGCTATCAGATTGGTAAGGGAGGGGCTATAAACAGTCTAACCAGAATGCTCACAAAGTAGGTCTTTTATATGGCAGTGCTGACTGCTTGAGAAGTGACCAAAAACGGTTTGCAGGAAGTATTACAAAACAACCAAAGTAGCGTGAAGAAACTGTAGGAATAACTGACATAATATTGACTGCAGGGAACAATTTGCCGAACAATGACGTAATATCTTCTTTCATGTTGGTTGTTGATCTTATTTAAATGCCTTTCGGAGTCGATTGTAGCCTAGCTAGGACAGACTTTTTACTAATCATTTTGTGTTGTTGCACGTTAGACTACATTGCATGTAAAATAATCTGATATGCATAGATCATTTTCAAATACCATACACAGCATCTTATATTTGCTTATGCAACAAGTGGAAAGGTATGTGGAATGGACCGGTTCCCATGTCCAAACTTCCATAATTTCAAATTGCAACCACAGCCCATAGTTTGAAACTAAATATTTCATTGTGTGCAGAAATGAATGTCAAAGCCACTGCTGTACGCCTATTACAAGATACGATAACTCAAATCAAACACAAAATCCAGTGGTGCTAATGAATCACGTTTGGCAATCAATGTTGCAAAAAGTGAATGGCGAACTGAAAAGCTAAGCAATTGTTTTGCACGGTATTTCCGTGGTACAATAGAACACTAACGCGTAACGACCACAAAAATAAGAAATCTGTCCACGAAAATACCCTTCCAGTTAACCTTAACCAAAATTTTTGGTTCTTGGATAAAAAGTAACAAAATAACCAAAACATTAATATCAATTATGAATAATTACGATGAGAGTGAACCCTCATTCCAATCATTTGAAAATTGGAGAAACTGACACGGATAGCGTTTCTCATCAGCAAAGATTGAGAACAGCTTTGCATATTATAATTATAGGACAGAACAAAATTATTTGGCAATATTTCCACATGGAACTCGTAGGCCTGTGATAAAGGACATAATTATGAAGATGCACGATTATGCATAATTGCGAGAAGAGTGTACTCTCATTTCAATAATTTCACGATTACAGAAATGTTACGTAATAACTGGCAGGATTCTCTACAGTAAAGGCTGAGAGCAGCTTTGCATATCAAAATTATAGGACAGACTAATATGATAATAGTATGTCAAGTGGAAGGTCTATATTCCTACAATTTACGTTATATGCAGGACATAATTATGAAGTCCACCTTAGCATTAAACAGACTTTGAATGCATTAACTCGACACTGCAACGAAGCTATCCGTACCGTTTCAAACTTACTTAGTGTGGGGTTTATGTGTGAAACAACAGAACATAATCACTTGAGAATTTTCATTGCAATAAGTCAGTCGGTTATCTGTACAGTAACTGTAGTATGGATTATTGCATGATTTCCAAATATTAAATGAAAACTGCCTTTTACAACTATGATACAAAAGGTTTATCTGCAGAATGGGATTTCTCATGATACATCAACTCTAAAGACAGGGAAAATGTCTTGTCACAAACATGGCAAAGAAATGGTTTTCTTTATGTGTGGATTCTTTTTTAGAGCTGAAGTGCAGGAGAATATCTTCTGGCACACCTGGCAAGGGTATGGTTTTCTCCCTGTGTGGCTCTGTTCATGAGCTCTCAGGCTTGAAGCGCGTGAGAATGTATTCTGACATACCAACAGCAAAGGTATGGCCTCTCTCCAGAGTGAGTTTTTCATGACTTATTAGACTTGAATTGATTGTGAATGTATCTTGACAAACTTGGCAATGATATGGTTTTTCTTCTGTTTGCTTTCTCATGTGTTTCATCAGCGTCCCATTATCGCTACTCTTGCACAGTTGATACAACTGACAATGGCATGGGATCTCTCCAGTATGAATTCAAAGATGACTTATTAGCCTGGAAGAAAAGTGAGAACTTTAAAAAAAATGGCATTGGTAAGACGTCTCTCTGGTATGGCTTCTAAAATGGACCAAAAATTGGAAGAAGTTTGAAATGCATTTTTACATATCGCACACATAAATGATTTCTCTCCAGTGTGGATTCTAACATGAAATAGTCCTGCAGATTGAGAATATCTCTGTGTGCGTGAGTTACATTGATATGGTTTCTAACCACTGTGTACTCTAATGTGATTTTGCAGCTGATAAGAAAAGGAGAACGATTTCTGACACACCAGACAAAGGTATGGCTTTTCCACTTCTCCAAAGTGGCATTTTTCATGTATTCTGAGACATGATCCACGTGAAAATGTTTTCTGACATAAGGTGCAGATGTACGGTTTCTCTCCAGTATGTGCTTTCATATGTACATTCAAACGGCTTTTACGATTAGTAACAAATTCACATAACTGACATTTGTGCTGTTTATCTCCAGTATGAATTCTTGCATGATCTTTGAGATGGGAAGACCGGAAGAAACTCTTTTTGCATATCTCACATTGGAAAGGTCTTTCTCCGGTATGGGTTCTATTGTGTATATTAAGTTGAGAAATCTGTGTGAAAGATTTCTTGCACAACTGGCACTGATATGGTTTCTCTCCAGTGTGAGTTCTAACATGCATTTTCAGATTGGAAGATGTGGTAAACTCTTTTAGACACATTTGACATTTGAAAGGTTTCTCTCCAGCATGGACTTTAAGATGATATCGTAATCCCGAAGATTCGGGATAGCCTTTATTGCACAAGTGACACTTGAATGGTTTTAAGCCAGTGTGTATTCTAGTGTGGCTTTGCAGATGAGAATAAGAAGAGAACGCTTTGTGACACAGCAGACAAGGATATGGTTTTTCTTCACAGTGACCTTTTTCATGGCTTCTGAGATTTGATCCACGTGAAAATGTTGTCTGACACATGGTGGAAATGTATGTGTTTTCTCCAGCATGTGTTCTCGTGTGCATTTTTAAATTGCCTTTACGATTAGTAACATATTCACATAATTGGCATTTATGCTGTTTATCTCCAGTATGAATTCTTACATGGTCGTTGAGATGGGAAGACTGGAATAAACTCTTTTTGCATACCTGGCATTGGTAAGGTCGCTCTCCTGTATGGGTTCTATTGTGTATCTTAAGAAAAGAAAGTTGTGTGAAAGATTTCTTGCACACCTGCATTGATATGGTTTCTCTCCAGTGTGAATTTTAACATGCATTTTCAGATTGGTAGATATGGTAAACCCTTTTAGACATACGTGGCATCGAAAAGGCTTCTCTCCAGCAGAGCGATTGAGGCACGCTATAAAAACGGAGAAATAGAAAAACCATCAAATGGCGTTTCAGTAATTTTATGTGTTCAGATGAGTGCGTTTATAACTTTCAGGACGCCCCAGTTAAGATAAATAAATTTTAAGAGTCAACTAAGCCTACATCCACAAGAAAAAAACATAGGCTACAGCCTTTCGAACTTAAACATAGCAGTCCACAAAAAAGTTTATTTTCTGCTCTACGTACGCATTGGATTTTGGTACATAAGGCCCGTGCGTCAACTGTATTATCTGTAGCTTATATTCTTCAAATGTTCTATCGTCGAATGATCCCGATAGGCTATAATCATGTGAATCGTGTGACTAGTTTCCGGGGATATTTGTATTTGAATATCAATTTTACGTCGTACCTTGCACAATGTCGCGAATTATATGACGTCATAGCTTTTTGTGGTCTTCACGTAAAGAAAGAGATCGTATTTGATGCAACAGGTGTCAAGGGTTGGCCTATAATAATATTATTGTAGCGGAACTAGGTTGGGCAAATTACACCAGAAGACCAAACACCACCCCTAGCCCGTAAGATATATCCGGGTCCGGCTTTAGCGGTTCACTAAAGACTAACCAGGTTAAGGTTTCAAACAGATTTATTGGTTTCCAAACACAAGGCGATTAAGGTACAAACGAAACAGAAGCGATACTGGAAATGGGACCAAAGGTAGACCGCAGCGATCCCAAGAATCCCTCCCGCAGTCGGGGTCAATCGTCAGTCTGTAGTCAGCCGTCGGAGGGTTCGAACCCCTCTAATGAGAGTAGGGAACCCCTAGACCGATGCTTAAGCGCTCGAGGTCAATAGGAGCCGCGACACCCACTCTCATAATCAGTCACCACTCGACCCACGTTTTACCGTGCATCAAGTGCCAGCCTCTCTGGTTAGCTTCGTGGCCTTACCAGGAGTTGGTAGTCAGTCCACACCCGGACTCACGTTTTACCGTGCGTTGGGTGCCAGTCGACCAGTCGGCTTCGAGGCCGTCTGAAGTCGCTTGTCAGTCAGTTACCACTCGGACTCACGTTTTACCGTGTGTCGAGCGGCAGCGCGATCGGTCAGCTTCGAGGCCGTCCGAAAGCAAGTCGGTCACCACTCGAACTCACGTTTTACCGTGTGTCAAGTGCCAGGCCCTCTAGTCCGCTTCGTGGCCAACCAGAGAGTCGGTGCCGAACAGCGAAATCCTGCCTTTTTATAGCAGACAGAGCGCGATGCGTGCCAGCCAGACCGGTCGGCTGCAGTCGTAAGCGGCGAGTCACTGCATGCAGCAGATAGGCGGATGCAGCGCACAGGCGGACGGAAGCAGACAAGCAGGCGGACAAAAATAAAACGGTCAAAGGCTGTCAACACACAGTGCGTCCACACAATGCATTAGTCCAAGTCTCCACATGCCTCCCCCAAAAGCAATCCAAAAGTCCCATTTTGGAGCAAACTAAACACGGCATTGCACAATAAACACGAGGGAACGAACACAATGTCCCAACCACTTAACTATACGACTCAATACAGTTTACAAGTTCGAACACAATCACAAAAATTCGCATTAGAAACTTAGTTTACGAGATAAAAGTCCAAACAGCAAACTGTCTCAATGTAAAAGAAATAAAGCAATTCAGTGTCCATCGCACGAAATCGATTAGCAGCACTTATTAGAGTTCAGTTCAGTACAAAGAAATCGCAAAGCCGTACTTACGACTACTAATTAAAAGTCCATAGTGTTCGCACAAGGGTCGCACCAAGTTCAAAGCAGAAACTGTCGATTCTTCTCCTTCTTTCTTCTTTCGTAGTCGTTCTTAAGTCGTCGTCTATCCAGATCACGTCCTCGTTCGACGGGGTCGTCGAAGGATTGGGTATAGGAGACGAGGGTAGGCACCCGTCGAAGACTCCACGAAGAAGGTCGATGGACCAATGAGGATAAAGGTCCAACATCCTCTGTACGAATTGCTCGATGGTCATAGTTGAAGCCATCGCGCGACCCAGTCTCACAATGCGAGCAGTCTCCTCCCTGGTCATAGGAGGGGAAACCGAATCTGGAACAGAGTCCAAAACCGGGTCGGGCACGCTTAGAGGGAAGTCGGTATCGAATCCGAGCGAGACGTCAGGCTGTTCACCCGGTTCATGCGCACCAGCGACCGGTTCGGCGCCCAGGGCAGCAGGCGCCGTCGAGACGAGTCTGGCGGAGCGAATCCGAAGAACGCGGCACTTTGCTTCATGTTGCAAGATCCTTTGAAATGCTTGTGTCCCCGCAAAAACTTGACCGCAGCCGGAACAGCGACGAATCTCTTTGGTTGCCATCTTCTCCAACTGACGCAGATCAGCGGCCAGAGAGGTTCTTTTATAGGCGAACGGGACACGCACGCGCGCGACCCAGGCAGATCGATGCCGCTAGGCAGCCGTAGGCGGAAAGATGACGTCAGCACATCCAGGCGCGCTCGCACGTAAACACGTGCGTCGACGAAAAGCTCGCACGCACACCCATGCGTGCACGAAGATGAAACGCGCGCAGACAAGCGCGCCGAAGAGGAGTAGACGACGAGGAGTAGGCGTCGAGGAAGCACGCGCGCACACAAGCGCGCCGACGAAGAAGCCACGCGCACGTCCATGCGCGCACGAAGAGGAGTGGACGTCGCGGACGTAGAGGAAACGTTCGCCGTCATCCCCGTACACTTTACTGGAACCGGACAGGCCGACGAACGGCCCGACGTGGTCTGCTTGAGACCGTCGTTGCTCCGTCCGAATCTGCTTCCGTTGCTTCTGTTGCTTCTCCTGCTTCTCCTCGCGATGCAAAGGACCTGGTACTTGGCCGGTCGACGGCAGAAGCCGTCGCACCATCGCCGACGTCGGTATGTCGTCGTCCCGAAGAGGCTTCCTTCCTAAGTGTTTCTTTCCAGCGGTGACGCGGCTGACGGCTGGAAGAAGCTGTAGCGCTGTCCGTTGCTTTGACGCATGATCCTTCGTACGTCTTTGCAGGCGACTCGTCCCACTGTCCTTTTGTCCGTCCATAGCAATGACGGAGCTTGTCAACATGCGCCACGAAGGGTTTAGCTCTCGGCGATTTCTGGAGAAGGTAGTTGACGGGGCCACACGCCCGCACGATCATCATGGGACCAGTGAAGTTCCGTTGCAGCTTCGGGCTGCGTCCCACGAACTTCCGTGGACTGAAGTAGTAGACCCAATCTCCTTCCTCGAACTTTGCAGGCCGCACTCGCAAGTCGTAGGCGTGCTTGCGTCTTTCCGCGCCCTTTTTAAGACTCTGGCGCGCAACGGTGTAGGCCTTCTCGAACCTTTCCGACAGCTCGGCCACGTAGATCGAATAAGTAGACTCGTTCGCATCCGATGCTTCGGGTGGTCCGTACGCGAGATCCAGTGGCGTCCTATTTTCTCTTCCGAAGATAAGGTAGTTCGGCGAAAACCCGGTCACATCATGAATCGATGCGCGATACGCGGCCACCACATACGGGAGGTGTTCATCCCAATCTCGTTGATTCTCGCTCACCACTTTTCCCAACATGGAATTGAGCGTGCGATGAAAACGCTCGATCATCCCGTTGCACTGCGGATGATAGCTGGACGTCCGTACTTTGTCCACCTCTAACAATTTACACATGTCCCGAAATACCCTTCCATCGAAGTTTTTTCCACGGTCCGTTAGATTCTGTAGCGGAGCTCCGTATAGGACGACAATGGTCTCCACCAGCACCCTCGCAACTGTGATTGCCTTCTGATTCGCCATCGGAACGGCTTCGACGAACTTTGAGAAATTGTCCACCATGGTTAGGATGTAAGTGTTGCCCTTCCTACATCTAGGATGAGGACCCGTGACGTCCACACTTACTCTCTCCCATGGCTCTCCACACGGCATGACCTGTAAGGGCCCCTGTCTCTGTAGTGCACCCCGCCGGTACTGGCAACAGGGTCCACTGTGTTGGCAGAACCTCTTTACATCTCTGGACCATCCGCCCAGTAGGCCCGTCTCCGAACCTGCCATCGGGTTCGCCTGACACCCAGGTGTCCACCAGTTAGACCAGTATGCGCCAGTCTCAAATAATCTTCCTTGAGGTTCCTCGGCACAAGTACCTTTTCCAGTTCGTCCGGTGTCCGTCGGTAGACCACATCCTCTTTCAAGTATAACAGATCCCGCTGATGCCAGTAGATCTTTACAGCCTCTTCTTCCTGTAGGATTTCTTGCAGACGTGGCATTCCCTCGTCTAGCCAAGTTCTGACCAAACGCAGCACTGGATCCTCCTTCTGTGAGTCCTTGATGTCCTTCGTACTGTCGTTCTCGTCCGAAACCTCAACCACTTCCCGGACAAAGTTGTCCACGGAGTCCGTCTCCTCCCAGTGGCACTGTCGACAAGGTTTCCGCGATAGAGCGTCCGCATTTCCATGCTTGCGTCCAGGCCGGTGCAGTATTTCGAAGTCGAATTCTGCCAACTTTTCTAACCATCGGGCCTGTTGACCAATAGGATCCGGAGTACGCTGAAGCCATCTCAGCGCTGCATGATCCGTCCGAAGTGTAAAATGTCTACCCAGCAGATACTGTCGATAGACCTGAGTGAAATGCACTATGGCCAACAGTTCCCTCCTTGTCACGCAATAGTTGCGTTCGGCCGTTGAAAATAAGCGGCTGCCATAGGCAATCACTCGTTCCTCGCCATCAATGGTCTGAGACAGCACCCCACCAACACCTAGATCCGAAGCATCGCAGTCCAATGTGTAAGTAGCGTCGTCTACAAGCAAACTGAGTACTGGAGCGATGGTTAAAGCAACCTTCAGACGATCAAAAGCTTCCTGACATTCATTTCCCCACAAGAACGGTTGATCCTGCTTGGTCAGTGCAAACAATGGTGCTGCAACCGTAGAGAATCCCCGAATAAACTTACGGTAATAAGAGCAGAGTCCTAGAAATGCGCGAACCTCCCGCAGATGCCCTGGCGTAGGCCACTCAGCTACAGCCTGTACCTTCGATGGGTCCACTGATATACCCTCAGCTGTGACTATATGTCCAAGAAAGGATACGGTGCGCCTAAGCAAATGACATTTACTAGGCTTCAGCTTCAAATTAGCTTCTCTAAGTCTCTGGAAGACGCTACTTAGACGAACCAAATGCTGATCTGCAGTAGTGCTGAAGATTATCACATCGTCTAGGTACACCAAGCATAATTCGAAATTCAGTCCAGATAGCACAATGTCCATAAGTCGCTGAAAAGTGGCGGGCGCATTGCCCAACCCAAAAGGCATAACTTTCCAACGAAAAGTTCCTCGTCTGGTGATAAAAGCAGTCTTGTCCGCATCACCCGGGTCCATCGCGACCTGATGATACCCGCTTCGCAAATCCAAGGTGCTAAACCACCCAGCTCCCGAGAAAGCATCCAAACAGGCGTCTATTCTAGGAAGAGGATAAGAATCCTTCCGGGTCTGGTTATTCAGTTTCCGATAATCAATACAAAACCTCAAGGACCCGTCTTTCTTCTTAGCAAGAACAACATTCGCAGCCCATTCACTCACAGCAGGTTCAACCACTCCAGTCAACAACATCTGACCCAATTGCTCGTCGATAGCAGTCTGATACGGAAGCGGCTGTCTCCGTAATGGTTGTCTCACGGGACGCGAGTCTCCAGTGTCGATTCGATGCTGGGAAATCATGGTCCATCCCAAATCCTGGTCGGTTGTCGAAAAAATATCTTCATACTTCAACAATAGACCTTTCAGCCCCTCTTTCACGTCCATCGGAACATCCTCCGGGATATCCTTCATCAATTTCTCAACCAAGTGATCTTCGGAACCTATGTGTCCTTCATTTTCCTCCCTTCTCTCGACCTCTACTGGGTGCAAGTCACTCAACATCCGGTTAACCGTCAACAGGGCGGACTGCTCATTTAGATTTACTACGCGAATACAAGCCCTATCAGCCACATCATCCAATACCACCCTAGCCACATGCAAACCCGGCTGGATCTCCTTGGACTCAGTCATCCACGCCTGTGCAGCGGTCGACAAATTTCTATATTGCGTCCTGCACGGTATATCACACTGAGATCGAGGAAGTACAGTGGTATCTTCCGCAACCATTACTCTGCGGCACCAGAAAGAACCATTCCCTCGGACTAGTGGAATACGGCGACGACCAACGAATAGCGCTCCTTGCCCAAAACCAAGCCTTCATCGATGCTTCCTTAGCCAGTCCATCCCAAGCATAGGTTCGCCTATCTGATCGGAAACGAGAAAGCAAGTATCGATGGAAAACCCTCTGGAGATTTTAATCTGCACATCCAGCTGACCCAGGACTCTAATCGGAGAACCATTCGCAGCCAAAAGAACTCGGTTACAAGGTTGGAGCATCAAACCATCGACATCAGAGGAGGGAACCAAGCTTACCTCCGACCCAGTGTCCACTAGGCAAGTTCTTTGCTGTCCGTTGATTTCTCCACGGATGTAGATCGCGTTAATCGTTGTACCGATCGTTCGCTCCCTCGTAGTGTGGTTCGTGACGATCGGTCCATCGTTCTCGTACGTCGTTGGACCCGAATCGTGTGCGTCTTCTTGACGGTTAGGATTCCGTCGGCGTTGGCGGCATTGACGAGCCACGTGACCCACGCGTCCGCAGTTGAAGCAGGTCACGGGTCGACCAAAATTCCCGGGAGACCTTCCCGGAGACGGAACCGGCGGAGAAACTGTCGGCTCGGCGTCAAGACCCGTCCGATGCGAGCCTCGGAGTTCCTCCATCTGACGGCAAATCTTCCTTTCTAGATCCTGTTGCCACTTGCGTTGCTCTGCGAAGAATTTATCCAGTTGGGACTAAAGTTGTCCCCCGGCATCTCCTTCCTGTGTCACTCTCACCCGATTGGCTGGTTTCCGTCGGTCTTCCAATTCCGACGTCTGCTGATAGGCGGCGAGACGTAACGCGGTTCTGTATGCTTCGTCAATCGTCTTTGGCTCACGTTCCCTCACCTTGAGAGACAATTCCCGGTCCCGGATCGCTTCGAGGAAAGCGTCCTTCGCGACGATCTCTGTTGTCTCATTGGACGGCACCGGATAAGCGAGGACGACAAGTCTTCTAATGTCGTGCAGCAGGTCCCCAAGCGTCTCGTCTGCTCTCTGTCGGCGATAATACAATTGGACCCGGAAGGTTTCAGCTTGACCCTCTGCGCCATAACGTTGCCGTAATCTTTCGACGAGCTGTTCGTATGTGATTTCTGTCCTGGCTCCGAAATCCCAGAGCAACTGTGTTGCCGCCTTCTCTAACGAGCAGCGGAGGAAATCGACCTTATCATCTGCAGTCCATCGGTTGTGTCTCGCACACACGTCGAATTGCGCCAGGAATGATTCGAGAGATCCGGTTCCATCGAACTTTCCCGGTTTCATCGGACTCTTTCGGTCTCCGATCATGTGACCGACTTTCTCCACGACCCTTGTCTCCAGGACGCTGACGTCTTTCTCCGGGATCAGTATACTCTTGCGGTCCTTCTTCGGCGAATCGGCGAAATCAATCTTCGTCAGGAAACGGCTGGATTCGACCTCGTAGTCCACCAGGAGGTCCTTTCGTCGTCCGGCGTCTGGCGACGAAGTAACCGGGTAACCAGGAACAATTTCTTCCGTCTGACCGTTTCACATCATTGTCAGTCCGTCAGAGTCAAAGTCTACCACCCCAAGTTCCAGTTTTGTCGAAGGCCAAAACCACCAAAGGAAACCAAGAATCGCCCCACTTACCGGGTACCAGTTTGTAGCGGAACTAGGTTGGGCAAATTACACCAGGAGACCAAACACCACCCCTAGCCCGTAAGATATATCCGGGTCCGGCTTTAGCGGTTCACTAAAGACTAACCAGGTTAAGGTTTCAAACAGATTTATTGGTTTCCAAACACAAGGCGATTAAGGTACAAACGAAACAGAAGCGATACTGGAAATGGGACCAAAGGTAGACCGCAGCGATCCCAAGAATCCCTCCCGCAGTCGGGGTCAATCGTCAGTCTGTAGTCAGCCGTCGGAGGGTTCGAACCCCTCTAATGAGAGTAGGGAACCCCTAGACCGATGCTTAAGCGCTCGAGGTCAATAGGAGCCGCGACACCCACTCTCATAATCAGTCACCACTCGACCCACGTTTTACCGTGCATCAAGTGCCAGCCTCTCTGGTTAGCTTCGTGGCCTTACCAGGAGTTGGTAGTCAGTCCACACCCGGACTCACGTTTTACCGTGCGTTGGGTGCCAGTCGACCAGTCGGCTTCGAGGCCGTCTGAAGTCGCTTGTCAGTCAGTTACCACTCGGACTCACGTTTTACCGTGTGTCGAGCGGCAGCGCGATCGGTCAGCTTCGAGGCCGTCCGAAAGCAAGTCGGTCACCACTCGAACTCACGTTTTACCGTGTGTCAAGTGCCAGGCCCTCTAGTCCGCTTCGTGGCCAACCAGAGAGTCGGTGCCGAACAGCGAAATCCTGCCTTTTTATAGCAGACAGAGCGCGATGCGTGCTAGCCAGACCGGTTGGCTGCAGTCGTAAGCGGCGAGTCACTGCATGCAGCAGATAGTCGGATGCAGCGCACAGGCGGACGGAAGCAGACAAGCAGGCGGACAAAAATAAAACGGTCAAAGGCTGTCAACACACAGTGCGTCCACGCAATGCATTAGTCCAAGTCTCCACATTATTATAACGCAGACATTGCGCCAAGCATGTCGTTTCGATTGCATAAGCTAATAGGCCAAGGCTTAATTACAATTTTATAAGAGTGTCAATGCATAAATGCATTAAACAACTTTTCAGGCAGAGGCATCGAAGATTTCAAACGGGCATGATCTGATATTAGCTGAAACAGATAGGCCTGTTGAGGCTGAACTGAGAAATGCTAATATTAATAAGGATGACTTAAATGAAGACTTTGCACCAGCGCAATGCAGTTCAGGCTAAACGGATCAGTTGGAATGCTACTTCAGTAGGCTACACTGCAGCTGCTGGTAGCCAGACGACATTCTCAGGTTATGTGGAATGGACGGTTTACTGTCAATACCGCGCACACAATACCGCGATTTTCAATACCAATTGCCAATAATTATAATTAAAGCAATTATTGCTTTAATTATAATTACGACGATTTATATGGCGCAGTAACACAGCCATGCCGTTACAAGGGCGCCTTACAAAAACAGCTACATGGGATAAGCTCTAGCGAACAAGTATGATTTTAGCATGGATTTAAAAGAGTCCACAGAGCCGGCCGATCGGATAGCGAGAGGAAGTCTGTTCCAGCATCGATGACTCAGGACCAGCGACCGAGAAGGCACGATCGCCGAAGCGCGTTCTCATCCTCCGCACACGCAAATTGTTAGTATTCATGAGTATCTTTTTGCTATTATAATTAGATTAAATTCACTGGGAGTAATCTGAATCCGGGTTCAAGTTACCGGGGGGAGGGGGTAATGCTTAGGAGGGGGGTAATTTGAAACCTTTACACCAGTTCCCACGTCCAAACTTCCATAATTTCATAGTGCAACCATAGACTATAAGTAGTAGGGTGACTGCGGATTCTACCTCACCAATTAAAAACCCATTAAAAACCCATTAAAAAGTCATTAGTCACGCCCTGAGGCGTCATCGGCCACGCCCCCTATTCATTGAAAGGTCATTAGCTACTGGCTCAGCAATTAAAAAGTCATTAAGAAAGCAATTAGCTACTGGCGCAGCAATTTAGAAGCGGTGATTAAGATCTCGCTAATGATATGCCCTCGGGTGATGGCTTTACGACCAGGTGATTAAGATCTCGTTAATGATGTGCCCTCGGGTAATGGTTTTATTACGCGCGATGGAGTGCGATAACAATCTTTAGGGCGCCGCAGCCCAGACGATATAATTACAGGATGTCCAGGCACCTGGCGCCGTTATGTCTGCTCAGGTATCGTATACAAAAAGTAGTTCCAGCAGTGACGTTTATAAAGAGAAAGTAGTCCGTCATCTGGTCGTTAGCGTGTAGGCACACAAGCTAACAGTGAGTACTTCGATGTATTCCTACGCGTGTAGTGTAATAAAACTAAGTGATTCGACACTTCGATCATTCGATGTGGAATCTTCAGCCGACGACTCTTAGCAATCTAGAACTTACTTCTTCATCTTTCGATACAATGGCTGGAATCAACTGGGATACTTAAGCTGTAGGATATGTAATCCATTCGGACTTTAACAATTTGCGAATTAAAGAAACATTCACCGAATCTTTTGGTTGTGATTTAATAAACATGTTTAAAGTGAATATTCTTGTTTTATTCCTCTTAGTATTTTTTCCCCATTGTAGGCCTATCTCCAACATCATTCCATTTCTATTTTCTCTTTCCTGAAAATTATAAGTGCTCTAGCAGAAATCTTACAGTACTAGATACAATTCTATCCAACTCCTATATGAGTAAAAGAAACACAAAGTCCACGAGTTGATAATTTTTTCAATCACAAACAACAAATATTATTCAAAATAGTAAATGTTAAAATAAATCTAAATACGTTCGAATGTTCCAAGTCGCAATTTTGAAAATGTCTTTTCCATTCAACGAACATGCGAAGTTAAGCTACATTTAAAATTGGCTTTCTACAAATCTATACAATGTCTTTTCCATCCAACGAACATGTATGCGAAGTTAAACAACGGGTTGAAATTGTCTTTCTACAAATCTATACAATGTCTTTTCCATCCAACGAACATGCGAAGTTAAACAACGGTTGAAATTGTATTTCTACAATTCTATACAATGTCTTTTCCATCCAACGAACATGCGAAGTTAAGCAACATTTAAAATTGTCTTTCTACAAATCTGTACAATGTCTTTTCCATCCAACGAACATGCGAAGTTAAGCAACATTTAAAATTGTATTTCTACAAATCTGTACAATGTCTTTTCCATCCAACGAAAATGCGAAGTTAAGCAACATTTAAAATTGTCTTTCTACAAATCTATACAATGTCTTTGACATCAAACGAACATGCAAAGTTAAGCAACATCGATAGACATCATATTATACAATATTTACAATTTGAATTTACATCGAGTTTATGGATCAGAAGGACTAGCATTTAAGCGACACATGGCCGTAGGCAAGCGAAACGCTATTATTTAACAGATATCTCTTGTCGTCGTACGGCGAAAGAGCAGATTTAGAAATTTCGGCGGTGTGTAATTGATGTTTGACACTTCGAATCGTATAAAATTTTGCGGTGGTCGACGTTTCGTCGAACAGACAGTTTGCGTAATCTCGGTGACGTATGTATTTGGACACGCACGACTTTTTCACACCTTTGGCCGTTTTCTTTTCGTAATCCTTGGGAAGCAAAAGACTATACATTTTTGATCGTAAACCCACAAATTCCAAAGGTGGTTGCCCATTCGACTCATCTTTGAACTTGCCGATCACTTTCGCATTAGCTTTGCTATGCAGAAAGTGATCGGCGGGGTAGTCGGATGTGTCGTATTCGGTCATGTGATGACGCATGTCCAAATACACATCGTCGGTCCGAATATGATAACACAAACTGTCTGTATCGGTGAATAATAACTTTGCTCTTTCACCGTACAACTTCTGCATATGTTCGTAGTGAAATCGATACATATGCAGTTTGGAGATATCCAAAATACTCATGCCGACGTATATTGGCTTGTCCAGCATCACATCAGATTTGATCATTGGGATGGCAGTGAGGTCTTCATTTATGATGCTGAATGACTTGAACGTCGGCCGAGCTATGTAGCGTTTCGCTTGCCTCTCGTTCGTTACAAGTCTCACATCCAGATGCTTACGGTTATTCTGCATGGTCTTCCCGTACACCGAATTGTTCATTAACTTGAACAGGTCTTTCTCGAACGAGTTAGCGGCCATCTGCCGCTTAGCGGTGTTAAAATCAATATAGGGTTTCAACCATCGAGATTGGTCAAACTCTAGGATTCTGTGAATTTTGGTAAGCCTAAGACCCATTGCCACGTAGAAGTGCAAGTTTCTGTAATGTAGGACGTAATTTACCTTGGAATTTAAATTTGGTATCAATTTCTGAATTTTATTGTTATTGAATTTGATTCCCAATTTGCCGGCCAATTCATTTGCATAAGGGGAAAGTATGTCCTTCGTTATCGCCATCTTTTCGGGAGCTAGCGGATAGTCATTATGTGGATTGTGCAGATGAGGTGGATATTCCATATCCACCTCAAGAATGTACCCCTTCAAATCGTCTTCATGTTTAGAACTCACATCGAAATTCTCGATTTCTTCGGGGTTCAGGAAACGGAATTTGCCTGTCGGTAATGGTTCGCTCATAGCGAAGCCATACAGGTTGTTGCAGTCCAAGTACATTATGTAACTTGTTTCTGCTGTGGCATCATATCCTTGAGCGAGATATGGGTTGTTGGCTTTGGCGTATCGATTTGTTATCATGCTCACCCCGCCTCGCATTCCCTTCTCGACGAAAAGGAACTGATCAGGATCGACGATCAATTCCAGCGAGACATCGGTCATCTTGAGGCATGCGTCGAAACTCAGACCTGGACTTGAAAAATAATGTAGCGGATCCAGCCGATAGAAATTCGAAGACATCTTACGAAATTCTTCGAACACATCGGCTAGAAGCACTACATCAGTCTTCAAGTACAGATCGTGATAGTCTCTCATGGAACGCATGCCAAATTTTGACCAGATGTCTCGAGCATGTGAATAATCGTCATCACTGATATGTTCATCCGCCAAACGACTGAAGAACTGATCCTGCGGGGGCAAGCATGTCTCGTACATTCTTTCCGCACAATCCATATATTCATATGGGTAGACTCCTTTCCGAAGCAACGACTTGAATTGATCATCGTTCGGATGGAGCCTACGCATATGAGCGAATTTGGAATTTCCGTCTTTTGTTAAATTTTTCACCAAGGTGTCTAGACTGCAGTTGAGAAATTGTAGGGAATCCACGAAACGTAGGCCATCGATTTCAAACGCTAGATATTTCTCCATGTTGTTGGCGATAACGAAGACATCCTTCGAAGCGAAAAATCGGGACAGATGCTTGAGGATGATATGTGAATCGTACCCCTTTAGGTTGTGAAATACAACAGGGATGAGATAGTTGTATTCGTTCTCCCCAACTTTCGACCTCTTGTACTTGTACTGAAGGTTACAATTGTTCCAAAGCGCGGAAATGAATTGGCCGGTTACGTGGCAATGGTGTCTTACTTTGCTTTCTTTCGTAAGATTGGCGTCGCATGATGGGCAATTGGTACAATTTGCAAAGGCGGTCAATTGTAAGTCCGAAAGCGGTGTCATGGGTTCGTTCTTAGCCAGAATTTTGTTGATTCGCACTTGCTCCGATTTTAAATGTACAAAGAACGCGTCGACGACATTGTCGCCACTATAAACGTACGGTCGCTCGTTGTTATATCCGTCGATGGCCGAGACTGTCAGGCAGCAAAATCCGCTTGGGGTGTGGGTATCACAAAATTTCGTCGAGTTACCGGCGTCAATATCGGTTTTGCAAAGGAAAGATTCAAAGTCTGCGTATATTGCGAACGGAATGGGCATTTGATTTTGTATGTTTGAAAATTTCAATATGTTATTTTCGGGCGAAGGGTAACGGACTTTTTGAACGCCATGGATATTGCAGTCCGCGATGTGGTTCCTCAACCCAGCTTCGGTTGTGAAGCTGTGTAGACAGAAAGGACATGGGAATGTTTGACTATGATGTGAATTACGGCCGGATAAAAGGCGAGAAAGATTTCGAATTAATATATAATGCCTTCTCTCGCCCTCACTCAACAACAGCAAATTAACCGTGTGTTTTCGATCTCGGTGTTCTGAAGCGAATAATGGAACGAAAGTATGATCTTCGTTCGAGCTGATGCAGATAACATTGATCGCATAATCGGGATTCTTGGTTTCGAATAATGGTATTTGACCAATCTCGATGGGAAATGCTAGACCTTCTATGCTTAATTCTTGCATATGTGGAGAGTATTTCGAGACACGCTCTGCATTTTTAGTCACGTGATGGACATGAGCGAGAACGCTATATACAAAACATTTATCGTCCTTATTCATTATGTTTAAAGTAGCCTTCTTATCCGCCAGCCACTTCGGACTTTGAATATATGAGGATCCACCAATGGGGTCGTATTCGGCCGTGTGAAGCACCAGATTATCTACACAGTCGATAGACCAGCCGGATCCATCGTTGGTGAACGTATCGGCCAACGCCTCCAATCTGACTATCGCATCCTCGAGATGTTGATTAGATGATGATTGATTTAACAGAATTGCTGGATTTGATTTGAAATATGCTGTGGTTGTCCTGGTGCTGCCTTCGGCGTCTTCTCGGTTGAATTTAAAATCAGCCGCCAGATACCATTTTATAGGGCTGAAATAAAAATAAAGCTTCGCATATCATCGAACTGATGATTTAATTAATTTAGGATTAATTAATGCTTTGCTACAATGTTTAGGATTCAAATTATGAAAGAAGAGCATACCCTTTTCCGGCAAGCTGTTGCTCCAATGTGGAAGAGATCACATTTTCCAGATCGTGAATGATCATGCGTACGTCTGAGGCGTTCGGATCTGTTGGTAATTGTTCCTGCTCAAAGACGTTCCTCACGGATGTTCGAACACGATTGGATGGTGGTCTTAGGCATGTGTTACAGGTTGTTGAATTGTCGTCGAAGAACTGAGATTGTCGACGAAGATGGCAGATGCTGCAGATTCTCCTATTTGCGCAGATTTCGCACAAACCGTTATCGTTCAACCTCGTCTTTTTGTAGGCAGAGCAGTTGCGACAGTATGTGTCCTTTTCTTAAAAAGATACAAAACACATCCGTTCAAATATCTAAAACTTAAAAATTTGGGAATAAATTATAAATTTGAAACACATAAAATAAATTTGAAATCATTCACATAAAATAAATTGGAAATCGTAGAATAATCTTTCACATAAATTTCCACATACTTTGAATCTTCGATGAGGTTGATGGTTCGTCGGCTGCACGTCTTTTCAACCCTAAAAAGAAAAATTTACCATTATTATAATTTAATGTCGATACGCTTGGAAAATAACGAAGAGTCGAAAATCGACTGAAAACTTAAAATAAGGAAAACTGAAACTGGTTCATCTTAAAATAATTGAAACTGAAATTATAAATTTGTCAAAAAACTAGATTTCTATGAAAGGTTGTTCAAACAATGACATACCTAGATTATTCGAATCTTGCCGTTGAAGTCTGAAATCAGAATTTGTAGCATCCATTCTAAGAGTCCATCGTCGATCCAATTCGTCCATGGCACTCTGATATTCGGAATCTGATATATTTCCGTCGATAAAAGCTGAAATATAATACATAACGAATAATTTAGCAGAAAATAATAACGAATTCTTATATTCACAGTTCATTTGTAAGATAATTCGAAAGTGTTTACACATTTCCGAAAGTTGTTGCTATAAAGTTCACCAACATACTTTGCTGATGAATGAAAAATAAAATGACAATTGAAACTGCATCGAAACCTAAAATTAACGAAAACTGAAATCAACGAAAACTGAAATTAACGGAAACTGAAGTTATCGAAAACTGAAATCAACAAAAACTGAAATTAACGGAAACTGAAATTAACGAAAACTGAAATTATTGAAAACTGAAATCAACGAAAACTGAAATTATTGAAAACTGAAATCAACGAAAACTGAAATTAACGAAAACTGAAATAAACGGAAACGGAAATTAATGGAAATTGAAAATAAAAATATATATATATTAATAATATATTAATAATATATAACAATATATAATAATACATAATAATATATAATAATAATAGCAATATATAATAATATTATATAATTTTTTTTAATAATAATAATAGTAATAATAATAATATACAATAATAGTAATATATAATAATATATTAATAATATAATGATATATATATACATATATATATATATATAATATTAAAAATACTTTTTAAAAAAAAATTTAATTTTTTTAAAAATAACAATATATAATATTATATAATTTTTAAAATAATAATAATAATAATAATAATAATAATATATAATAATATATTAATAATATAATGATATATATATATATATAATAAAAATATATATAAATAATAATAATATATAATATTAAAAATAATTTATAATAATATATAATATATAATAATAATAATATTTATACATGATATATCATTCACATATATATATATGTATGAATTATGTTATATTATGATATATACCATATATATATATATAATTTTTTATAAATATATGATATATGCATGTATGATATATATTTATATCATTTCAATGGTTATATATATATATGCTGTATATATATATATATATCATATTTATATGTGATATGCATGATTATATAATATATATGATGTTTATATATATATATATGTAGAAAAGAAAACGGCCAAAGGTGTGAAAAAGTCGTGCGTGTCCAAATACATACGTCACCGAGATTACGCAAACTGTCTGTTCGACGAAACGTCGACCACCGCAAAATTTTATACGATTCGAAGTGTCAAACATCAATTACACACCGCCGAAATTTCTAAATCTGCTCTTTCGCCGTACGACGACAAGAGATATCTGTTAAATAATAGCGTTTCGCTTGCCTACGGCCATGTGTCGCTTAAATGCTAGTCCTTCTGATCCATAAACTCGATGTAAATTCAAATTGTAAATATTGTATAATATGATGTCTATCGATGTTGCTTAACTTTGCATGTTCGTTTGATGTCAAAGACATTGTATAGATTTGTAGAAAGACAATTTTAAATGTTGCTTAACTTCGCATTTTCGTTGGATGGAAAAGACATTGTACAGATTTGTAGAAATACAATTTTAAATGTTGCTTAACTTCGCATGTTCGTTGGATGGAAAAGACATTGTACAGATTTGTAGAAAGACAATTTTAAATGTTGCTTAACTTCGCATGTTCGTTGGATGGAAAAGACATTGTATAGAATTGTAGAAATACAATTTCAACCGTTGTTTAACTTCGCATGTTCGTTGGATGGAAAAGACATTGTATAGATTTGTAGAAAGACAATTTCAACCCGTTGTTTAACTTCGCATACATGTTCGTTGGATGGAAAAGACATTGTATAGATTTGTAGAAAGCCAATTTTAAATGTAGCTTAACTTCGCATGTTCGTTGAATGGAAAAGACATTTTCAAAATTGCGACTTGGAACATTCGAACGTATTTAGATTTATTTTAACATTTACTATTTTGAATAATATTTGTTGTTTGTGATTGAAAAAATTATCAACTCGTGGACTTTGTGTTTCTTTTACTCATATAGGAGTTGGATAGAATTGTATCTAGTACTGTAAGATTTCTGCTAGAGCACTTATAATTTTCAGGAAAGAGAAAATAGAAATGGAATGATGTTGGAGATAGGCCTACAATGGGGAAAAAATACTAAGAGGAATAAAACAAGAATATTCACTTTAAACATGTTTATTAAATCACAACCAAAAGATTCGGTGAATGTTTCTTTAATTCGCAAATTGTTAAAGTCCGAATGGATTACATATCCTACAGCTTAAGTATCCCAGTTGATTCCAGCCATTGTATCGAAAGATGAAGAAGTAAGTTCTAGATTGCTAAGAGTCGTCGGCTGAAGATTCCACATCGAATGATCGAAGTGTCGAATCACTTAGTTTTATTACACTACACGCGTAGGAATACATCGAAGTACTCACTGTTAGCTTGTGTGCCTACACGCTAACGACCAGATGACGGACTACTTTCTCTTTATAAACGTCACTGCTGGAACTACTTTTTGTATACGATACCTGAGCAGACATAACGGCGCCAGGTGCCTGGACATCCTGTAATTATATCGTCTGGGCTGCGGCGCCCTAAAGATTGTTATCGCACTCCATCGCGCGTAATAAAACCATTACCCGAGGGCACATCATTAACGAGATCTTAATCACCTGGTCGTAAAGCCATCACCCGAGGGCATATCATTAGCGAGATCTTAATCACCGCTTCTAAATTGCTGCGCCAGTAGCTAATTGCTTTCTTAATGACTTTTTAATTGCTGAGCCAGTAGCTAATGACCTTTCAATGAATAGGGGGCGTGGCCGATGACGCCTCAGGGCGTGACTAATGACTTTTTAATGGGTTTTTAATGGGTTTTTAATTGGTGAGGTAGAATCCGCAGTCACCCTACTACTACTATATTTTGTACATAAATGAATGAAGCAACTGCTGTATGACCTATTTATTATTACAAGATATGATAACTCAAATCAAACACAAAATCCAGCGAGGTGTTAATGAATCCTGCTTGGTAATCAATGTTGCAAAAAGTGAATGTTGAACTGAAGGATTAAAGCAATAATTAGTGTTTTGCAAGGTATTTTCGCGCAAAATAGAACACTAACGAGGTACGACAAAAAATTTAAGAAACCTGTCCGCGGAAATATCCTTCCAGTTAACCCTAACTAACATTTTGGCGCTTGGCTGAAAAGTAACAAAAATAGCACAAAGAGTGCACTCTTATTTAAATCATTGGATAATTGGAGAAAACGTTACGTCAAAACTGGCTCGGATAACGTTTCTCAACAGCTTTGCATATTATAATTATATGACAGAGCAAAATCATGTGACAACATTTCCATATGGAACTCGTAGACTCTATCATATTACATGCAGGACATAATTATGAAGCTGCAGCTGAGTGTTACACAGACATCGCATGTAATAGACATGACACTGCAACGAGATTTTAACATAACTGGCAATAATAATGGTTCCAAACTAGTGTGTGAATACAAATGAACGGAATTACTTGAGAATTTTCATTGCCAAAACAGTCAGCGGGTTATCTTTACTCCATGATGGATTCTTGCATGATTTCCAAATGTAGTTTGCAGATATCTTCCACAATAATTAGGATACAAATTCTTGTTATTCGGATAATTGGATCTCTCATGATGTATCAAATATAAAGACAGGGAAAACGTTTTGACACATACATGAGAAATACGTGCTTTTTCTCATGTATGGATTCTTCCGTTTTTTCAGAGCGAACGTGCACGAGAATATCCTCTGGAATACGTGGAAAAGGTATGGTTTATCCCCAGTGTGTGGTCTTTTCATGAGCTATCAGGCTTGAAGCGCGTGAGAATGTTTTCTGACATAACCGGAAAATGTATGGTTTCTCTTCTGAGCGAGTTTTTCATGACATAATTAGACTTGAATTGATTGGGAATTTATCTTGACATATATGGCAATCATATGGTTTTTATTCTGTATGCTTTCTCATGTGTTTCATCAGAGTCCCATTATCGCTACTCTTGTACTGACACACCTGACAATGGCATGGGATCTATCCAGTATGAATTCTAACATGATTTATTAGCCTAGAAGAAAAGTGAAATCGTTTGAAGATTGAAAATATCTCTGTGTGCGTGAATTACATTGATATGGTTTCTATCCACTGTGTATTCTAATATGTCTTTGCAGATGAGAAGAAAAGAAGAACGTTTTCTGACACAGGAGACAAAGGTATGGCTTTTCTCCAAAGTGGCATTTTTCATGTATTCTGAGACCTGATCCGCATGAAAATGTTTTCTTACATAAAGTGCACATGTATGGTTTCTCTCCAGTATGTGCTCTCATATGTATTTTTAAATGGCTTTTACGATTAGTAGCAAATTCACATAACTGACATTTTTGCTGTTTATCTCCAGTATGAATTTTTGCATGATCTTTGAGACTGGAAGACTGGGAGAAACTCTTTTTGCACATCTGGCATTGGTAAGGTCTCTCTCCAGTATGAGTTCTATTGTGTTTCTTAAGATGAGAAATCTGTGTGAAAGATTTTTTGCACAACTGGCACTGATATGGTTTCTCTCCAGTGTGAGTTCTAACATGCATTTTCAGATTCGAAGATGAAGTGAAATATTTTAGACACACATGACATTGGAAAGGCTTCTCTCCAGCATGGACTTTAAGATGATATCGTAATCCGAGAGATTGGAGATAACCTTTATTGCACAAATGACACTTAAATGGTTTTAAGCCAGTGTGTATTCTGGTGTGGTTTTTCAGATAAGAAGAAAGAGAGAACGTTTTGTGGCACACCAGACAAAGGTATGGCTTTTCTTCAGAGTGTCTTTTTTCATGTCTTCTGAGACCTGATCCATATGAAAATGCTTTCTGACACATGGTGCAAATGTATGATTTTTCTCCAGAATGTGTTCTCGTGTGGTTTTTTAAACTGTCCTTACGAATAGTAACATATGCACATGATTGACATTTGTGCTGTTTATCTCCAGTATGAATTTTTGCATGACCTTTGAGATCGGAAGACTGGGAGAAACTCTTTTTGCATATCTGGCATTGGTAAGGTCTCTCTCCAGTGTGAGTTCGAACATGCATTTTTAGATTGGTAGATATGGTAAACTCTTTTAGGCACACGTGGCATTGGAAAGGCTTCTCTCCAGCATGGACTTTAAGATGATATCGTAATCCGGAAGATTCGAGATATCCTTTATTGCACAAGTGACACTTAAATGGTTTTTCACCTGTGTGGATTCTAATATGACTTTTCAGGTGACCAAATCTGCAGAATGTTTTTTGGCACAACTGGCAATGGAATTGTTTTTCTCCAGAGTGAGCTGTTTCAAGACTTCTGCAGATCTGAGTCCTGGGGCTCATGAGAATGCTTTCTGACATAGTCCACAAACGTATGGTTTCCCTCCGGTACGTGCTTTCCTGTGCCTGTTTAAATGAATTTTGCTGTTAGTTTTAAATTCACACTATTCACGACTAACATTTTTAGGGTTACCTCAGGATTGAATGAAATATTGATGACCCTATCAGTAGGATAGACAACTTTTATGGGTCTTCCCTAGTTCACCAAATTATGTTAAATTACTATGCTCGTTGCCATAATTGTATTACGTTTATTGGTTCTTGAAATAAATGACGATAAAAATTATCTTTGAGACGCAAAGCCAGGGAAAACTATTCATGGACATCTGGCACTGGCGGGATGGTGGTGTAGGTTTATGTTGGGTGCCCTGGAGCCGGAAGGTCGAGGGCTCGAATCCAATTCAAGCCGCCGCGTAAGTACACAGAGCAGTGTCCCCGCTGTAGTCGGAGGCGTCTCTGAATAGTTATTGAATGAGCGCAATAAGAGGTGCTTACTGCTCATGCATGCATACATACATTCCGGTAAGGCCAAGCTCCAGAGTGGATTCCATTGTATTGTATTGCATATAATTATTGCACTCATAAAGCTTCTCACAGTGGGTTCTATTGTCACGCCTGTCTAGTCTTTGTCGACCTGTCTCCAAATAGTTTGGGATGGTGAAAATAAAATCGTAATCGTAATTGTAAACACGAAATTTCTAAAGCGGCACTCGAAAGCCAAGCGCGGGGCACTAGCTTATTCACGAGCGCTGTCAATTGACAGTGAAATTTATTTGATTAGTAGATTGTCTGAAGATAAACTGTAGGCCTAATTAAGTTGTTTTTACTGTAATTAAGTTATTTTTACTGTAGCGAAGTTGTTTTTGTTAACTGAATATTTATTTTGAATCTTACCTTATACGCTGTCGCTAATTACATGACGTCACAGTTTTTGTGCTCTTTCAGCGTTGCCAGGTATCGGAAACGCTTTGTCGCAAGACCACGGTGAAATGTCGCCCAAAGTCGCTAGATGACCAGCTAAATGACTAATAATTATTTTCTTTATTGAACAACCCGGTTGGCAGACCGCAACTTGTTAGCCTGCATGCTTACTGTTAAGGGCACTGACATTGCCAGTTGCAATTTATGGTTGTGAAGGATGGACCATCAAGAAATCTGATGAAATAAGGAAAAATGGATTTGAAATAAAAGTACTGAGGCAGATACTAAGAATTTCAAGGACTGCAAAGAAACCAATGAATGGGTACTGGAACAAATTGGCACACAGCGTCAGCTTTCAAGCAACATTAAAACAAGTAAAATGAAATACTTTTGGTCACATTATGAGGGGAAAGTGGAACTGCTTGGAAACAGAGATAATGCAGGGCCCAACAGCTGGATCAAGAGCATTAAAAACCCATAAAAAACCATTGGTCACGCCCCCCAGGTGGTCTAGTATCCCTCAATAAAATTCTTGCCGAATAGTCACGTGCCACATGTCACGGTTCCCATGTCCAAACTTACATAATTTCAAGGTGCAATCATAGCCTATCAAGGGTGGATACAGAAATTTTCGATGAAGGGTCAAAGTTTTTGGGTCTTGGTTGGTCCAGGGAAAAAATTTCGTCTTGGTCGCCGAACAAATCTCATGACTTTTTTTTAGCCATTTGTCTCGAATTTCCAAAAAAAGATATAATTTCTTCCGCCAAAAAACTGATGACCTTTTTCTGTTTTAGTCGTCCGAACCTCGTATACGTACCTCGTGGGTGTGGGGGAGGGACATACGGAGCAGCTCACGGGGGGCCACGTCAACTGTCCAGGCCAGAATAGCTGGTCGAAAATAAAGAAATTTCTAAATGGGGGCATAACCATTTTGGCCCCCCTGGATCCGCCCCTGTAGCCTATAATTATATTGAAACTAAATATTCCAGTTTGTGCAGAAATGAATGAATCCACTGCTGTAGCCCCTATTACAAGATATCTTAACCTATATCTCAAATCAAAATACAAAATCCAGCGGGGTGTTAAGAAATCGCACTTGGCAGTCAATATTGCAAAAAGTTAATATTGAACTGAAGATTAAAGGAATTGTTTTTGTACGGTATTTTCGCGGCATAATAGAACACAAACGACAAAAAAATTTATACGAAATCAGTCCAACGTCATCATATCCTTCCAGTTAACCATTGCTAATCAGCTCTTGGGTGAAGTCACAAAATTAGAAGAAATAAAATTGGTACTATAATTTTAATTCACCTTTTTTTTTATTTTCCGCGTGTCGATGTAGGTTTCGTGTACGACCCACAGAAATAGAAATTCGATGAAAAATATTTCCTCACGAAGTAGAAGCGGGATTTAGCGCGTGAGGGTCGGTTAGGGCTCAGGTTAGGCGTCGTGAGGGTCGGTTAGGGTTAGTTTTAGGGTTAGTGCAGTCATTCTGCTGGATTGATGAAGAATAATTTTCAATGTAAAATTGATGAAAAAGATATACTGACAAAATAGAAACGGGATTTATCGAACAAATTCTTGTCTAAGCAAAAGCTGGATCGATAAAAATGGTTCTGGACAAACTAGAAGTTGGCGAAATTAAATCGAAAAAAAAGGTGAATTAAAATTATAGTACCATAAAATTAATATCAGGCATAATTGCCATAACAGTGCACTACTATTTCAATCGTTTAACGATTACAGAAACGTTACGTAATAACTAGCACGGATAACGTTTCTTATCAGTAAAGGCTGAGAGCAGCTTTGCATATTATACGACAGAAGAAAACCATGTTATGACATTATTTCCATATGGAACGCGTAGGTCTATGTTGCTAGGATTGACATTATGTGCAGTACATAATTATTATGAATGTCAGCGGAGCTTTACTCAGATTTAGCATGTAATGACTCTGCAACGGGGGTTTGACATAACTACAATTGACTAGTGTGTAAATAGAACAGAATTACTTGAGAGTTTTCACTGACAAAACAGTTAGTGGGTTATCTTTCTTCTAGTAGGGATTTTAGCATGATTTCCAAATATAATTTGAAAAATGTATTTCACAATTATGATACAAAATAGATTATCTGCAGAATGGGATTTCTCAAGATGTATCAACTTTAATTAAAGAGAGGCTAAATGTTTTGTCAAAAACATAGCACACAAATGTTTTTTTCTACTGTATGGATTCTCCCGGGATTTTCAGAGCTGAAGTGCACGAGAATGTCTTCTTGCAATGCAGGTCAGAGTAAGCTTTCTCTCCAGAGTGTGTCTTTTCGTGAGTTCTCAGACATGAAGTGCGTGAGAATGTCTTCTTGCGAACCTGGCAAAGGTATGCTTTCTGTCCAAAGTGGGTCTTTTCATGAAATTTCAGACTTGTAGCCCACGAGAATGTCTTCTGGCATTGTTGGCAAAGATATGGTCTCTCCCCAGTGTGGATCCTTTCATGAACTCTCAGGCTTGAAGCGCTTGAGAGTGTCTTCTGGCATAGTTGGCAAAGGTATGGTTTCTCACCAGAGTGAATTCTTTCATGCGTTCTCAGATTTGAACCGCGAGAAAATGACTTCTGACATACCCGGCAAAGGTATGGTTTCTCTCCTGTGTGCCTTCTCATGTGCTTCTTTAGATTTCCACTATTGCTACTCTTGTACCGACACAACTGACAATGGTATGGTTTCTCTCCAGTGTGAATTCTAACATGATTTTTTAGACTTGAATTGATTGAGAACGTCTTCTGACATACTCGACAAAGGTATGGTTTCTCTCCAGTATGCTTTCTCATGTGCCTCTTTAGATTAACACTATTGCTACTCTTGTACCGACACAAATGACAATGATATGGTTTCTCTCCAGTGTGAATTCTAACATGACTTTTTAGTCTGGAAGAAAAGTGGAATCTTTTTTGACAAACATGACATTGGTAAGGTGGCTCTCCAGTATGGCTTCTAACACGGATGCGTAAATTGGAAGAAGTACGAAATGTATTTTTAGATGTCTCACGACTAAATGGTTTCTCTCCAGTATGGATTCTAACATGAAATAGCAGTCCGGAAGAATGAGAATATCTCTGTGCGCATGAGCGACATTGGTATGGTTTTTCTCCACTGTGTATTCTAAAGTTGTCTTTAAGATTAGAAGATGAGGAAAACGTTTTCTGACACAGCAGACAAAGGTATGGCTTTTCTCCAAAGTGAACTTTTTCATGGCTTCTGAGACTTGATCCGCGTGAAAATGTTTTCTGACATAAGTTGCAAATGTATGGTTTCTCTCCAGTATGTGTTCTCATGTGACTATTTAAATTGTCTTTACGATTAGTAACGTATTGACATGATTGACATTGGTGATGTTTATCTCCAGTATGATTTCTTGCATGATCTTTGAGATAGAAAGACTGGAAGAAACTCTTTTTGCATATCTGGCATTGGTGAGGTCTCTCTCCAGTATGGGATCTATTGTGTATCCGAAGAAAAGAAAGTCGAGTGAAAGATTTCTTGCACAACTGGCACTGATATGGTTTCTCTCCAGTGTGAGTTCGAGCATGAACTTTTAGAATGGAAGATGAAGCAAACTGTTTTTGACAAACCTGACATTGATAAGTCTTCTCTCCAGAATGGATTTTAAGATGATGTTGTAATCCAGAAGATTGGGTAAAGTTTTTATAGAACAAGTTACATTTAAATGTTTTTTCGCCAGTATGGATTCTAATATGACTTTGCAGATGACAAGATTTGTAGAATGTTTTTTGGCAAACATGGCAATGGAATCGTCTTTTTTCAGAGTGGGCTGTTTCATGACTTCTGCAGTTCTGTGTTCTGAATCCCATGAGAATGTTTTCTGACATACCGCACAAACGTATGGCTCATAACCAGTAGGTGTTCTCCTGTGCCTGTTTAAATAAATTTTACGATTACTTTTAAATTCACACAACTGAAATTTCTACGGTTAATTCTTGCATTTTATTACACATTGAAAGCCTGGGAAAATAAGTGTTCATGGACTCTGGCACTGGTGGGGCTGTGGTGTAGTGGTATGCTCGGTACATTGGAGCCGGAAGGTTGCGGGTTCAAATTTAATTTATGGTCTGTTAAGCATGAACTGTATTGCTCTGGTTCATTGTTCGTCATGGTCGGTCCATTTTTCTGGTTCTTACAAAGCAGTCTCCGAAATGAACTTCTTGGTCTTTCTTTGCCCGAATCGACCCTTTAGGGTCTATCGCATGAATCGTTTAAAAGCCATTCTCTATGTAAGTGATTTGGCGATGTCAGGTCAGCAGCGACTGTGAGGAGTTTCTCTTGAAGTGGTGTCATATAAATTCATGATTACCGTACGATTACTGTCATATAAATAATATAATTAGCTTTTCTCAACCCATCGGCAACATCTGTTTCAGTTAATATAATTTCTTTACCTTCTGACAAACGCTTTCGCCGAAATATCGGTATGCATTGGTATAAAATCTCACCCATTTTCACACATTTTATGATCATTTCCGATTATCCCATGACAAAGGTTCCACGACATTGGTCTACAGACAACTCGTCTAACGATAATTAAGTGGTCCCCTGATAATTCGTCCAACGACAACTGGTCTACAGACGAATCATATATGAATGAAATAGAAGCTGGATTGATGAACAAAATGTTAAGTGGTTTTCTAGCTTAAATGGAAGCTGGATTGATGATTTTAATTCACGTATTTCAACATTTTCATCAATACGAGCTTGTATTTCAGATCTACAAATACCGTTGTTCATCTTTGTTTTCCCATACGTTATTTTCGTCAATCCTGCTTCTATTTCACCTGCCAAAGAACCTTCATCCAGATTCCATTTCTCTTGCATTTTTTGATAAATTCAGCATCCATTTCACATGTAAAAACTTTCACCCAGCTTCCATTTCTCAAGCGCTGGACCAGTTGTCTGGGGACCACTTGTCGCTAGACAAGTTGTCTGTAGACCAGTTGTCGTGACACCCATGACAAATTAGGTGATCGAACGACTTGGTCGGCAGGCAGAAATTTGAGCCGCACCATATTGCGTAGGCTACTATGCAGGGAATGGCTGCAGGTAGACCTGGGAGTGACTTTGGTCAGCTAATCTGACCCCACTTGACCCGAAAGTGACTTGAGGTCGACTTGAAGTCGACTTCTCGGCGCCAAAACGACTTGACCCGACTTGGCAGAAAAACAACCGACTTCCGACTTGAAGTCGACTTCTGACATGGTAATAGCCATTAGCCCAGGTACGGCTACTAATGCAAGAAGTCAAGCCAATTTTTCTGCAAGTATTAATTTCATTTAGGCCTACCAATGAGTAATGAGGCCTCAACAATGAATTTATGCATGAATCTGTTAAAGTGTTAATAATCCAATTTCAGGCTATTATTTTGTGTTTCAGTTTGAATAGTTTGGTGATGCTTTGAGCCATCTATATAGTAGCCTAGACAATGCGTCGGCAAATTATTAGGCCTATGAATTTTAGCTCGTCCATTGTCTTCGATTATTCAGATTACCCTCAATATTATTATAATATTTATTATTAATACTAATATTAAATAAATTTGTACATCGCGCAAGGTCTAAGATAAAAATGGCGGACCGCGGACTGGTTGCACTGAATGAATGGCGTGATATGATATAGACCTAGGCCTATGCCTAATTTGCGATATTATTATGTTTTCATAATTATTCGGCCACTAACATCATTCCGCAACTTAGCAAATAGCATTGCAAGCGCGTCATCCTATAGTAGGCTACAGCTAATAGGCCTACTCACTGACAGTAAAGTCTTTTATTGTTCAATTGGCCTTACAATAGTTTTTCCGTCTGCAGACAACAGTACTGCAGATGCAGCGTGCCAAAGTAGCGCCAAACTATCGATTTATTATAGCCTAGGCCTTGTAGATCCAGCTTTCTTTGCGCCGAATTCACTGACAACAGTAGAAGTTCACTGATTTGCTTGATAAGCACACGTGCTAAATTGCTAATATTTTAGTAACATTTTGTTTCACCATTTTAATTAAGCGCATGCCGAAGCGTGACGTTTTAGTATAAAATAGCAAAATAATGAAGATAGGCAGAGTGCAGACGGCAGTCTGTACAATAGCCTACCGGTAAAATAACCAGTCCCGGTGGGCCATAGCTAAGTCTCTGTGTATAGCTATATAAGGCCTCAATCACCATTCTTGTAAACACACTTGGCTACAAAAGCTGCTTAAATGGTGTCACGATCATTGGTTTGAAGGGACAAATTTAACCATGTTTGTGTCTCAAGTCGGTTTAAGTCGACTTGCGATAAAAACAACTTCAAGTGACTTCTCTCTACAAAATTCGACTTGGGGTCAGTTGCGGTGAGCAGAAACGACCCGACCCGACTTGGGATGGCCAAGTCGACTGGGGTCGACTTATTGG
This sequence comes from Lumbricus terrestris, assembly GCA_949752735.1. Lineage (NCBI taxonomy): Eukaryota > Metazoa > Annelida > Clitellata > Crassiclitellata > Lumbricidae > Lumbricus > Lumbricus terrestris. The sequence continues at coordinate 7,918,095 of OX457046.1, forward strand.
GGTCGACTCCCAGGTCTAGCTGCAGGACATAGACGAGTGGTGTGGAATAAACATACAAGAGTTAACACATCGAGCAAAAGATCGGGAATCATGGAGGAGAGTAGTCAAGTGCACAGTGGACACCTACGGGCTATCAGCCCATGGATCTTGAAGAAGAAGAAGACTAAGCTTAAAATAGAATTAATAAGAAGTGACTTATCCTAAAAGCTTCTACGGACTACCAAAATGGACATTGTGCGGAAAGTCAAAAGTCAATTGACTAGCCAGTGAAACTTAATTTATTGGTAGATTGTCTAAAGATAAACTGCAATTAAGTTTATTTTAAATTGAATATTATTTTTGAATCTTACCGTAACGATGTCGCTAATTGTATGACGTCATAGTTTTTGTGGTCTACGCGTAAAGAAGGAGATTGTATATGAAGCAAGAGGTGTCAAATGTATAAGGCAGGCAGTGTGACAAGCGTGTCGTGTCAATAGCATTGACTAAGCTAATAATACTGCGAGTTTTAATGCATAAATATTATTATGGCTTTAACCAATATGCCTCATATTAACAGCTAAATTGTGAAATTCTCGAATCTAAATTGATTTGAACACTTCACGTTTTGTACATCGTTCAAATTTCTTTGCATAGGCCTATCAGACACGGGTCTAGGGCTTTACCCCTCGGCCCATTACCCTCCATTACGGTATTATCCCCTACCATTACCCCCGGAGACAATTACCCCCGCCATTACCCCCTGCCATTACCCCCCGCCATTACCAGCTAATTATGTTGGCACTTAGCGCCTATTAACAATTAGACCCAGTAAATTCGCACCTTATTCACGCAGTTTGTACCATGGCTGAAATATTCTTGCTTAAATGGAAGCTGGATTGAAGAATATAGTCTTGCTTAACTGGAAGCTGGATTGAAGAAAATATTCTTGCTTAAATGGAAGCTGGATTGAAGAAAATATTCTTGCTTAACTGGAAGCTGGATGGAAGAAAATATTCTTGCTTAAATGAAAGCTGGGTTTAAGAAAATAGTCTTGCTTAACTGGAAGCTGGATTGAAGAAAATATCCTTGCTTAAATGGAAGCTGGATTGAAGAAAGTAGTCTCGCTTAACTGGAAGCTGGATGGAAGAAAATATACTTGTTTAAATGGAAGCTGGATTGAAAAATAGTCTTGCTTAACTGGAGGCTGGATTGAAGAAAATATTCTTGCTTAAATGGAAGCTGGAGTGAAGAAAATATTCTGGCTTAAATTGGAGCTGGATTGATGAAAAATAATAGTAATTTAAATGGAAGTTGGATTGATATTTAGAATATAAACTCCGTTTATATGATTTGTCTTCCATCTATGGAGGTAATGGCGGAGGGGTAATGGCGGGGGTGGGTAATTGTCTCCGGGGGTAATGGCAGGGGGTAATGGCAGGGAGGCAAAAAAATCGCTTGATTAGTGGCCTATTCGTGCTATAAAACCAGACCGAACATTGAAAAAACTAAACAGTTTGCGTGATGTTAGCTTAATAGGATAACATAACATAGCAAAACATAACATAGCAAAACATAACATATTAACAGCATGACATTACATAGCAAGGGTCAAAGTCGTTTAGAAGACGTTGGGTCTGTGTTAGAAGCACAGCAAATTATCATGGACCACTAAATTAGCCCAATTTTCGTAGCTTCTTCTTAAACGCTGTGATTGTGTCAACTGCTACAGTGCAGAATTTATGAAATTTAAGCGATTGACAAGAACACAAATCTTGCTACTAACGGTGTGGTGATGGCGCATTGGATCATGCACTGGGATGGAGATAAGCGAACCCGAGTTTGATTCCAGAAGCCCCCGGACGATAGACGTGCTCTGTAGGCTATTTTTTTGCAGGCCGTGTGTTCTAAACTCGGGTTCGCTTATCTCCATCCCAGTGTGTGATAGAATGCGCCATCACCACACCGTTCACTAATATTGTGAAGACGACAGAGATGAATTAAAATTAAAACATTGCACCAGAGTAATGCGATTCATGTTAGACGGACCAGTTGGAAGTCTACTGCAGTTGACTGCGGCTGCTGGTAGCAAAGTGCAAAAGTGTGCTATCGGATTGGGTATGGGCAATGCTAAAACAGTTTAGCCAGAATGCTAACAACGTCTATTAGCAGTGCTGAGAACAGTGAGAAGCGAATAAGAAAAGTTTAGAGGAAGCATTACACGACAATCAAAGTAGCGTGAAGGAACTGTAAGAATCAATGACGTGATATTTGACCTCAGGGAATTTCTCCTTTCATGTTGTTTGTTGATCTATCTAAACACCTTTCGATATCGATTGTAGCTAAGACAGACCTTTTGCTAATTATTTTGTGTTGTTGCATGTTAGGCTTCATTGCATGATAAATAATCTTGCATGAATAGATCATTTTCAAAAAACACAACATCTTACATTTGCCCATCCAACCTACAAGTTATGTGGAATGGACAGGTCCAAAACTTCCAAAATTATTACAAGGTGCAATCAAAACCTATATTTTGAAACTAAACGTTTCATTTTGTACAAAAATATAAGGATTCGCTGCTGCAGGCAAGATATGAAAACTCAAAACAAACACAAAATCCTGCGTGGTATTAATATGACTCCCGCTTGGTAATCAATGTAGCAAAAAAGAATGGTGAACTCAAGGGTCAAAGCAATTGTTTTGCACGATATTTTCGCGGCGTAATAGAACACTAACGACCACAAAATATGTCCAACCTGATCATAATCCTTACCAATCAGCTCATAGGTGAAAAGTAACAAAATTAGAAAATCAAATAAAGTTAATATCGATTATAAATGCATAATTGCGAAAAGAGTGCACTCTTATTTCTATCATACAACGATTGCAGAAACGTTACATAATAACTGGCACGATACAATTCAGTAAAGGCTGAGAGCAGCTTTGCATATTAAAATTATAGGACAGAACAAAATGATAATTATGTCAACTCGAAGGCCTACATTCCTACGATTGATGTTATATGCAGAACATTAAAAAGACCAGCTTAGTGTTAAACAGACTTCGCATGCAATAGACTTAACACTGCAACGAAGTTATCCATACGGTTTCAAACTAAGACTTAGTGTGGGTTCATGTGTGAACCAACAGAACACAATCACTTGGAGAATTTTCACGGCCATAAGTCAGTCGTTTACCTTTACTGGAGTATGGGTTCTTGTATGATATCCAAATATTATATGGAAACTGCCTTTTACAACTACGATACAAATGGGTTTTTTGCAGCATGGGATTTCTCATGATGCATCAATTTTAAAGACAGGGAAAATGTTTCGACACAAACATGGCACATAAATGTTTTTTCTCATGTGTGGATTCTCCTGTGCTTTTTCAGACTTGATGTTCCTGAGAATTTCTTCTGGCAAACATGGCAAAGGTATGGTTTCTCTCCAGAGTGGGTCTTCTCGTGAGTTCTCAGACTTGAGGCGCATGAGAATATCTTCTGGCATACCTGGCAAAGATGTGGATTCTCCCCAGTATGGGTCTTTTCATGAGCTTTTAGTCTTGAAGCGCATGAGAATGTCTTCTGGCATACCTGGCACACGTGCGGTTTCTTTCCAGAATGGGTTTTTTCATGACGTCTTAGAACATAATTGAATTGGAACGTTTTTCGACACACTTGACAAATGTATGGTCTCTCCCCTGTATGTTTTCTCATGTGCTTCTTTAGATTCCCAGAAACGCGACTCGTGTACTGACACAACTGACAATGATATGGTTTCTCCCCAGTATGAATTCTAACGTGATTTTTTAGTCTGGAAGAAAAGTAAAATCTTTTGTTACAAACGTGACATTGGTAAGGCGTTACTCCCGTGTGGCTTCTAATATGGACACTCATACTCGAAGAAGTTTGAAATGCTTTTTTACACGTCTGACACCTAAATGGTTTCTCTCCAGTATGGGTTCTAACATGATGCAACAATCCGGAAGAATGAGAATATCTCTGTGCACATGAGTGACATTGGAATGGTTTCTCTCCACTGTGTATTCTATTGTGGTCTTTAAGATGAGAAGATAAGGAAAACGTTTTCTGACAAACCTGACAAAGGTATGGTTTTTCTCCAAAGTGGACTTTTTCATGGCTTCTGAGACTTGATCTGCGTGAAAATGTTTTCTGACATAAGGTGCAAATGTATGGTTTTTCTCCAGTGTGTGTTCTTATGTGCCTATTTAAATGGGTTTTATAATTAGTAGCAAATTCACATAACTCACATTTGTGCTGTTTTTCTCCAGTATGAATTCTTGCATGATCTTTGAGATGGGAAAACTGGAAGAAACTCTTTTTACATATTTCGCATTGGTATGGTCTCTCTCCAGTATGGGTTCTATTGTGTGACTTTAGATTAGAAATCTGTGTGAAAGATTTCCTGCATATCGGGCACTGATATGGTTTCTCTCCAGTGTGCGTTCTATTGTGTTTCTTCAGAGTAGAAGCATGTGTGAAAGATTTCTTGCACAACTGGCACTGATATGGTTTATCTCCAGTGTGAGCTCGAACACGCATTTTCAGATTGGTAGATATGGTAAACTGTTCTAGACACACGTAGCATTGGAAACCTGGCTTCTCTCCAGCAGAGAGCTTGAAGTGGCGCTATAGAAATGGAGAAATAAGAAATCATGAAATGTCGTGTGAAACGCTTTCAATTATTTTATGTGTTCAGATGAGTGCGTTTATAACCTTCAAGACGTCCAGGCCCCAGTTAATATAAATAAATTTAAACAGAAACTGTTCCTACATATATAAAGAAAAAATACAGTATTTTGAACTTCAACATAGCAGGTCCACATAAAATTTTATTAACTGCTGTACGCACTGGAATTTGGGTTCATGAGGCCCGTGCGTCAGCTGTAATATTTCCCCGTTACAGAGCAATTAAAATCACAAACAGAACAATCCAGATAAACGATTCATCTAGAAACTTGAAGGGAAAGAACGTATAAACAAAACGGAAAGAAGTCGTCCCTACTTTGGATCAATTTAATCATTCTGCGACCAAGATAGTTCTAAGACAGAGCTAAAACTTATGTATAACCAAAGATATAATAAAGATTTATTATAGTTGTACAATAGATAAATAAAGCGGTTACACAAGTAAGCCGTTATAAAAATATTCCGGGAAACTAGTCATTCGACGATAAAACATGTAAAGAATATAAGCTACAGATAAAAATAATAATGTTAGTCTGTTGAATCAAAATAATAATTATAACTATAATATTAATAACAATGTTTGTTACTTTTCCGTAATCTTCTTTAACATTTTTTAAAGTCATCTTCCGTGTCTTCTCTTTCCCTCTCTGCCGATGTTCATGAACGTCCTGTTCGGCGCTTCCGTCCACTTTTCCGAACTCCTCTCTCGGTTGCCTTCTCACGACTGGCTTTCCCCCGACTGCCCATTGCAACTGCAGCTCCTTCAAGTCCTCCCTTAAATCCCCTTCATCTGGCTTCTAGCCAGCCTCAGACAGCGCCTGGTCACATCTTGGCTGCCTGGCTAGCACATCCTCCAAAGGCTCATCCTCATTTCCTAATCTGGTAACGTACAACTCTACCTCCTCTCTTTGACTGGCCTTGACTCTAAAGATACACAGTGCTCAACTATTTTTTATCCTACCAGCTTGGTACCGTCCGATTGCCCATTTCCACTGGTCTACTCAATTCTGCCTGTCGGATGAAATCCGCGAAACCCGCTCTCACGACTCACGAGTAATTCTCAAAAATATTTCTCTGTGCCACTTGCTCTATTAGGTACTTGTGGGTTTGACGACCCCACAGAATTATAAATTCGATGAAAAATATTTCCTGGCGAAATAGAAGCGGGATTTCTCGCGTGAGGGTCGGTTAGGGCTCAGGTTAGGCGTCGTGAGGGTCGGTTAGGGTTAGTTTTAGGGTTAGTGCAGTCATTCTGCTGAAATTGAAGCTGGATTGATGAACACTAATTTTCAATGCAAAATGGATGAAAAATATTTGCTGACGAAATAGAAGCGGGATTTATCGAACAAATTCTTGCCTAAAGAGAAGCTGGATCGATTAAAATGGTTCTGGACAAACTAGAAGTTGGATTTATGAAAGATAACAACGCAGCAACGTTAGTTCTTTCATTTCTGTGGGGTCGTCAAACCCACAAGTACCCTCTATTATCTGCAACTATCATCACTGCCAAATTATCTCAAAACGCTTCTCTATTCTTTTTACTATTACATTTATGTAGCACCTTTTCTATGGTGTGAAAGTTCGATCCTTAGTATCTAAATGAAAACTTCTAAATACAAGCGACACCATTATTTTAGGCTTAAGCCTATTATATGCATTATTATGGGTGCATGCAATATGTTAAGATATTTAATTTAGAGAGTATTGGTGGAGATTATATTGTGTCGTTTAAATTGACGACGAAAGAAAAGGCTTGCGAAAGTTTCCAATAACAATAAAAATTTAATTTTTCGTCGATTCAACAATCCGACTGATATACCGCAGCCGGTTACACAGTAGCCTATACAGTTAGACATTTGCAGTACGAGCAAGTCATGCATTTTAACCAATAATTATTCATAAGGGCACACCTAAAGTACCGTCACAGAAGACATAAATCAGAAATCTAAACAACCAACAGAACAGACGGTCTGCAATACGACGGTAGAGCTCAACGATAAACTGCAATTAAGTTGTTTTTGTGAACTGACTATTAATTTTACGTTCTACCTTGCACAATGTCTCGAATTAAATGACGTCATAGCTTTTTGTGGTCTTCACGTAAAGAAAGAGATAATATTTGATGCAAGAGGTGTAAATTTTTTGACCTGCACAAAAAACATACATTACCATTACATAATAATAACAGTGCAAAAATAGACATCATCTTTAACTAAAATACTATTCGCCGCCGAAGTTTACATGAAGAGAATGGCTTCCAGGCTATTATTTTTTCGGATCAAAATATTGATAGCAAACCACGAAGTGGGATGAGGGATGAAAATCTTCAGACCAAAACAAGAAGCGGGATGATTTTTCTGATTTTTAGTGAAATAAATGCGATGATTGATGCAAATCTAGTTTCCGGGGGGTAATTTGAAACCGTTTTCAAGTTACCGGGGGGCGGTAATGTTTAGAAGGCGGGTCATTTGAAACCTTTACACCGGTGTAAAGGTTTCAAATTATCCCCTCCTAAACATTACCCCCCGGTAACTTGAAACCGGTTTCAGATTACCCCCCCGGAAACTAGATTTGCATCAATCATCGCATTTATTGCACTAATAAAATCAGAAAAATCATCCCGCTTCTTGTTTTGGTCTGAAAAATGTCATCCGTCATCCCACTTCGTGTTTTGTTGTCAATATTTTGATCCGAAAAAAATAATAGCCTCGAAGCCATTTTCTCCACTGTAACTTTAGCGGCGATTGGTATTTTAGTTACAGGTGAAAATATTGATAACAAACCACGAAGTGGAATGACGGATGAAAATCGTCCGACCAAAACAAGAAGCGGGATGATTTTTCCAATTTTTTTAGTGCAATAAATGCGTTGATTGATGCAATTTACAGTTTGCAGGGGGTAATGTTTAGGAGGGGGTAATCTGAAACTTTACACCGGTGTAAAGGTTTCAAATTATCCCCTCCTAAACATTACCCCCCTGTAAACTGTATTTTGCATCAATCATTGCATTTATTGCACTAAAATATCAGAAAAATCATCCCGCTTCTTGTTTTTTTAAAAAAGATTTTCATCCGTCAGCCCACTTCGTGGTTTATTATCAATATTTTCATGTGTAAATAAAATACTAATCGCCGCTGAAGTTACAATGGAGAAATGGCTTCGAGGCTATTATTTTTTTCGATGAAAAAATTGATAACATACCACGAAGTGGGATGACGGATGAAATTCTTCAGACTAAAATAAGAAGAGGGATGATTTTTCTGATTTTTTAGGGCAATAAATGCGATGATTGATGCAAATCTAGTATCTGGGGGTAATCTGAAACCGGTTTCAAGTTACCGGGGGGTAATGTTTAGGAGGGGGTAATTTGAAACCTTTACACCGGCTGCGATCGTCCAAGACCGCCGAGGTGTTCATCCCTGCGACCGCGCGCCTGGAACAGTCTTGCATTAGCTATCCAGGAAATCAAAACTGAATCAACTTTTAAACAACAATTGAAGCTGCACCTGCTCTCGAGCTCATGATATTTACTCTGACAGTTGACATTATGCGTGACAAGCATCCTAGAAGTGGCTTGCTACTGACTATGCTATATAAATTGTCTGAACTACATTACATTACAATTACATTACAAAATTATGCCAAGCGATAGAGGAAATGCAGGGCTACCTTTTCATGCTAATTTTCTTTTTCTTTTGATAAACGGAAGTGCCCAACATAAATAAAAATGTGTGAAAACAGGCGACATTTTACCAAACTGATAATTCTGCGCAATCAGTCAGCGGCTAAAAAGACTTGTATAATTATTAGCTGAAAGAGCTATTGAAGATGAATTGAAAATTGCTAATAAAGCTGACGAAAATCATAATCGTCAGCATGAATATAATGTTATTTCAAGAGAAACTCGTCAGAGGCGCTCCCGACCTAACAGTTCCAAACCACAATCAATCAGAATGATTTTCAAATGCAGGCGGAAAGGAGCAAAGAAAGACAAGAAGTTCATTACGGAGACTGCTAGGTAATTTTTTCTAAAAAGATGGACCAACCATGATGACTTTGCACCAGAGCAATACAATTCATGCTAAACGAACCAGTTGGAACTCTGCCTAAATACACTATAGCTGCTGGCAACAAAGTGCATAAGTGTGCTATCGGATTGGGTATTAGAAAGGGTCAAAAGCAGTCTAACAAGATTGGTAACAAAGGAGGCCTAACAAACGGTTTGCAGGAAGCATTGCACAGCAACAAGAGTAGCGAGAATAAACATTAAGAATTACTGACATAATATACATTGACTGCAGGGAACAATGACATAATTTCTGCTTTCGTGTTGATTGTTGATGTTATATCTTCATGCCTTTCGATGTCGTTCGTAATTCGTGTTGTTGCACACTAGGCATCATTGCATGTAAAAATTAATAATCTTTTATGCATGGATTATTTTCAAAACACAGAATCTTATATGTTTATGCAAAAAGTACACGTTGTGTAGTATTGACGGGTTCCCAAAATATATAATTTTGCATAATTTCGAGGTAGCCTACACTCATATACATTAAACTTAAATATGCAATTTGTGCATAAATGAATTATGAATCCACTGCTACATTACAAGATATGACATCTCAAAATCCAGCAGGGTTGTTAACCACTCCCACCTGGTGGTCAATGTCGCAAAAACATTGATGAGTAAAGGGTTTTCAATGCAACTGTTTGGCACGTTACTTTCGCGACATAACAGAACATTATGAATGTGTGTTTGTCGTTGTCAAGGCGCACCAGTAGCAGCATGGCCGTTAGGGCGACATTAAATTGTCGTCATCATCGTTATTATTATTATTATTATTATTATTATTATTATTATTATTATTATTATTATTATTATTATTATTATTATTATTATTATTAACGACCACCAATATAAGAAATCTGTCCATATATTCTTCCAGTTTACCCTAACCAATCAGTCCTTGAGTCAAAGTTAAGCAAATAAAAAAAACAAGAATGAAGACAACATTAATACCAGTTAGCCTATACGAAATGAGTACAGCATCATTTCAATTATTTTACGATTAGAGAAACGTTACGCATTAGGCTAACTGGCACGCTTCTCGTCAGTAAAACCTGAGAGCAGCTTTGCATATTTTAATTATATGACATAACAAAATTATATGACAACATTTCCACATAGAACTGGAAAGTAGGCCTATGTTCCTACGATTGATGTTATATGCAGGACATAATAATTATTATGAAGCCCAGCTTATTCAGCGTAAAACTGACTTCGCAAGCAATAGGACATGACTCTGCAATAGGGTTGTCCAGGAAAGCAAAACGTTTCAGAAAACACCCATACTGAAGTTTTTCCCATGATTTTATTCATGTGTGGCCTACAGATATTTTTTACATAATTTTAAAATGTCATCCTGAGGTCCCTCATGGCCCCTGAACTTGGGGACCGATTGTGGTAGAAATCGCACTGTATTTTCAATACGAACAACTGATAGCTTAAGCAGATAGAACTTATAGTTGCACTATTAGACACCAAGATGATATAATTTTCATTACTATTGACTAATCAGCAATAAAACAAGTTGAAATGTACTATCAGAGCAATATAAGGGGCCATCCATAAATGACGTCATGCAATTTAGGACGATTTTTGACTCCGAATCCCTCGTTGCACGTAATCACAAAATTCATACGTTATCTAGTAAGAAACTGTCATAAAATAGTGACAGATGTGTGACCCGGTCCCTCCCCCTAGGGTGCGTGACGTCATTTATGGACGGTCCCCAATGAAGTACCAATACGCACCCGCCGCAGGCGTCACATCATATGGTTCACATCCATATTTTTCACATAATTTTAGTAATGCAATTATGCGACTGTTGCGAATGCCTTGACACAAAGCCTATATGCTTAAAGATGTCGACTCTCCAACAGCACCCAGATTTATTCGTAGTGTCTTGCTTAATGTATTCTTGTCAAAAGCTTGATATGGCTTCATGTGCTCTTTGACACCCTGCAAAGGCCATGGAGGATCATTGTTCAGGATCGGTCGTAATAATGGTTGCGAATTAGCCTAAGTATGATAAATTTGATAATGTATAAGCTTCAGTCCACGCTCAGCTGTGTCGTTTGCTGATGCTCCAGCAAGATTACCTCCCGCTTTGTCCATGACATGATTGATTTAGTGAAGTTGATAATGACAGTTGCCAATACTGAAATTGATTAACTTGGCAAGAATTTCTAGGGTGGTTGGGAGTTTCAACCCTCCAGTCTTTCCTACAGACCCATAGTAGAGTATGTTTTTCACACACCAATTCTTAGTGGATCATAGGCCAACCCACTCCGTTATTTGTCCACAATTCTCACACTGGTGGTACCTCGAGGAAGAAATTATTCCATTTGTACTTTTGAGCAAAAATCTCATGATAACAAGAATTAGCAACTCGATTGTTAGCAACACCACACCACTGCATGCCTGAGACCATCTACAAGTTTCGATAGGTCTTGCCTTCAAACAAGTTGCTCGCGATACAACCTTAAAGAACAGTACTTAACTGACCCAGAATCACACACTCTGTTCTGACTGCTGGTGGACCAGTGCTGGATATCAGCATTCAGCAATGACTGGCTAGTTAAACCAGCCAATCGATGGTCATGTTACCAAACATACATCTCAGCTGAGAAATTGTTTCGTGCTGTCAAAGTTGTAAAGGACATAGCTGAGCGTGGACTGAAGCTTATTATCAGACTTCGCAACCATTATTACGACCGATCTTGAACAAAGATCCTCCATGGCCTTTACAGGATGTTGAAGAGCACATGAAGCTATACGAAACTTTTTACAAGAAGACATTAAACAAGGCACTACGAATAGTTCCCGTAATCATAGTCTGGGTGCTGTTGGAGAGTCGACATCTTTAAGCATATAGGCTTTGTGTCAAGGCATTCGCAGCAGCCGCATTACTAACATTATGTGAAAACCAGGGGTGCGAACCATATGATGCGACACCTGCGACGGGTGCGTATTGGTACTTCATTGGGGACCGTCCATAAATGACGTCACGCACCCTAGGGGGAGGGACCGAGTCACACATCTGTTACTATTTGTGACAGTTTCTGACTAGATATCGTATGAGTTTTGTGATTACGTGTAACGAGGGGTTTCGGGGTCAAAAATCGTCCTAAATTGCGTGGCGTCATTTATGGATGGCCCCTTATATTGCTCAGATAGTACATTTCAACTTGTTTTACTGCTAATTAGTCAAGAGTAATGAAAATTATATCATCTTGGTGTCTAATAGTGCAACTGTGAGTCCTATCGGCTTTGCTATCAGTTGTTCGTATTGAAAATACAGTGCGATTTCTACCACAATCGGTCCCCAAGTTCAGGGGCCATGAGGGACCTCAGGATGACATTTTAAAATTATGTAAAAAATATCTGTAGGCCACACATGAATAAAATCATGGGAAAAACTTCAGTATGGATGTTTTCTTAAACATTTTGTTTTTCTGGACAACCCTACTCTGCAACTAGGTTTTTTAAAATATATATATAATTATAGTTTCAAACTAAGACTAAGTGTGGCTTGACGTGTGAACCAACAGAACATAATCACTTGAGAAGTTTAATTGTCATAAGTCTTTCACCTAATAAGGATTCTTACATGATTTTCAAAAATTTGTTGGAAAATGTTTTTCACAATTATGATACAAATGGTTTATCGGCAGAATGGGACTTCTGATGATGTATCAAATTTGAAGGCAGAGGAAATGTTTTTTCTTTATCCTGTACGAATTTGTCCGTTTTTTTCAGAGGTGAAGTGCATAAGAATGTCTTCTGGCATTCTTGGCAAATGAACGGTTTCTCTCCGGTGTGAGTCTTTTCATGAGCTCTCAGGCTTGATTGAGAATATCTGTGTGCGAATAACATTGGAATGGCTACTCTCCACTGTGTATTCGAATGTGCCTTTTAAGAGAAGAAGAAAAAGAAAACGTTTTCTGACACACCAGACATATGAATGGTTTTTCTCCAGAGTGACTTTTTTCATGGCTTCTGAGACCTGATCCGCGTGAAAATATTTTCCGACATATGGTGCATATGTATGGTTTTTCTCCAGTATGTGTTCTCATATGGACATTTAAATTGCTTTTACGATTAGTAGCAAATACACATAACTGACATTTGTGCTGTTTATCTCCAGTATGAATTATTGTATGATCTTTGAGATTGGAAGACCGGAAGAAGCTCTTTTTGCACATCTGGCATTGGTAAGGTCTCTCTCCAGAATGGGTTCTATTGTGTCCCTCCAGATGACGAAGCAGTGTGAAAGATTTCTTGCACAACTGACACTGATATGGTTTCTCTCCAGTGTGAGTTCGAACATGCATTTTTAGATGGGTAGATATGGTAAACTCTTTTAGACAAATATGGCATTGGAAAGGCTTCTCTCCAGTATGAACTTTAAGATGATATCGTAATCCGGAAGATTGGGGAAAACCTTTATTGCACAAGTGACACTTAAATGGTTTTTCACCAGTATGGATTCTAATATGAGTTTGCAGATTATTGGATGTGTAGAATGTTTTTTGGCAAAGATGGCAATGAAATGGTTTTTCTACATAGTGAATTTTTTCATGGCTTCTGAGATCTGATCCACATGAAAATGTTTTTTGACATAAGGTGCAAATGTATGGTTTCTCTCTGACAGCATGTGTTCTCATGTGCCTTTTTAAACTGTCTTTGCGAATAGTAACATATTCACATGACTGACATTTGTGCGGTTTATCTCCAGCATGAATTCTTACATGATATTTGAGGTGGGAAGACTGGAGGAAACTCTTTTTGCACATCTGGCATTGGAAAGGTCTCTCTCCAGTATGACTTCTATTGTGTTCCTTAAGATGAGACATCTGTGTGAAAGATTTCTTGCACAACTGGCACTTGTATGGTTTCTCTCCAGTGTGAGTTCGAACATGTATTTTCAGATTCGAAGATGTAGTGAACTCTTTTAGACACAGGTGGCATTGGAAAGGCTTCTCTCCAGCATGGACTTTAAGATGATATCGTAATCCGGTTGATTCGGGATAGCCTTTTTTGCACAAGGGACACATATATGGTTTTTCACCAGTATGGATTCTAATATGACTTTGCAGATGATCAGATTTGCAGAATGTTTGTAGGCAAACCTGGCAATGGAATGGTTTTTCTCCAGAGTGAGCTGACATTTCAAAACTTCTGCGGATCTGAGTACTGGAGCTCATGAGAATGTTTCCTGACATACATGTAGTCCACAAAGGTGTGGTTTCTCTCCGGTAGGTGCTCTCCTGTGCCTGTTTAAATGAATTTTATGGTTAGTTTTAAATTCACACAATTCATGACTAACATTTTTAACTGTTATCTCAGAATTGAATGAAATCTTGGTGTCGCAATCAGTAGGATTGTCCATCTTTTCTGGGTCCGCCGTAGTTCACAAAATTATGTTAAATTATTATGTTCGTTGCCATAATTGTATTACGTTTCTTGGTTCTTGAAATAAATGACGATCAAAATTATCTTTCGGACGCAAAGCCAGGGAAAAACAATTCATGGACATCTGGCACTGGCGGGGCGGTGGTGTAGGTTTATGTTGGGTGCCTTGGAGCCGGAAGGTCGAGGGCTCGAAACCAATTCAAACCGCCGCCTAAGTACCCCGAGCAGGTGGCACCCCGTCAAAATAGCCCGGTCAAAATAACCCCGTCAAAACAGCCCCGTCATAATCGCCCACCGACAAAACAGCCCCGTCAAAATCGCTCAGCGACACAATATCCCCGTCAAAATAGCCCCGTCAGAACAGCCCGAGGCTATTTTGTCGGGAACCGGCAAAGTCGCGGAAGAACACAATTTTCGTAAAAAAATAGACCAACTGAAGCCGAAGGTAGAGTTCTATAATGACTCGGTAGACGTTCTAGAATGACTCGGTAGACACCAAGAACTAACGTTGCAGCGTTGTTATCTTTAATAAATCCAACTTCTAGTTTGCCGAAAATCCTTTTAATCAATCCAGCTTCTCTTTAGGCAAGAATTTGTTCGATAAGTCCCGCTTCTATTTCGTCAGCAAATATTTTTCATCCATTTTTCATTGAAAATTATTGTTCATCAATCCAGCTTCAGAATGACTGCACTAACCCTAAAACTAACCCTAACCGACCCTCACGACGCCTAACCTGAGCCCTAACCGACCCTCATGTACGATAAATCCCGCTTCAATTTCGTCAGGAAATATTTTTCATCAAATTTATTAAAAAAAGTTACTTGCTACCGAGTCATTATAGAATATAACCCTATTAATATAAGTCGGATTTAAGCCTTTTCGTCAATCCAGACTCTATTTAAGATCTATAAATGCGATGATTGATGCAAATCTAGTTTCCGAGGGGGGGGGGTAATCTGAAACCAGTTTCAAGTTACCGGGGGGGGGGTAATGTTTAGGAGCGGGTAATTTGAAACCTTTACACCGAGTTAATGCGTAAGCATGAGGAATTTAACGGTTATGCGGAGGACAGAGTGAGTAGAAGGGCCCTAATAAATATTATCGGATTTATCAGGGCCCCCTGATAGCTGAGGTTGCAAAGAACGAAAGAAAAGGGACCAATCTGTACCGATTAGGGGTCGGGGTAGCCGCGGAAGCTCCAAAGCATTTTTAGCTGTGTTTTAGCTGTGTTGTGCCAAAATAATAGCTCTAACAGCAGCATAGGAGCACGTCAATCGTCCGGGGGCTTCGGGAATCAAACCGGTGTAAAGGTTTCAAATTACCCCCTCATAAACATTACCCCCTGAAAACTGTATTTTGCATCAATCATCGAATTTATTGCACTTAAAATATCAGAAAAATCATCACGCTTCTTGTTTTGGTCTGAAGATTTTCATGCGTCATCCCACTTCGTGGTTTGTTATCAATATTTTTTATCTGCAACTAAAATGCTAATCTCCGCTCAAGTTACAATGGAGAAATGGCTTCGAGGCTATTATTTTTGTTCGATAAAAAAATTGATAACATACCACAAAGTGGGATGACGGATGAAATTCTTCAGACCAAAACAAGAAGCGGGATGATTTCTTGAATGCAATAAATGCGATGATTTATGCAAATCTAGTTTCCGGGGGGTAATCTTAAACCGGTTTCAAGTTACCGGGGAGTAATGCTTAAGAGGGGGTAATTGGAAGCCTGTACCGATTATGGGGTCTGGTGGAGCGTCGGAAGCTCCAAAGCATTTTTTCCTGTGTTTTTAGCTGTGATGTGCCAAAATAATAGCTCTAACAGCAGCATAGGAGCATGTCTATCGTCCGGGGGCTTCGGGAATAACACCGGTGTAAAGGTTTCAAACTACCCCCTCATAAACATTACCCGCTTGAAAACTGTATTTTGCATCAATCATCGAATATATTGCACTAAAAATATAAAAAAATCCTCCCGCTTTTTTGTTGAAGATTTTCATCTGTCATCCCACTTCGTGGTTTGATATCAATATTTTCATCTGTAACTAAAATACTAATCGCCGCTCAAGTTACAATGGAGAAATAGCTTCGAGGCTATTATTTTTTCGATCAAAATATAGATAACAGAACACGAAGTGGAATGACGGATGAAATTCTTCAGACCAAAACAAGAAGCGTGATGATTTTTCTGATTTTTTTTAGTGCAATAAATGCGATGATTGATGCAAATCTAGTTTCCGGGGGGTAATCTTAAACCGGTTTCAATTTACCGGGGGGGGAGGGGGGAATGTTTAGGAGTGGGTAATTTGAAACCTTTACTCCGGTGTTGATTGTTCGATACTTAGTATCTAGATAAGAAATTCTAAATAAAAGCGACACAATTTAGGCTTACGCTTATATGCATTATTATGGGTGCAGGCAATATGTGAAGATATTTAATTTGAAGAGTAGGCCTATTGGCGGAGATTATATTGTGTCGTTTAAATTGAAGACGTAAGAAAGGCAGTCTCCAGAAACGGCATCCACGTTCTTCGATCGCTTCTCCCACCGGTTGATTAGCGTTCCTACCAATTGAGACCACGCCCTCACAACTTTATTTTGCCAGTCAAAGATGACAGACACTTCATCTCACGTGTTTTGTATAGGAAGCCACCTATGCCCATTAATTATGTCAAATGATCTAATTCTTATATCAGCCTAGTATAAAAACGTAAATCATTCCCTTTTTGCAATTATTTACGTAATTTTTTACACTCATCCTATAAGATGGATTCAATTGTTATGGACATAAACAATTTTAGGTAGCCTATAATTGTGTTTCATTTTTTGAACTAATTTGTGTACCTGATAGCGGTGTGTCTATCAGTTTTGTTGCCAATTAAACGAATATAATAACTAACGAACAAGTTATGCATTTGAACCAATTCATAAGAGCGCACATCACAGAAGACATAAATCACAAATCTAAACAACAACAGAATAGACGGTCTGCAATACGACGGAAGATATCAACGATAAACTGCATTTAAGTTGTTTTTGTGAACTGAATATAAATTTTGCGTCCTACCTTATGTAGCAACAATATTCAGAGTTTGTTGCCGCATCATGCAACGCCCCAGGAGGGCATGCTTCATGATGATGATGTCCTACCTTATGCATTGTACAATGTCGCGAATTATATGACGTCATAGCTTTTTGTGGTCTACACGTAAAGAAAGAGATCATATTTGATGCAAGAGGGGTCAAGGGTAGGCCAATAATAATAATAGGTAGGCTTACTAGGTTTTTATCCGACCACCAAGACATCAAGAACCAACGTTGCAGCGTTGTTATCTTTAATAAATCCAGTTTGTCGAGAATCCTTTTAACCCTCTGTGGCACCCCTTTTTGAAAAACACGTTTCAGTACCCCTGGGGGTCAAAGGACCCCCACTATTTTAACCATGTTTTGAGTATAATATTTCCAATGAAACAACTAATGCACAATAGCAACATAGTAGATATAATATCTGAAGTCATAGCATACAAATTATAATATATCATAAGAAGATATAGGCCTAGATAGTTCTGTGGTTCGTATCGATCTTCTTGACAAGGAAGCGTGTTCGAAAATATTCAATTAGTCGTCCTTGCATGTATCGCACACGAATGATTTCGCTGCATGATTTCCGCAAACGAACTGCTTACACTTATTGCATCTATAACTCACTTTAGTGTCTTCACTCTGGGACACACATGACACCTTCCTCTCTTCTTGCTGGCGTCTCGCGCGGGTCTCTCAGCCTCATGAATTCCCAGCGCAAGAAAGCAACGCTTCATAGACCTCTGTTCACAGATCCGAGGATCCGCTCGTCTGGTTAGTATCCATGGCCAACACATCGCAGTACCTGCCTCTAGAAGGAATAGTCTCTTTCTTGATCCGCGCTTACGGCCCGTGGCATAAGCCATCCAATCACCGCGCAATGCGAATAGGTCGCCATGTTTGCAATACGATTTGTTTACCTTTTCTGTCAAAAACCAACACTGGTTCCCTGCTTCAAGAATGACGTACTAAATTGAATGAATCTGTTGAGCAGAAACATAGAATCAATGGCTTAGAAGTTAATACGCATGCATTGCATAGTTGAGGAAATATATATAAAAAATGGGGGTCAAAAATACCCCCAGGGATACTTCAGAGGGTTAATCGATCCAGCTTCTGTTTAGGCTAGAATTTGTTCGATAAATCCCTTTTCCATTTCGTCAGTAAATATTTTTCATCAATTTTTCATTGAAAATAATGGTTCATCAATCCAGCTTCAATTTCAGCAGAATGACTGCACTAACCATAAAACTAACCCTATCCGACCCACACGACGCCAAACCTGAGCCCTTACCGACCCTCACGCGATAAATCCCGCTTCTATTTCGTCAGGAAATATTTTTCATCGAATTTAAAGATTTTGGTGGTCGGATAAAAAAAGAACCTAATAATATTATAATGCAGACATTGCGACAGGCATGTCGTTTTAATTGCAGAAGCTAATTAGGCCTAATCTTATTATAATTGTCTAAGAGTGTCAATGCATAAATACATTGTTATTATACATCACGCTTTATAATTCGGCCACATTTCCTTGCATTTCAGACAGTAACAGACACTTGCTTGTTAGTCTACTATTTAACGACACTGTCACTTTAAAAAATGATTAGAGTAGACCTCCTACTTTCTCCAGGCTTGTGAGTGGTAGGGCCTACTGCTAAAGTACAAGTATTTCAGACATGCAGTTGAATGCATTAAAAGGAATGCATGATTTCTTCAGGTGGCAGTCACCTGCATAACTTAAGTCTGAGCCAACCTAAGTCATGGTAATAATTAGCGAAGAGTTAAACAAATGCAGAGCAATGTTCATCTTGTGGATAAAGCAGCAAATTTAAATTTGTTCAGATTAAACATATTATATGATAATCATTTTAAAGCTTTTAAGGCAGAGACATCGAAGAATTAAAATGGGAATTGAGTAAAATAGAAGGCTGAGTACCGTACACGCTAATATGCAGTGTTCAAGAGTTGATATGCAGCTCTATCTTGCACTTATTATGCAGACTATTTGATCTTTTGACAACATGAAAGATTCTGAAATGATAAAAACAATTCAGATAGGCATGGGACAATTGATACAGCGCCAGTATAATACACAACTGTGTCAAAGGCAAACTAGTGTATCGTAAAAACCGGACTTTGTCATGGTATTGACATGGCAAGTTACCAAATTTCCCCACCATACCATCCTAGAATTTGATTTTTTATGAAATCAAGATGTGGAAAGGAGTCATAAAACATATCAGCTTATGATGTTGCATGCATGGTGTTCAAGAGACGACTAAAATACTTATCACCGTAAAGTCACACGAAGAAACGGCTTCGAGGTTTTTTCGGATCAAAACATTGATAACAAACCACGAAGTGTGACGACGGATGAAAATCTTCAGAGCAAAACAAGAAGCGGGATCATTTTTTTGTTTTTTAGCGCAATAAAGGCGATGAATTATGCAAATCTAGTGTTAAGGGATGAGCCTAATCTGAAACCGGGGGGTAATTTGAAACGGGGGTACCAGAGGAAGGTTGCATACGAACCCCTAGATTATCGCTATAATTATCTTGTAAAGAATTTATTGTGGAGAGAAATAAAATTATGCCGTGCGGCAGAGGGAATGCAGGACTACCTTTCCAGGCTAATTAATTTTTCTTTTGATACCCGTAAGTGCTCAAAATAAATAAAAATGTGTGAAAATTGTTGATATTAATTTTATCAAACTGATATTTCTGCGCAATCATTTGTCAGCAGCTTAAAAACTTACAATTGTTAGATGAAACAGCTATTGAAGATGAATTGAGAAATGCTAATAACGGTAATCATAATCGTAATCATGAATTTATATAGCGTCATTTCAAGTGAAATTCCTCCCGACCTAACAGTTCCAAACCACAATCAATCAGAATGATTTTCAAATGCATGCGGAAAGCCCCAAAGAAAGACAAGAAGTTCATTACTGAAACTGCTTGGTAATTTGTTCTAAAAAGATGGACCAACCATGATGACTTTGCACCAGAGAAATAGGCCTACAATTCATGCTAAACGAACCAGTTGGAACTCTGCCTAAACACACTATTATAGCTGCTGGCAACAAAGTGCATAAGTGTGTCATCGGATTGGGCATTAGTAAGGGCAAAAAACCAGTATAATCAGATTGCTAACAAAGTAGGCCCCAAAAGCGGTTTACAAGATGTATTAGACCTACACAGCAACCAGACTAGCGAGCATAAACATTAAGAATTACTGGCATAATATTTGACTGCAGGGAACCATGACATAATTTCTGTTTTCGTGTTGATTGTTGATATTATAGCTTCATGCCTTTCGATGTCGTTTGTAATTCGTATTGTTGCACATTAGAGTACTTGGGAAGGCGGGCAATTAATCTAGCAGCTGAGTTGAGAACTGACTGAATCGGTGAAAGACGAACTTTAGGAAGACCAATGAGAAGAGAATTGCAATAGTCAATACGAGAACATATGAAAGCATGAACTAAGGTAGTGAAGATGGAGGAGGAGACAGAGCGACGAATGACTCTGAGGCGTCTTAAATGAAAATATGATGAGCGTGTCAGATTGGAAATATGCTCAGTAAAGGTAAGTGAGCTATCAAGTACTACACCCAGATCCCGCACACTTGAAGAGAAGGAAAACAATGGGAATTTTGCAGAGAGAAGAATAAGATCAAGCTTATGGAGCTGCTAAGGAGTACCTAACCAGATAAATTGAGTCTTTGAAGTATTAAGAGAAAGGCGATTAGAAGACATCCATGAGTGGAGATGATTAGTCAGAGATTCAATAAGCCCAACTAGAAGCAGCTGGGAAGAGGGGGGACCATGGACAAATGCCGGTGTCACGACAACTCATCTACCGACAACTCGTCTAACGACAAGTGGTCTACGGACAATTCGTCTACGACAACTGGTCTACGACAACTGGTCTACGACAACTCGTCTACGACAACTGGTCTACGACAACTGGTCTACACACAACTCGTACACGACAAAACGTTCATTAGGAATTCTTAAGTCAATGGCTGTTGCCGCTCAAAGAGAAGCTGGATTGATAAAAAAAATCTTTATAAAGCGAAAATCGACTAATGAAACCCTCGATGCAATAAAGTAGAACGACGAAATGAACGAATTGATAAAAATAATGCTTATAAAGTTTATGATGGCTTCACTAAATGATCGCGTTGCTGAATAATGGAATAAGGTGGTGGTGGTGGTGGTTTCTGTTTCACCTATATATAAAACCTTCATCTCGCCTCGATTTCAGAAATAAAAAACCTTCATCCAGCTTCCATTTCTTTAGCGTTCTTCTAATAAATCCAGCTCTTATTTCAGATCTATAAATGCTTTAATCCAGCTTCCATTCTTAAGCCTTTTAATTCATCCAGCTTCTATTTCTTAAGCGTTCTTCTAATTAATCTAGCTCCTATTTCAGATCTATAAATGCTTTAATCCAGCTTCCATTTCTTTAGCGTTCTTCTCATTAATCCAGCTCCTATTTCAGATCTATAAATGCTTTAATCCAGCTTCCATTTCTTTAGCGTTCTTCTCATTAATCCAGCTCCTATTTCAGATCTATAAATGCTTTAATCCAGCTTCCATTTCTTTGGCGTTCTTCTCATTAATCCAGCTCCTATTTCAGATCTATAAATGCCTTAGTCCAGCTTCCATTTCTTAAGCCTTCGATCATTCATCCAGTTTCTAGTTCAGACGTATTTTTTGTTCTACTCAAATGGACGCTGGGTTGATTAAGTTATTATTATTTAAATTGGATATGGATTGATGAAAATAACGCTACTTGAAACAGAAGGTGGATTGATGGAAAATGTCCTAGCTTAAATTATTCCAGCGTCTACTTCAGCTAAGAAAAATGGTGTTTTACATAAAATGGGAGCTGGACTGATGAAATATAATTGTTATCTGTATGGAAGTTGGATTGATAAATACAATTGTTGCTATTTAAATAGAAGCTTCACTAACGAACCAAATGAAATTTTGCATAATTGGAACTGAATTAATCCAGTGTTATTTTTATCAATATAGGCCTATCTCCAATTTAACCGGGAATGATTTTATCAATCCAGCGTCCATTTGAGTAGAACAGAATTTGTCTAAATCCGACTTCTATTTAAAGACAATTCTCTTCATCAGTCCATCTTGTGTACCACCAACAGAAGTTAGGACACACGAAATAATCGCGTTGCTAAATAGAAGCTGGATTGATGAAAATATTTTAATCCGTAAATTCGAGCTGGACGGATAAAAATGTTCTTGCTTAAATTTGAGCCTGGTTGGTGAAAATGTTTCTTCGTATATTGGGATTGAAATGATGAAAATAACTGTTGGTTGAACAGAGGCTGGAATTATGAAAACATCGCTTGAGAAATGGAATCTGGATTAAGATATTTTATGACTGAAATGCAAGCTGGCATGATGAAACAAACGCCTGAGAAATGGAATCTGGAAGAAGATTCCTTATAAGTGAAATAGAAGCTTGATTGACGAAAATAACGCTTGAGAATTGGAAGCAGGACTTGTGATAAAACGGTTGTGAAATAAAATTGGATTAAGGCATTTTTATATCTTAAATGGAAGCTGGATCAAGGTAATTTTATATCTGAAATAAGAGCTGGATTAATGATAAAACGCTTGAGTAAGTGAAGCTGCAATAAGATATTTTTATGTCTTCAATCTTCAATTGAAGCTGGATGAAGGTATATTTATATCTGAAATAGAAGAAGGATCGATGAAAAAGCTTGATTGATAGACGTTTGATCAAAGAAAGCGGGATAAACGGATTTCGAGCTGAAATAGAAGCTTGATGCATGTTGAAACACATGAATGAAAATTAACAGTCCAGTTTCCAATTATCAAGCGTTATATTTGTCAATCCAGCTTCCATTTCACCTATAAGGAATCTTCATCCAGCTTCCCTTGTCCATGCGTTTTTTTATTAATCCAGCTTCCACTTCACATAAAAAATATCTTAATTCAGCTTCCACTTCTCAGCTTTATCACTTCGCAGATAAAAAAATACCTTAATCGAGCGTTCATTACTCAAGCGCTTTTCAATAATCCAGCTTCCACTTCACATAAAATATCTTAAACCAGCTTCCATTTTAGATATAAAAATACCCTAATCCAGCTTCCATTTCCGATATAAAAATATCTTAATCCAGCTTTCATTTCTCGTGCATTATTTTCGTCAATCCAGGTTCTCTTTCAGATATAGCATTCCTTCATCATGCTTCCATTTCTAATGTGTTAACTTCATCAACCAGCTTCTTTGTCAAGTATAAAAACACCTTTATTCTGCTTTTATTTTCTAAGCGTGTACTTCGTTAATCCAGCTTCGATTTCACCTATTATGTCCTTCATCCAGCTTCCATTTCTTATGGGTTTAATTCATTAATCCGGCTTCTGTTTCACCTGTAAGAGAACCTTCCTCCAACTTCCATTTCACCCATAAGTACCTCTCATCCAGCTTCCATTTAGGAAGCGTTCAGGTCACAAATCCAGCTTGTATTTCACCTGTAAAAGGACCTTTATCCAGGCTTTATTTCTCAAGTATTCGAGTATGCATTTTTACTTTTCAACAATCCAGATTCTATTCATGAAAAATTTCGTCTCATCAGTCCAGCTTCTATTTGAAATAATTTCTTTTTCAATCCAACTTATGCTTTAAAAACAATAATTATTTTTCGTCAATCCATGTCCAATATGAGTTAGAACATTTTCATCAATCCAGTTCCAATTTAAAGCAAGAACATTTTCATCAATCCAGCTTCCATTTAGGTTACAATGAGTCTGTATGAATCCGACATTTATTTTGCAAATAGAAGCTGGATTAATGAACGAACGCTTAAGAAATGGAAGCTGGATGAAGGTATAATATATCTGAAATAGGAGCTTGATTAATGAGAAGAACCCTTAAGAAATGGAAGCTGAATGAGTGTATTTTATATCTGAAGTAGGATCTGGATTAATGAGAAGAACGCTAAAGAAATAGAAGCTGGACCAAGGTATTATATAACTGAAATAGAAGCTGGATGAATGATCAAACGCTTAAAAAAGGGAACATGGATTAAGGCATTTATATATCTCAAATAGAAGCTGGATTAATGAACGAACGCTTAAGAAATGGAAGCTGGATGAAGGTATAATATATCTGAAATAGGAACTGGATTAATGAGAAGAACTCTAAAAAATAGAAGCTGGATGAATGATCAAACGCTTAAGAAATGGAAGCTGGATGAAGGTATAATATATCAGAAATAGTAGCTGAATTTAGGAGAAGAACGCTTAAGAAATGGAAGCTGAATGAGTGTATTTTATATCTGAAATAAGAGCTGGATTAATGAGAAGAACGCTTAGGAAATAGAAGCTGGATGAATTAAAAACGCTTAAGAAATGGAAGCTGGATGAATTAAAAACGCTTAAGAAATGGAAGCTGGATGAATTAAAAACGCTAAAGAAATAGAAGCTGGATTAAGGCATTTATAGATCTGAAATAGTAGCTGGATTAATGAAAAGAACGCTGAAAAATAGAAGCTGGATGAATGATCGAACGCTTAAGAAATAGAAGCTGGAAGGTATTGTATATTTGAAATAGAAGCTGGAAGGTATTGTATATTTGAAATAGAAGCTGGATGAATGATAATTGTGTTTACCAGTGCGATCATTTCGTGAAGCCACTTTAAAATTCACATGCATTATTTTCATCATTTCTGCTTCGTTAAAAAGACGTGCATTTCGTCGGTTTGTTTTTCCATTGAGGGTTTCATTAGTCGATTTTCGCTTTATAAGGAGTTCTTTTAATCAATACAGCTTCCCTTTCAGCGCCAACAGCCATTGACTAAAAAATTCCCAGTGAACGTTTTGTCGTGTGCGAGTTGCGTGTGGACCATTATTTTGTCTGTAGACCAGTTGTCGTAGACCAGTTGTCGTAGACCAGTTGTCGTAGACCAGTTGTCGTAGACGAATTGTCTGGAGACCAGTTGTCGGTAGACGAGTTGTCGGTAGACGAGTTGTCGGTAGACCAGTTGTCCTGGAACCCAAATGCCTGGACATCGTCAGCAAAGAGATGGCCAGCAGCACTACAGATCGGAAAAAGAGAAGAAATGTCAGCTGTGTAAAGAATAAATAGGAGAGGCCCAGAACTGAACCTTGAGGATCAGGTCTCAGAAGCCATGAAAAATGTCACTTTGGAGAAAAGCCATACCTTTGTCTGGTGTGTCAGAAAACGTTCTCCTTTTCTTCCCGTCTGCAAAACCACATTAGAATACATGTTATATGCAGGACATAATTATGAAGAACAGCAGAGCGTAAAACAGAACTCGCACGAAATATACATGACTCTGCAACGAGGTTTTGACAATATATAATAATAATGGTTTGAAAATAAGACTAAGTGTGGCTTTATGTGCGAACAAATAGAACATAATAACTTGAGAGTTTTCACTGTACGACAAGACAAGTAAGATTGAAGCCATAGGAGAGGGACACCTTTAATACCATAGGAGGATTCAAGGCGCTGCAGCAAAATTTTGTGATCGACCATGTCAAAGGCTGCTGATACATCAAAAAGTGCAAGAAGGGAAACCTGAGCCTTATCAATAGCTGCATATACACTGTGAGCCATAAAAAACCGTGCCAATTTATTTTTAGCTATATCTCGGTCGATATTTTAACAATTTTATATCTTTTTGTGTCGTTTGAAAGAAAAATTAAATCTCTACGATTTACTTATTTACTTGCGCGATGACGTCATATCCGTTTCGCAGCATAATGTAAATAAAGTTGATGGTTGAAAATTTGAGTTAAAATTTTAAAATGTTGAGCTTTGATGATAAAATTTTAATTAAAAATCTGCGGGAATGCAAAAATTATTCTTCTAGACGATTAATTAAGGAGTTTCCGAACAAGAATTGGAAAAGAAAAACATTAGATGACTTTCTGCGAAAGTTGAGAACTACCGGTTCAGTTGAACGCGCTGCGGGAAGTGGTCGGCCAAAATCGTCGCGAACTGAAGATAATATCGCCGCTGTCAATGAATTGGTTCAGAGCCAGGAAGACAAGCCTAAAACACATCTTTCAACCAGACAAATCGCGAGAGAGCTGAATCTTACACAAACGACGGTCAGACGCATTATTCATAACGATTTGGAACGGAAATGCTTATGGAACAGCGCGTGTACCAAAAGCGCATTCAGAACACTGATGAACTTCGGCAGTGTCTCGTATCCGTCTGGAACGATCTGGAACAACATCTTATTGACACTGCAATTGATCAGTGGCGACGTCGCTTGGCAAAATGTGTACGTGAAAAAGGAAGTCCTTTTGAACACAAACTTTAAACAAATAAAGGCACTGAAAAATTGTTTGCATTTAAGTAGTAAAAATGCAGCATTGATCGATTCTCACGTGTTTTTTTAGTGTCTTCAGTTTCGCAAGACAAGTTTAACATGCATGTAGGATGAAATCGATAATGTTTATTTCTGCTCTTTAGAGTATTGATTCCTGTTTAAAATAATGCAAAAAGTGTAAAAATCGATAAAGAAATGACAGAGATATAGCTAAACACAAAGTGGCACGGTTTTTTATGGCTCACAGTGTATGTCATCTAACATTGAGAGTAGGGCTGTTTCAGTTGAATGGAAAGCCCGAAAACCTTATTTAGTAGGAGTAAACTTACCTGCTAGTGTCATTGTTCAAATCAAAGCAGTTGAAAATCAATTTGCAAAACAAGATATACGCGGAAGCGGTTTCTTCGACTTTTTCTAATTTGGGGGGATACAATTAATACGGGGATACTCTATTTCGTGACACTGGCTATAAAAACTGATGACTTTTTGTAGTCATCCACTTGAAATTTAGCTTTCCTGCATATTTTTCACGGCATAAGCCCTTTGTACCAATTCGCTCTTCCGCCGTGGTAAATTTGGCAGCAGTTGTCTTTTCTGGTAATCTATCGTTTTAACGAAATTAATTATTTGCCATTTTGTCCACTATCGTTTTAGCGGAATTAATTATTCGCCATTGCATGGGAGGTAATCTATCGTTTTAACGGAATTAATAATTTTACTCATTTCGGAAAACGGAATAGCGGAAAAAATTATACGAAATTTTTGGGGAGTCGCAGCATCATTATTTTTCAACATTCCGGCTTCTACTTTGGTATAAATCATTATCATCAATCAGGTATCCATTTAGTCAAGATTTCATTTAACCAATCCAGCTTCTATTTCAACAATAACAGTTTTTTATCAATTCAACTTCTATTTAAATAACAACTATTTCTCATCAATCCAGCTCCAATTTCAGAAATAATGTTTTCGCAAATCCCACTTCTATTGCGTGAAAAATTATTTCATCAATCCGACTTCTATTTTCCAAGAATTATTTTCGTCAATCCAACTTGTATGCTATCTTCACAATATCCCATGCGGTATCGTTCTATAATGACTCGGTAGCAAGTACCGTTTTCTTATAAATTCGATGAAAAATATTTCCTCACGAAATATAACCGGGATTTTGCGCGTGTAATGTAATGTAATGTAATGAAGACAATTTATATAGCATCGTCAGTAGCAAGCTACTTCAAGGATGCTTTACACACAAATGTCATAATACAAAATTGTCAAAGTTCGGCGTGAATGCAAACGGCGTGAGGGTAGGATAGGGCTCAGGTTAGGCGTCGTGAGGGTCGGTTAGGGTTAGTTTTAGGGTTAGTGCAGTCATTCTGCTGAAATTGAAGCTGGATTGATGAACAATAATTTTCAATGAAAAATGGCTGAAAAATATTTGCTGACGAAATTGAAGCGGGATTTATCGAACAAATTCTTGCCTAAAGAGAAGCTGGATCGATTAAAAGGATTCTCGGAAAACTAGAAATTGGATTTATTAAAGATAACAACGCTGCAACGTTATCTACCGAGTCATTATAGAACTATTACCGAGTCATTATAGAACGCTACCAGATTACCGTCTTTTCTAATGATTATCACTGCACAAGATTGCTTTTACAACTGGACAAATACATTTACAACTGCACATTTTGCGTGACCTAGAACTGCACGTTGGAAAAAGTCCCGAGCTGCAGTGTGTTATTCAATGCAGCACAATGACACTGTGGTGAAAGGCAAGCGTCAGTTGACAGACCAGTTAAAATTATTTGATTGGTGGATTGTCTGAAGATAAACTGTAATTAAGTTGTTTTTGCTGTAATTAAGGTTTTTTTTAACTGAATATTTATTTTGAATCTTACCTTATACGCTGTCGCTAATTACATGACGTCATAGTTTTTGTGGTCTCTTAGTGTTGTTAGATATCGGAAACGCTTTGTCGCAAGACCACGGTGAAAAGTCGCCAAAAGTCGATAGATGACCAGCTAAATGAGTAATATTTTGTTGAGCTCTGCCGTCCAGTATCTGTTGTCCTGGCTCGCCGAGCCCTTCGCTCTGCCTCTAGTGGGAAGCTTTTGGTCCCACGTGTTGAAACCTCAACCTGTCAGCGTCTTGCTTTCTCAGTTGTAGGTCCATCTGTCTGGAATAGTCTCCCGTTGCAGGTGCGCCTGCTACCAAGGGTTGACTCATCAGTCTTCTACAAGCTCCTTAAAACTTTTTTGTTTCATCGTGGTTGGATTGGGAGCGCTTCTGAGTGGATTTCTTGAAGAGGCGCTATATAAATTCTTGAAATGAATGAATGAATTTTCTTTATTGAACAATGCGGTTGACAGACCGCTACTGATTAGTCTACAGGCTACAGCGTAGGTCGACAGTACAGTTATGCAATCGAAACAATTCACAAAACCCAAATTACAGAAGATAAATCTTAATAACTATAGGCTAACGGAACAGACAGCCGTGGGGCGCGGTGGTGTAGTGGGCATGTCGGTTTACTGTCAATTCCGCGCACACAATACCGCGCACACAATACCGCGCACACAATACCGCGCACACAATACCGCGCACACAATACCGCGCGCACAATACCGCGATTTTCACTACCGCGCACCATCAATACCGCGCACGATCGTTACCGCGTTGGTTACGAATTTGTTCAATCCAGCTTCTGTTTCATACCTATAAATACCTTCATCCAGCTTCTATATCTCGCTCGTTTTTTTCGTCAATCCAGCTTCTAGTTCAGACATAGAAATACCTTCATCCAGCTCTTATTTCTCATTATTTATTTTCGTCATTCGAGCTTCTATTTCACCTGTAAAAACCATCATCCAGATTCCATTTCTCTTGCGTTTTTTCATCAATCCAATTTTTTGTTTCAACTGAATATTAATTTTGATTCTTACCTTATACGATGCCGAAACGGACATTTTGCGATGCCGCTAATTATATGACGTCATAGCTTTTTGTGGTCTTCGCGTCAAGAAGGAGAATGCTTTTGACGCAAGAGGTGTCAAAGGGATAATGCAGGCAGTGCGCCAAGCCTATGGTGTCCATAGCACAAAGCTAATAGTTTCGAGTCTTAATGCATAAATAATAATGGGCTTATGGCTTTCACTAATAGGCCTAATTAAGAGTTAAATTGTGAAATTCACAAATCTAGGCCTATCTGAACATATCTCGCTTGTTAGTATTTAACAATACTGTGTCACATCGAAGATGGTTAGTGCCGCCCTCTTACGGTGCGTTTTCCTAACATTGGCGGCATCATGGACAATCTTTCTCCAGAGAGCATTCTTTCTGCTGTGTTGCGTCCATTCCATCACGTCGTCCATAAGCGTTTTTCTAGGTCTTCCTCACGCGCTAAATCCCGCTTCTACTTCGTGAGGAAATATTTTTCATCGAATTTCTATTTCTGTGGGTCGTACACGAAACCTACATCGACACGCGGAAAATAAAAAAAAGGTGAATTAAAATTATAGTACCGGAATTTTTGCCTAATCAAAAGTTGGATCGATGAGAAGGAATCTTCCCAAACTAGAAGTTGGATGGGTTAATAATAAAAATGCTGCAGTGAGCGAATAATTTACGACACTGAAATACACGTTTAGGCCTAATTTAAATTGTCTAAAGATAAACTGCAATTAAGTTTTCTGATTGATTATTAATTTTGAATCTAACCTTATACCGTTATACGATGCCGGTAATTATAGGACATGGATCATAGTTTCTTGTGAAATCGCGGTCTTCAGTTTTCACGTCATGAAGGAGATTGTATTTGATGCAAGAGTTGTCAAAGAGATAATGCAGACAGTGCGCCAAGCGTGTCGTGTCAATTGCATATAATAGGCTACTAATCGCTCAAATAATACAATTATTTTACTATGGTTTTCACGAATAGATATTTCCTTGTATTTCAGACACTTTCCTGTTAGTACTTTAACGACACTGTTCTAGTCTACATGAAAGATGATTGGTGCCTATGGGTACTTTCTTCAGGCTTATGAGTTGCACTGCCAAATAAAGTAAGCCAAGCAAATTAGGTTAGGGGCCGTCCATAAAGTACGTCACGCTATTTTTGACCATTTTTGAGCCCCCCTCCCCCCCTGTCACAAACTGTCACAAATCTCGGACCCCCGCCCTAAAGTACGTCACACTTTCGAACAAAAAATTTAAAAACATAACCATTTACCTAACCCTCTAAACCATAGGATACTATCCATAATCCCTCTGATAGTGATGTGTGTCCCTAAACGCTTTAATAGTGACGAGAAATCAACTTTTATCCCGCCAGGCCGGGTTTTAGACACGCCTGGCCGGGCCGGGTCGGATTTTTGGTACTAAGAACAAAAAATATAATAAAGAATTTAAAAAATAAATGTGTGACGTCACACATGGCCTGACCCTCCCCCTGTCATAAACTGTCACACTTTCTTACACCCCCTCCCCCTGGAGCGTGACGTACTTTATGAACGGCCCCTTACAAGCATTCAGGAATGCAATTGAATGTATTTCAGTGGCTGCATGTTTTGTTCAGCTGATATTTAGTAAAGTCTACGCAAGACTCTAATATTTTTAAATGCCAAAACATGAGATTCACATGAGTGATTCTACAAGAGCTTTTCATTTTGTGGAGTGCACAATTATTATAATAATATTACACTCTCTCCCTGTGTCTTCTTTTCAATCCACAGTAGTGTTAGTATTGAGTAGACATTGCTCTTCTGGGTCGATATGATTTCGTTTAATCCAGCTGGTCATAACACAGTCTATCGAACTGACGCAAGAATCTGCTTTGGCAATAAATCGCCGCTGCTTTCACCAACCACGGGACTTAAGTCAACTAATCCGCTACTGATAGTGGCACGTGACCGGGTCCTAAGGGTCGATGGGGGATAAGACGGGCAGCCATTGAAGAACATGGATATCTTAGGATAACACATTAGGATATCCGGGGATGGGCGTAGAGCTGTACGGGGTAACGAGACAGAGACATTGAGGCAAAGACAGAGACATAGACAGACACATACAGGTGCAGATGAATGGAGCGACACAGACCTAGGCGGTGGTCAGAGATAGAAAAAGAGACGGAGACAGAGACAGAGGTGGAGAAGGTAGAGACAGAGACAGAGACAGAAGTAAACACAGAGACAGATACAGAAACAGAGGTAGAGAAAGAGACAGAGATAGAGAAGGTAGAGACAGAGACATAGGCAGAGAGAGAAACAGGAGCAGAAATAGCTAAACACACCCAAGCGAATACAAAGTCTTAGGCTACATAGACACATAGACACACACACCCACACACACACACACACCCACACACACACACACACACACACACACACACACACACTTTACTCAAACACGGACACATAGCCTACACAGAGAAACATTGACAGAAATAAAGAGATAGACAGGCAGACAGACAGACTGAGACGCAAACAGAGAGACAGACAGAGAGACAGAGAGGGTGACAGAAAAAGGCAGTTTGCATGCACCTTTGTCTTTATTAAATTTTCTCTGTACCGGTGTAAAGGTTTCAGATTACCCCCTCCTAAACATTACCCCCCTGCAAACTGTAAATTGCATCAATCATCGCATTTATTGCACTAAAAATATCAAAAAATTCATCCCGCTTTTTGTTTTCATCTGAAGATTTTCATCCGTCATCCCACTTCGTGGTTTTCTATCAATATTTTCATCTGTTACTAAAATACTATTCGCCGCTGAAGTTTACATGGAGAAAATGGCTTCGAGGCTATTATTTTTTTCGGATCAAAATATTGATAGCAAACCACGAAGTGGGATGATGGATGAAAATCTTCAGACCAAAACAAGAAGCGGAATGGTTTTTCTGATTTTTTTAGTGCAATAAATGCGATGATTGATGCAAATCTAGTTTTCGGGGGGGGTAATCTGAAACCGGTTTCAAGTTACCGGGGGGGTAATGTTTAGGAGGGGGTAATTTCAAACCTTTACACCGGTAATGTGATGTATTTAGTAATTTCTATAGCGCCGCTCTCAGCTGTGGCCATTCACTGACGTTCGCGGTGTGAGAACCCCGAGAGAGGAAATAGGTCTTAAGAAAAGAGAGATGTAGATAACGATCAAGAGAGAAGAAGAGTCCCACGCAGAGTGGAGGGAGTTTGCTCAATTATTGCCCCCTATGTTCGTTCATATAGATGTGTGCGTGCATATCTCTCTCTCTCTCTCTCTCTCTCTCTCTCTCTCTCTCTCTCTCTCTCTCTCTCTGTATGTCTCTCTCTCTCTCACTCTCTCTCTCTCTCACTCACTCTCTGTGTGTGTGTGTATGTCTCTCTCTCTTTCTCTCTCTCACTCTCACTCTCTCTCACTCTCTCACTCTCTCTCTCTCTCTCTCTCTCTCTCTCTCTCTCACACACACACACACACACTCTCTCTCCCCCTCTCTCTCACACTCTCTCTCTCTCTCTCTCTCTCTCTCTCTCTCTCTCTCTCTCTGTGTGTATGTCTCTCTCTCTCTCTCTTTCTCTCTCTCACTCTCTCTCTCTCTCTCTCACTCTCTCTCTCTCTCTCTCTCTCTCTCTCTCTCTCTCTTTCTCTCTCTGTATGTCTCTGTCTCTTGATCTCTATTAGTTTCCCAATCACGGGCGGTCCATACCCGATCGTCAATTCCTAGCGGCGTCTGCATCTCCTGTGCACTGCACTTACTGCCGTCCATCCGTCCATTGCCTCCATCCCATCCTCCCATCCTCCGTCCGTCCGTCAGTCGCTGCCTTCCATTCATCCATCAGAAAAAGAAGGAACGATGACGAACGAGAAGAAGTTTCCATTCGACGACTAAACTCGATTTATTTTAAATGAGCCGAGTTTTCAGTGAATTTCTGCAAGTTATATCCTGCATTGGCTGGTAATCAACTTTGGTCATTATTTTGATCTTTCTCGTTGCGACTGCTGAGATCGAGTTGGTTGGGAAACAATGACGTGCGATAGTGAACTTATTTACATGCCTTTCTTTGATTTGCGGATTACGGGAAAGCAACCGTGGTAGTGCTGGTTGGAATAATTGAAGTAATTAATTGTTTTAATATCGAATTCGGTTATTGTCATGCACTCCGGCGGATTTCTGATAAATTATTGAAAGATTTGAGCGATGAAAATTGAGATAGCGATACTGCTGAAGTTTTGTGTTTCGATGACAAAAGATTTCACGATGCATTCTCTCATCCATTCGTTCCTCTTCGTCTTCTTCCTTTGTCTGCCACATGGAACAAGTTCTGCATCATCAGCAGATACGACGGAATTCAGTTGCCCACGTGCTTGTTTCTGCAACATTCTCAGCAAGATCGTCTACTGTTCCCGTCGTGGCCTGCTGTCCATTCCACCCGGGGTTTCGCCAGAGAGTCTCCAGCTCAACCTGAATGCCAACGTCTTCCAGTCGTCGATGCTGCGGCGGTCCAACTTCTCTGGACTCGCGGACCTCGGACATATGTACATGAGCGAGTGCGGTATAGACGACATCGAGGTTGGTGCTTTCTCTGATCTCGTCAACCTCCGATGGTTGGACCTGAGCAACAACCGACTCAAGGTTCTTCGAAGGTTGGTGTTTGACGGTCTCAGCCTTCAACACCTCTTCCTCAACGGAAATCGACACCTGATTCTGATCGCTGGGTCCTTGGATGGACTGGTGACGACAGGACTTTACCTGCACGACTGTTCACTCACGGAAATCAGACCGGATGTACTCAGTCCGCTCAACGCGACCTTGAGGTACCTCTGGCTGAACGGGAACGAGCTGACTGGACTCGATACTCTCATGAGGGGTCTCATGTACACGCTGATCCACTTGAGGCTGGGATCGAACCCTCTACACTGCAACTGCGAACTCATCTGGCTTAAAGAGTTCTACGACCGCAACGGGGATGTCTTTAAGGGAGCCGCCTCACCATCCTGCTCCAGTCCAGTGAGACTCAAAGGCAAGCTGCTCAGTCAGGTCACAGTATTTGAGTTCAGCTGTCAGGTCCCAGCATTCACCGACATCGAGGTCGCCTTTGGGTTGGCCGGGGCACGTCTCAAGTGCACGGCCGCGGGAGACCCAATGCCCACCCTCTATTGGATCCAACCATCTGGAAAGGCGACCAAGTACAGTTCGAAGTCAGAGGACGATCAGACGGGAAGAAACGAGGGATTGCTAACAGTCAGTGAGGTAAATGACCTTGAGAGTCTGAGGGGTATGTACATCTGCGTCGCACACAACGAAGCTGGAAACGTCACCCTCACGATCAACGTATCGTGGAGTGACGCGAGTTCATCTGGAGCCCCGAGGGAGACTCTGATCGCCCTCAACTCACCCATCCTTTCCGCCACAGCCCGTCCTGTGGTCGAAACCCATTCTACAAGAAGTCCCTTCCATCTTGATTCCTACTCACATCCAACCGAAATCCCAATCAGAGCGGTGGCCAGCAGTAAGGACTTGGTCACCGAGTCACAGGTACCACGCAACCAAGTAGCGGTAAACTTGACAGGAATTGTTCCGAGGCGTAGTAAGGAGGACCCGGAACGTTTATTCACAGCGGTCGAACTCGTCTGCGCCGTCTTCGGCACACACATAAGCACAATGCTCATCTGTCTCGTCGCCATCTCCAAGTTCTACCGGTGTAGGGTGAAACCGAAATCCGCTGCCCAGGAAAAACTGACCCCATCCAGCGGATTCATCGTATCGGACGACTGTCGTAACAAGTCGCAGCCGTTAGCGACACCTCGCGTACCAGTCCAATCCGTCTACGTGAATAGCAGCAAGCAACACGTCATCGTCACCGATTACTCCAAGGCCAGACTGACCAGAGACCAGACCAATGGGTTCAATGATTAGCTCGACATTGTGCAACAGTGGCTGATAGAATAGAAAAACTGACATATCCAAATGTTATCCAGCCATTCCCCAAATATATCCTCTCCACACGATACGAACCCGTTGATACTACATTCATCAGGATTTTGCACTGGGTAACGAAGTAATAGGTTGCTAAGCGTGTCATCGAATCTTAATACATCACTTGAAGCGCGATGCAATCCCACATCACGAAACGCTGCGCAACATCTATGTTAAGTGGGTTTATAATCTGCAATTTAACCCAAATATACTTTCATCCCTGATAGACCCTCATACATATTAGGCTAATAACGTCCATGGCGTCATAGGATGAGGCACGATGGTGCACCAAAAATCAAAGAAATTTAGTCCGTGGAGTAGTCCATGAAAACGGTTTAATTTCCAGGTTACTTTCGGAGACTTCAGAATAATGAATGATGACAGAAGCATGCTCTGCTAACAGTCATAGTGTTATCACTATCATAACGCTGTAATTATTTATAGTAATATGTGAATAGAGATTTTTAAAAATGACATCAACAAAAAATTAGCCTACAATAATAACAATGTTTTGTCACAACCTAGACGTCACAATTTTGATGAAATTCTGAGCATTGATCGTGAAGAAGCCAGTATCTTGGTGCTTTGCATTTGCTTTCTGCAGTTTGCTCAATCGTCCATTTGGACTTGGGAGCAGTTTTTCCGATGAATATTTCAGCTATTCCGAGCTCACGAAAACTGCATCGAGTTAATTATGTCATTCAGTTGTCTAAATATCAATAAGAATTTAATTACATTTATAGCAATACTAATTTTATTATTTTATGATTGTAGGCTAATTTTGTTGATGTCAATTTTTTTTATCACGATTCACATAATTATTACTACAAATAATTAGGCCTACAGCATTATGATATTGATAACACAATGACTGTTAGCAGAGTCAGGAAGCACAATCCAAACATTGTTATTATTTATTTATTTATTTATTTATTTATTTATTTATTTACTTATTTATTTATTTAGATGCATTTGAGTGAGTTTCGTTTATTAAGTGTAAGATAGCACTTTTTACTTCCTGCGTCCAGGCGGTTAAAGATATCCTGACTTTAGCGCAGCAATAGTAATCCACCTGACAATATTTTGCTTGACACAAAAGGATGCAGCAACTCCAGATGACACTGTTTTGTGGCTTACACGCAACTAATTATTGGTAGGAACCGTTTCATTGGGAAATGCGCTTCCAAGAATCGAGATGCACATGAAATTTAGAGATGGCGTAAAATTTAGAATGACTAAAATGGGAGAGTTGCCCATTATCAATTATTAAATCCACAGCAGTAAAGATGATAAGGAGTTTGAAACTTAGTTGGACAAACATTGATCCAAAGTAAATGCTAATTATAGGCATGTGTGTCTAGAGCAACCTTGTTCGATTTCAGCGAGTTGATGGGGCGAATCCTTGCCCAGCTCACTTTGATTTTTTCGACTATATAATTGTTGCCAACCAACGAGCACCGTTTTCAGTTATGCCTACATCGGTGGACCATCAGAAGTGTGTTACAGTGGTAGAATTTGTTATAATAAATTTTATTGTGAATTATCCGAATAATTTCGAAGCGTTTTATGTTTTATTTATTTATTTTGCAAGTTGCATAGCTATCTATAGGTTCATAGGCGTACGAGGCGGGAGTGCCCCCCCAAATTTCGGGCAGATGTGTTTTTCGGGCAAAAGAGGAATTGTCGGGCAAAAAAATTAGGGAATTTTTTCGGACAAAACAGGTACGGGAGGAATTTTTCGGGCACGAAGGGGTAAAAAAGTGCCGTCAGATTTTTCGGACGGGAAAATCTTAAGAAAATTTTGGGCGGATGACTAAAAAAAAAGGTTGTCAGATTTTCCGGGAATTTTTTTTTGCCCTTCCCCCCCGCTGCCTAAATGTCCCGTACGCCCATGTATAGGTCTAATAAACGGTGCAGTTTAGTTTTTCGAAAGGAACGCAGTCTGGTTTCAGTGAGACTTTTAAATCGATTTAAACTAGTCTGTTTAAACAGGAGGAATGTCTACCTGGCTGCATTATTTTGTGGCCACTGATGCGTCCAACTGTCTGCTACATGTAAGGTTGTAAGCCTACATATCTGGCTGCTGTGTTGATGTATGTGATAAAAATTTCTAGACATTAATAGCTGGCCTGAATATTGGCCCACAGAGCGGCAAGAGTTACTGTGCAGTGTGCATGTGCTTCATTTCTTTATTAACAGTTGATTTTAACCGTTGATCTTAAATGCAATTTCTGTCTTCTATTTTGTGGGTGTCCAAAATAACGACGAACAAGACATCAATCAACAGAACAGAACACAAAGTCGTTATTAGGTCAACATCATTCTGTCACTTTGACTAATTTTCGCCTTCATCGAGTTCTTCGTTCAGCTGCTCGCCTAACTGGAAAACAAATAATTATAGGCCCTACATCCGTCTCTGCCTATCAGTGGCGTAGGCAAGGGGGGTTTCGTGGGTTAACCCCCCCATTGGGTCC
>OX457046.1:7961152-8177662 GCA_949752735.1 Lumbricus terrestris
CCGAATACTAAAAACGCTTTTCGGTAGCCTGCTGTAGCAGTTCTATCAATCAATCAATCAACCAGTCAGTCAATCAATCAATCAATCAATCAATCAATCATTTTTTATTGGTCCGTACGTATCAAGCACACTAAGATATAAGGCAGGAAAATAGTTACATAAAGCATAACAAGTATCACAAATTAATCAGGCAATAATCGAGGTGAGAACTAATTAGTTAACGCAAATTATATGAACATTTGGCCTAGATTGGGAATACCCACAGGAATATATAGGAGGAGATTATTTAAACCCAGTGGCTATAGGATTGAGTGATACCAGTGTGAACAGTTAGCCCTAAACCTGGAGTGCGTTAAAGAGAACTCTAAAGTGCAGAATTAGGACATTCTAGAATGTATCTATGTAGATATGTATTTGTGTATGAATGTAAGCCATGAAACCTATGTGTGTTTGTATGCAGTATGAGAATTGAATTTAAATAATGGAAGGGGCTGGTCAGACGTTGATTTTATGTATTGGATTTCAGGTGTGCTCATATTGAACCCCCACAACCACCGGTAACATTGTTAGTATGCAATGCATCATGCGCTGAATTGTTTTTATAACCATTTTAAGTCGAACAATTTCTCACAAATTACATCGAATGAGTGCATTCGTCTGTTGTCAATCATCTGCTTTGGTTGCGGTTGCTACGGTGCAGGTCAACGACCAATTGACAGGAATCGCTCCAATTAATTCACGATGACGGAACAGGGTTTAACTGATTGGGTGAAAATCCCTCAATATCCACCCGATCCATGTCTCCCTGCGATCCATGGATGGCTTCACTGATGACGTGATAAGTTTCGGATTCATCCATATCGCTCAATCGATAGAATGTGACACGTCAATAGTGTCTACTTAAACGAGACATTGCTATGTATACGTGATACAAACGGTGCAGGTTCAATTGATCCAACTCTGTCTCCATCTTTCTCTGTCTCTCTCTGTCTCTCTCTCTCTGTCTCTGTCTGTGTGTGTGTTTCTCTGTATCTCTGTCTCTGTCTCTCTGTCTTTCTGTATCTGTCTTTCCATGTATTTTTCCATTTCTCTTACCCGTACTAAACGGAACTAGTCCATTTCGGAGTTCCTATTGCTCACTAAACATTTTACAATACTACTGCATTATTGAATGAGGTAACATTGTAAATTTTCTCATTGCCCAATGCTATGGGCTAATGTAGCCTAAATACTGTATAGCCTACTGTGGGAAAATGTCTTATGTCACGTGATTCTGTTTTTAAACGCTCTGCAATGAAAACCATCACCATGGAATGGACTACTATTATAATGCGACAGTAATTTGGTGAATAGAATATAATTATTATATATGAAGATCGTTGAAGATATAATGGTGAGTTTGGTGACCATCAATGTGTAATATAGCCTAAGAGTATTTGATAAATAATTGATGTAAATATAGGTAACCATGTCTCGCGGAACCATATGTTCCTTTGGGTTCACCTATTGACAACCTGCAGACGAATTTGTAAACTGTACACTTGTATTATTTTGTGGTGGCGGTCAATAAATAAGATTGATTGATTGATTGATATACTGTTGACGCGTTGAGAAGGTTGGGATGTACTTCTAATTATTTTGTTTTCGAAATGGAACTGAGAGGTAGCTACATTATGTTGGGTCCACGGGATGCGGGAAATGCAATGTCAATGGCACACTCACGATTACCCTTTCTGGTCTCATTTATTTTAGACATCTACTCAAATTCCAAAGCGCACCACATATCATAAATATTATGTAGCAGAAAAACTGAAGTTAGATGGGCGATAAAAACTTGGAATTAACGCAGAATTGTTTCAGCAACATTAGAAGTTTGATGGACATATAAATTATTATTTATAGCAGAATTAAAAGTTGAATAAGCGATGAAGCCATGGTATTTGTTTTCAATTATTGCTGCACAGGCAGAAGTTGGATGAGCAGCCAAGTGTTTTTAGTTGGCCCTAGAAGTTGAAGTTGGATGAGATATGAACCTTTATTATTATTATTTTAGAAGTATATAGAAGCTTAATGAGCGATGAAAAACATGGTTGAATTGTGTTTTTAATAATGTTACGAGGCTGCACGTATTTGGATCCGGGTATACAATGATTGTTTGATGGCTACGCTGGTGACTGCTTTCACATCCAAGTAGCCTATAGGGATGCATAGTATGCGAGCATTATAACCAGTGGGAGAACGACAAAAATATGTATACACACATACTTAAAAGAGTTATGGAGAAGACAGAGAGAAGACGGATACAGCGACATAGAAAAGGCATCGAAATGCGACGCATGAAAATACAGGGAAGAGGAGATAGAAAGACAAAGAGAGAGACAGAAAGAGAAACGGATTATGGTCCGATGTCAACGGTATAATCTAAACGGAGCATCTGACACGTGAACGTTCCATGTAATCGATTCTTAAATTCCCTTGATGAGCTTGTCGAGATTCGAAATTGACAATGACAGATACGCTGACGTTGTTGACAGGTTCGCTGATAACGTCTGCTGCAACCATGCCCTTTGGGATTCTGAGTTGGAGTCAATGTAACAAGAGACCTTTGTTTATATAGCGCCTTGCGAACAGTCTGGCATGTATGTATACGTGTGTGAATTGCGGACAAAACAAGTGCGACTTAATGTGACCAGATAACATAGGCCTACCTTCAGCGGAATTTCCTCTTCTTTTTTCTTATTGTCTCGCTGTGTCTGCCATGGCATGCCTTTACAGTCATGTGTCACTCTTCCTGTCTCTGTCTCTGTCTGTGTGTCTCTGTCTGTGTGTCTCTGTCTCTCTCTATTTGTCTCTTTGTCTCTATCTCTGCCTCTGTCTGTCTGCCTCTGTCACTCTGTCTGTCTGCCTGCCTGTTTGTCCGTCTGTCTCTCTTTCTCACACACACAGTCTTGCAGTTGGTGGCGATTTATAAATATTTAGCTATGCTATTTTCGGACCGGCAAGGAGAGAATTGCAATAATCGAGGCGTTCCATGCAAGTGCCTACTTTTATAATAATTATTGTATAATGTATGTGCTATGCACATGTAGGTACGAACGGAAGGCTATATGTATGTACGTAAGGTAGGCATGTATGCATGTATGTATGTATGTATGTATGTATGTATGTATGTATGTATGTATGTATGTATGTATGTATGTATGTATGTATGTATGTATGCATGTATGCATGCATGCATGCATGTATATATGTATGTATGTATGTATGTATGTATGTATGTATGTATGTATGTATGTATGTATGTATGTATGTATGTATGTATGTATGTATGTATGTATGTATGTATGTATGTATGTATGTATGTATGTATGTATGTATGTATGCATGCATGCTTGCATGCATGCATGTATATATGTATGTATGTATGTATGTATGTATGTATGTATGTATGTGTGTGTGTATGTGTGTATGTATGTATGTATGTATGTATGTATGTATGTATGTATGTATGTGTGTGTGTATGTGTGTATGTATGTATGTATGTACGTATGTATGTATGTACGTACGTACGTACGTACGTATGTATGTATGTATGTATGTGTGTATGTATGCATGTATAGTGTAGTTATGCAAGCATGCATGCAAGAATGCACACCTAGATCAGTTAGATGTTTTGGGAGCACATTATTCTTAATGAAAAAGCTTTCAGCTGTCATTCCGTCTTCTTGATAAATTGATTCTGCTACGCAGGCCTACGACACAACATATTATTATGCTGCTGTGATGGGAGAGACTTTCACTTGTGACAGAAATCGAGGGAAACGCCGTTTATTGCTTCACTTACTCTTGTGCTTCAATAACAGAGACATTTTTATGGTTTATGTTTTTTGTTGACCTGTCGACTTGTCTGTATGTCTGTCTCTCTTTTTATTTATAGCTGTTTCTGATGCGGCTGACCGCAGGGTGAGAATTGCCGGGGGGTTGGGGGTTTCAACCCCCCAGTCTTTCTTAGTGCCCCATAGTAAACTCTGTTTTTCACACCCCAATTCCAAGTTTATCATAGGCCAACCCCCCAGTTATTTTTCCACCATTCTCACACTGGCTGACCGTATGACATGTGCGTGCCCATCCTTCAGTCTTCCGGTTTGCTTGTTAATTTCTCTACTGGGTTGAGGCTTTGATTATGATTTTAAGCTGATTGTTGTGACGGCGATTGTAGGAGTAGATTTAGGTGAAAGAGAAATCGAAGAAATTGGAATCGGTTGGGCTATATCATTAGGTCATGAACTTCAGGTTACATCGCATAACAATCGATTTTTTCAAACTTTTTAAATTTCAATTTAAAGTATAAGCTTACTTTACTGTTCGCCAATCTTCAAACAAGAACAATTTAGCACAATATAATTATATGCAAGCATTGACACCAGGAACCCCGAAGGAAACTGCTACACTGCTCCGCTAAAAGGGTCGTCTAAATATGCAAAATAATATCAGATCATTGGATTGACAACATGATGCTATTCCATTACATCTGACTAGATCGGATTAAATTAGATTAAATACTTGCCTACAGAGGTAAGCTTACCTCTTGGTTGTCCACTGTCCTTGGCCTAAGGACAGCGGGGAATCAAAAATGAAGCAAACCCAAGAACTCCTGGGTTATGTTTTACCCATTCGTTTGTGTTTCTCGATGTGGCTCTTCCTCTTTCTGTGTAATTATAGTCGAGCGCACATATCTTCTTCGTACCACATGCCTCTCTTCTTTACAACACCGTCTCTTTGACTGCTTCTGTCTGATTCCTCTTTAAAAAGTGGTTTCATTTAGTCTAATACATATATATACATGTACAATTGTACATACTGTTTATATATATATATATATATATATATGAGTGTATGTTATACATGTATATGTCTGTATGTATAATTGTATATATATATATATGTGTATGCTTGTGTGTACGTATACGTGTGCACATAAATTCTCATGTGTATACTACGTGCGTATGTTCTGCACCAAGCTATCTTAGGTGCGCCCTTTCTCAGCCCAACGACCCCTAAGTAACATTTAAAACTACACGCCATACGCCATCGTCGCGACACGAAAACCCTTTCACCCACGAATAGCAATCACCCGCCCCTCCCCCACCCCCCCACCACACCCCACCCCACCCCACCTCACCAACTCCACTCTTCAGACCATTGCACTAACCAACGGATAATTGGGTCATTTTGGTAGAATTTACTCGCTTACCAGTCTCGTCCACTTGCACCCGACAGTGGTTCTCTCGCCGACCGCCTAATGGGACATGACTTCACCCTCTCCCCATCTCTCCCGTCTACCACAACTCCCATTGAGTTCGATCATTAAAAGACGAAGTAAACAGAAGGGAAGGATACGCAGGGTGCGATGAGGGAGTGCAGGCAGCCAGGCAAAGGGAGGGACACGTGGATGAGTGGAGGGAAGGACACGTTGACGATCGTATGTCATTAAAAGATAT
This sequence comes from Lumbricus terrestris, assembly GCA_949752735.1. Taxonomy (NCBI): domain Eukaryota; kingdom Metazoa; phylum Annelida; class Clitellata; order Crassiclitellata; family Lumbricidae; genus Lumbricus; species Lumbricus terrestris. The sequence goes on from OX457046.1 coordinate 7,966,654, forward strand.
TGATTTCGCTAAGCGCTCGTTAGATACAGCGAGCGTAGTCGTAGTATGCTGTCCAAGAAGAAAATAATGGACCAAGAAACGGACAGAGAGAGATTTAAGACCGAATTCATTTGAATTGCATTGCACGAAATTAATCAAATTTTCTTGCGTTTAAGATCTTCATCAAATATAACGACTTCCGAAATTAGTTAATTTGAAAGAATTAGACGAATCGAATAAGAAGAGGAATGTGATGCGATATGACACGTGATACTGTAGGCCTATCTCACAGCATCTTTAATGTGTTATTGATATTTGTGATGTGAGACTGTAGTGTACTGTGTACATGTATCTCCCAACATCTTTAATGTGTTATTGATATTTGTGATGTGATACTGTATCTCCCAACATCTTTAATTGGTTATTGATATTTGTGATGTGATACTGTATCTCCCAACATCTTTAATTGGTTATTGATATTTGTGATGTGATACTGTATCTCCCAACATCTTTAATTGGTTATTGATATTTGTGATGTGATACGCTGTGATGCAGCGATGTAATCAATAGCGTTATAATTATGACATTGTATTGATCTGATGTGATCAACTAACATTCTACATGATATGAAATTCTACGATTTGACATCAGCCTAGCCCTAGATTGTGAAACTATACATTTAGGGGGAAGACGGGGTAATTTCGGCCACTGGGTAAATTCGGCCAGGGTGATTTCAAGGAAACCAGTGGGCATAGGAAGATTTTAATGCTGCCATCTAGCGTATAATATCATATTAAGTATGTTTATCAAGATAGTTTTGCTTTTATGTGAGTATAATTTGCTAAAACTCAAAAAAATGAGTTCGAGCCTAATCCACTTATCCATACTGTGACAGTAAAAGCTAAGAATTGAAGGTAATCTTGTTCAAATGTTAATTATTTGCTTTTTATTCTGCAAACCACAATATTTTTGCAAATTTGGTTATCCAAATTCATGATACAAAAATGCTGTCCATGCTCGTTAAGATTGCTATGGAGGGTGGGTGGGTCGGGGTAAATTCGGCCATGTGGACGAATTTACCCCAAAGATGTTAGGAATGGTACATAGTGCCTATTTCAAGGTAGTAACTTTATATTTTGTACCAATATACCCAGTTTTAATTTAAAATATAACTATGACGCATCATTTTATACTCTGTATTGTGTTTTAAAAAAATTTGAAAAAATAAATTTTGAAAAAATTGTAATTTTTTATTAAATTCTGCGAAAAATTAAAAAAATCACAAACATACTACCAGGTATTCCCTAAATATCTCTGATGTGTAATTTTCGACTTAATGCTGATTTCGGTGTGAACCACCACATGTACCTCATCTGGTTTGTTGTGAGGATCAAATTAATCATGTTGGCCGAATTCACCCCGTATACTGGGGTAAAACCGGCCAAAAATTCACTTTAAAATTTTTTTTTTCACACAAATGTATTCATCTCTCCCAAAAAGTAACCTCACAGTATATTGTCCCTATCTTTCTTTATTCAGTTGTGATTTTATTTAATTTTAGCAGTCAACCCGTTTCAATTTATTGCAAAAATAAGAAAAATGGCCGAAATTACCCCGGCTTCCCGCCTACATATAATATTTATTTTGCATAGTTCTTACTCATTCCCCTCTGTCGTCACCTAATATTTGTATTCTTATTCTTACTAGGCAGAATTTTTATAGTGTGGCCAGTCAGTGGCGGCGCCAGGATTCCATTTTTTTGGGGGGGGCTGAGTCCTCGTGGAGGAAATCTCCATTTTCATCCGCCAAAAATTCTGACGACCTTTTAAAGTCATTTGGTGGAAATAGTTCAGTTTTACCGGTCAAAACGTCAAAACACCGGACGGATGGCCTTTTTAGGGGGATTAGCCCCCCGGGTGGCCTTTTTGGGGACTTAGCCCCTCCCTAGCCCCCTGTCGCCGTCACTGTGGCCAGTTATTGTATTCGACCGAATAGTAAAAAATTCCATTCGGTACAGAACTGTGCAGTTTAGATGTGATACAATGAAAATATATCCGAACCTAAACAATCTTTTCTTTATTTGTCTTGTTTGATCCAACCTCATTAAAGGGATCGCATTGCAATCGCGTAGCTTCAGCCCATCATAGACACGGTGGCTGGTTAGTGGCCCAGTGGGATCCATGGACAAGCCGCTCTTCGAGGTTAAAACCGACGCACACTTCATGCTTGGCGCCTTTCTCTATTGGGATGATCTTGAGAGAAAGTCATTGTAGTTTTGTTTGTTTGTTTTTATGTGCACTTATTATAGCGCCCCTTCAAGCTCACCACTCAGAGGCGCTCCCGACTGCAGAGCGGACACTGCATCGGAGTTTCACGCCGATGCGTTGAGCAATTGCGAGTGAAGAACTTGTCCATGGTCCCTACGTGGCGACTTGAGGTGGATTCGAACCTGCAACCCTTTGGCTGCAAGGCGACGAACATACTCACTATACCATCGCGTCCCACGTGGAATATAGAAAAATATGTGTAGACGTGTCATCTTATCTGCTGCGACTAAGGCGGCACATTTTAGAACGGTAAGATTATTTTGTGTACACAGAACACCATGGAAGTTTTCTAACATGGCTAATAATGTCGGAACACTCCGAGTGAAGAACAGTAGTGTCTAAGTTCAGTCGTATAGGGCGGAAATAGGAAATCGGTTACATCATGCGAAGTCGATTCCGGAAAAGTATCTTCCTTCTTTCGTATTCCATGCATTGAGCTCCATCTAAACCCAACATCGATGTCCGTTCGCATAATCCATTGATTTACTAAACACCGGTTTCGTCGGCAGCAGATCCCTCACCCACCCCGCCCCGCCCCTCCCCGTCGGCAGACCAGGGCCAACCGATCAGGGCTGAGTGACGGCGGAGTGACCGAGGATTGACCAGCGGATGACCGGAGAGTAATTAGACGACTGTAGCAGGCGTTGGTTTTGCTCAATCACCGAGGAATGAAATGTGCGATGGACCGATCACTGCGTTCACGAAGCGTGTCACGAAAATCCTTAAATAAATGACTTCGACGAACAAAAACCGTTTAGAGTAAAATTGCTTTCTTCGATCAGCTGATGTTGAGGTCCAGTGATGAGAATTCTGCAATACGGTTAGAATTCGAATCGCGGAGGGAAAAAATATATTTCTGACAAATATTTGTTGGTCGCGGTATCAATTTGCTCTCATCCCAGCACACACAGTGGTCGTAAAATCGTGTTTTTATGACTCAAACAATTTTTATTTACAGTATAGCCTGAACGTCTAATCATTGTTTCTATTCCTGACCGAACATATTCTCCGCCATTTTGATCGCTCATCCAGCTTCAGCGGCGCCCCCAGGATTTTTTCTTGTACGCGTGGATACAGAAATTTTCGAAGGAGGATGACCCAAAAAATTTCGGTCTTGTTGGTGGGACATGGGAACAATTTCGTCTTATTCGTCGCCCAAAAAACTGATGACTTTTTTAGTCATCACTCCAATTTTCCAGGAAAAATAATACGAATCCATCCGCCTTTTTTTAGTCATCCGTGTCAATTTTTTTAGGAAAAAGATACCAATTCAGCCGCCAAAAAAGTTGACGACCTTTTTTAGCATTTAGCACTTACGCAAGTGCGTACGCCTGCGAGCGCCGCTGTCCAGCTTCTATATTTAGCCTACGTCAACATTAATTTTAGCAACAGTGCAATGGTTTTATCGCTGATCCAAAAGATTTGCTTTTTATCTAAATTATGCTAATCCAACTTCTATTGCTACTGCAATGATTCAGTATTAAGCCTAACCCGAGTAACCCCATGATTTCACTGTTCATCCAACTTCTATTTTTACTATTACATAGTAGGCCTAGGCCTATTTGAGAAGTGGGATTTGGCATGCCCGCGGTTTTTAATTTATCGACTTCATTTTCTTAGCTTCAGCAATTTCTCTCGCAGACATAAAATTATCTTCCCACATTGTTATCAAAACATGAAGCCTCGATATCAAGATATTATTGACTTTGAACCTCAAGACGGCGATGATAACCTTTGGTCTCAAAGCAAACACCAATACCAGTCTGTTATCTATTAACCAATGATCCAAACGCAATGTCGTCCATTCCATCATTTTCCATAGCCTACAAACTACACAAGCACAATAAAATCAATCGGTCTAATGCTGGCAGTAATGTAATGTAATGTGATTTTTATCGTTCATCCTGCCTCTAGTTTTACGGTAACAATTTAGGGTAATCCTCTAGTTTAGGTGCTTTTATTATTTTGCATTGCTTTCTTCAACACTAGTCTTTGGTCGCTGTTTTGGCGCGAGAATATGTTTACTCACCGTCGTTTGGTCTTTTAATGATAAAAAGCTTAAGAAATGGAAGCTGGATGAAGGTATTTTTATATCTGAAATGGAAGCTGGATCAAGGTATTTTTATATCTGAAATGGAAGCTGGATCAAGGTATTTTTATATCTGAAATGGAAGCTGGATCAAGGTTCCTTATAGGTGAAATAGAAGCTGGATTGACGAATATAACGCTTGAGAAATGGAAACTGGATTGCTGGTTTTCATTCAGGTATTTTAGCATGCATCCAGCTTCCATTTCAGTTAGAAAAATGCCGTAATCCAGCTTCCATTGCTGAAGTGTGTACAGGAATAGGTTCAAAGGGGAAACATTTTCAATGTCTTCCTTCAAACTATTGCTGATAACTATCCCGTATAACAGTGCAAAAATAATAAAAGCACCTGAACTAGAGGATTACCCAATTTAGCATAAAACCATGATTTTCTCGCTCATCCAACTTCTACTTCTGTTAATTAATATGCTCATCCAGCTTCTAATAACACTGCAATACGTCAGCAGTAATATCATGTTTTCATCGTTCATCCAACTTCCAGTTTACGGAAATAAAATATCTTTGAAGTGCTATACGGCTTGGGATTCGGGTATAACCTATCCGAAAGAAATCGTAGCATAGTTTTAAGCCAAGGACATTTCGTTTTCTGTGACCCAGGTTAACCTACTATTTTGATGAAAACGCTGTCAAAAAAGTGAAGAGTTTCCGAATTTTCAAATCTTGCTCGTTAGTTTTGTCGTCAGTCAAAAGATGTCGCTAGCGTTGAAGACCCAACGTTTCAGGGAATCAAAATCTAGAAACACCATATTTTGAACTATTTGACCCAACTGCTGTAGATAATTTATTTTAGTGGTTATTCTGCTGTTCTGAAACAATATTCGTACATACATTTGTAATAGAAATAGAAGGTGGGGTAGAGTTCTATAATGACTCGGTAGCTAGTAACTTTTTTTATAAATTTGATGAAAAATATTTCCTCACGAAATAGAAGCGGGATTTAGCGCGTGAGGGTCGGTTAGGGCTCAGGTTAGGCGTCGTGAGTGTCGGTTAGGGTTAGTTTTAGGGTGAGTGCAGTCATTCTGCTGAAATTGAAGCTGGATTGATGAACAATAATTTTCAATGAAAAATGGATGTAAAATATTTGCTGACGAAATGGAAGCGGGATTTATCGAACAAATTCTTGCCTAAAGAGAAGCTGGATCGATTAAAAGGATTCTCGACAAACTAGAAGTTGGATTTATTAAAGATAACCCTGCAACGTTATCTACCGAGTCATTATAGAACTATTACCGAGTCATTATAGAACTCTACCGAAGGTGGATGTTTGATGGGCACTATGTCGTGGTAGATGTCGGGTGTGCACTGAAAATTTGGCTAAAATATTTTAAGATGAATAAGCGACGTTGTGCGTTCTGGACTTTGGGTAAATTCGGCGGGACTCAACACTATCGATCCCCTCCTAGCTGACCAACTCTCCCATGTTGCAATTTGCATACCCGTCATTCACAGAAAAATTAATGTTAAGGCCAGGCAACATTTTAAAAAAGCAGTAGAATAAACGACAAATCTAGAATGAAATGAAATCATTTATTCAAAATATAAAATATGAAACCCTGGCTAACCGGACAGAATAATTAGCAATCATCAATGATCAGCAATTTAAATGCTATACAAGTGATAAGCAGAAATTGTCTTTTTTATCTAATGACTGAATAAGCTTAATCAAACCATACAGTAATCATCCGAGTCGTGGATCAGAACAAATACTAAAATAAGATTAGCTAATTACGCGAATCCACGGATTCAGGAAACATAAAAAGGTGTGTTTTAAGTTCAGCAACTGCATTTCTTCTGTGGAATAGAAGTGGTTTAAGCCTCGCTTTCAGATTCTGCATTTCTTATTAAATGTTCAAAAAACAAAATGTTTCTCAACAGCAAAATATGTTATTTCCTGAGGGTATTTCTTTTTATGTACCTTTCGCATGGGCGTCCGCAGCGGGGCGCAAGGGGGCGCAAGTGCGCCCCCCTGGATTTTTCGCCTATTTGAAGATCAACTTTAGATTAGTTCGTTATGGTTATTACAACGCGATTTTCAGTCACATAAAATTTGACTCTCATATCATTTTGACAATGAATGTCTATGATTTGTTCGCATGCTGCGTTCCGTGACAGAGGATTGAGAGGGGGCCAGCACAGAAGGTGGAGTGATACTGTGATCGGTTCCTTTCGACAACATATTTAGCCTCAGTGACAATTGTACAACAGTCTGCGCCCCCCTAGAAAAATTCCTGCGGACGCCCATGACCTTTCGTTAGGATATCAGCATAAAATATATGATTAGCTAAATAATAATCGCTCCATGCCACAGAGATATATCCGAACACACCGTGAAAAAAATGCTGTGCGATTCAGCTGATATTTAGTGTACCATAGCCAAATCTTGCCTTCAAATGGCCATTGTGTAAAATGTTTTGCAACATAAATTTAACATGTATGGCCTTTTTCCAGAGGGGCCCCAAAATGTGATATTTCAGTGTGAACCTGTCTCCAAATGATCACTGGCAAAATTGCACGTATAGTATTTTAGCTTCTCTCAAGTGTGGATTCCTGCGTGATTTACTAGCCGGCAGCTCTCTTGAGATGACTTGCCACATAAATTGCACTTGTAATGTTTTGTACCATGTTGGGTTCCTGTGTGTCGTTTCAGATGAGCATTCTGTCTAAATTCTTTGGAACATAAATTGCATTTGTATGGTTTCTCTTCAGAGTGTGTTCTTCCATGAAGTTTCAATGTAGCCTTATCTACATATACTTTGTTGCATAAAATGCACAGATAAGACTTCTCTCCGCTATGGATTCTTTTATGCCTTCGTAGGTTTGCTTTACGCTTAAATCCTTGACTACATAGGTTGCATTTATATGGCTTGTCTGCATCATGGGTTCTTGCATGTGTCTGTAGGCTAACTCCATGTGCAAACACTTTACCGCATATATCGCATTTGAATGGCTTTTCTCCACTGTGGGTTCGTACATGGACTTTCAGTTGAGAATTCTGTGCATAGGTCTTGCTACATAAATTGCATTTAAATGGCTTTTCTCCACTGTGGGTTCTTGCATGATCTTTCAGATGAGTGTTGCGTGAAAAGGTCTTGCAGCATAAATTGCATTTGAATGGTTTTTCTCCACTGTGTGTTCTCGAATGGCTTTTCAGATTAGCATTTTGTGAAAAAGTCTTGCCACATAAATTGCATGTGTATGGCTTTTCTCCACTGTGTGTTCTTGCATGGATTTTCAGTCTACCAACCCATCTGAATACTTTTCCACATAGATTGCAGTTGAATGGTTTTTGACCAGTATGGGTTCTTGCATGAGATTTCAGCAAAGAATTACATCGAAGAACCTTTGTGCAAAAATTGCACTTGTATTGCTTCTCTTGATAATCGGTGCTTTCACCTGTTTTCTGATTCCATTTATTAGTCAATATTTTCGAAGTTAAAATGCATTTCTGTTGTGTCTTATCATCTTCGTTCCCCGCTTCCATCTTTAAATCTTTAACACTGTCAATCGACCGAAAACACAACTTTATTAAGACTGCACTTCACAATTGAATTTTCGACTGTGATGATGGAGAGTTTCGAATAGTCAATAGTCACTAATTATGCTGGGCAATCTGATACTTTTTCATTACAGTTCTTCCCCTTTTGCGTACACAAATCAGACAGACGAAAAGAATTGTTGATAAGAAGAAGTCGGACTGATGAAAATAATTGTTAACTATATAAATGCGAATTTAATTAAAACTATTTGAGATCGAAGTTGGATTGATGAACAATAATTTCTAATACAAATTAATAGAAGTTGCATTAATGCAAAATAATTGCTGCCAAAATAATGGCGGGAATTTAAACAAATGCGTGCGAAAACAGATTCCTGATCGCTGAGACGGACTTTTGCTAAGCTAGAAGTTCTACTGGTCAAAAATAAAAATCCTATAAGGAGAGAATAATCTACAAAAACAAAAATAGCTAAAAACATGATTACCTAATTCCATGAGGAAATGATACGCAACAAAATATCATTGACAACATGTCACGGACAAATTGTCCAAGCATAAAATGCGTAAATAGCTGTTCTTTTTAATAATAGATTATCTTAAAATCGGCTGGAAAGTGATTGTAGCAAAAACATTTTCGATGGCACAAACCTTTGATTAAGCAAAATCTGACTACATAAACTATTATTTGACTACGTAAACTATAAACTAGTAGGTCTTCTGTTGCAATGCTGAATAAAGATAGTTTCAAGTGTTCATAGGCTAGTCACTAGTGTTTGTACATTATCGAAACAACATATTGTATGAACTCTTGCAATGTCTTACAAACACGCAATGAGATCCATGTCACTGTTGTCTGTGAATAAAATTTTAGTGATTCAGATAATTATGAGCTTGATATTAGTCTTCTTTCTTCCTATTGGAACTCATCTTGTTACCTTTGAAAATATTTTGTTACAATCACTTTTTGTCGATTTTGATTAAATCGATATGACATTTTGCTAGACAACATTTCGTCATTATATTTTATCCGTGCCATTTTCGTACAGTGTCATTTTGTCAGTACATCCGTTTGCTAAACATTGTGTTAAAATGACGAGAATTATTATAAAGTATAATATATATATATTCGTTTTATTCAATAAAACAACAGACAGAACGCTGTAGGTTTACATTAACAGTATGGCTGCTTAAAGCTTATGGTCAAAATAGTTAGTACATGTTTTTGGAATAATTAATTAATAATTAATAATTAATTAAATGGTAGGCCTACGCAATGCGAAAAAGTAAATACTCCAATAACAAAACAGAGAGGCTAAATACTAATGCAATGGATGAAACATTAAATCCAGAAACGCAAAATAAAGAAGCTCGTCACACATTATTTTACCTAAAACAGAAATGTCGCCTTGAGAAAATGGCGTTGCTGCTATGCAATATTTAATTTATTGAAAATAACCGTTTGGCTAGCGACGTCTGGTGACTGACGACAATGCCAAAATAAAAAATGAAATGTATGGGTTTAACGACTCTTTTTCATTACGAAGATGATTTCAGCGTCGACTACACGTTTATATTGCGACCGAGCAACCCGCATTATGTAAAGATCCGACCGGGGAATCGAACCCGCTCCGCCGGCGCGGCGAGCGGGCTACAACCCACTCGGCCACCCAGGATCCTCGAATGCCAAAATAACAAATTATTGGTTATTTATACTGTGACAATACTGACGTTGTAAACAAAGTAAGTAAGTAACGTAAGTATTAACTTTATATTCTCTGTTTCAGACCGCATTCTAGGTAACAAATAACATCATGCGTAAGCAGGTAGGCTACATTCAAAGACAAGAATAGTCTAATCAGAATAATAGCATAAAAAATACGTTCCAATAACAAACAATTTCAACTGAGGGGCTAAATAGTAATGCAATGAATGAAACATTATCTCCAGAAACGCAAAATAAAGAATCTTGTTACACATTATTTTATCTAAAACAGTAGTGTCTAGTATTGAGAAAAGGGCGTTAATATGCAATATTTAATTTATAAAAAATAGCCGTTGGGCTAGCGACGTCTGGTGAATGACGACAATACCACTGTATAAAATAACAAACAGTACGTCGACTTCAGGCCTCTGGCGTAAGTCAGAATGCGTCACTGCTTTTAAAGTAATTAATTAATTAAGTAAGTAAGTAGCCTTTATTTGCATATGACAAGCGCACAAGCATTACATGTCAAAAGTGTAAAATAAAACACAGAAAAAGTAATAAAGTATAGTAATAATAATGTAAAGAAATAAGATAAGATTCAGTAGCGGCAGCCATAAACAGGCGCCTACGGCAGCCATAAACCGGTGTAAAGGTTTCAAATTACACCCTCCTAAACATTACCCGCACCCCCGGTAACTTGAAACCGGTTTCAGATTACCCCCCGGAAAATAGATTTGCATCAATCATCGCATTTATTGCACTAAAAAATCAGAAAAATCATCCCGCTTCTTGTTTTGGTCTGAAGATTTTCATCCGTCATCCAACTTCGTGGTTTGCTTTCAATATTTTGATCCGAAAAAATAATAGCCTCGAAGCCATTTTCTCCATGTAAACTTCAGCGGTGAATAGTTTGCAGGGAGGTAATGTGGTACTTGTGGGTTTGACGACCCCACAGAAATACAAATTCGATGAAAGAACTAACGTTGCAGCGTTGTTATCTTTAATAAATCCAACTTCTAGTTTGTCCAGAACCATTTTAATTGATCCAGCTTCTGCTTAGACAAGAATTTGTTCGATAAATCCCGTTTCTATTTTGTCAGTAAATATTTTTCATCAATTTTACATTGAAAATTATTCTTTATCAATCCAGCTTCAATTTCAGCAGAATGACTGCACTAACCCTAAAACTAACCCTAACCGACCCTCACGACGCCTAACCTGAGCCCTAACCGACCCTCACGCGCTAAATCCCGCTTCTACTTCGTGAGGAAATATTTTTCATCGAATTTATATTTCTGTGGGGTCGTCAAACCCACAAGTACCGGTAATGTTTAGGAGGGGGTAATCTTAAACCTTTACACCGGCGCCTATGGCAGCCATGAACAGGCGCCTAACTGTTGTTGTTGATGTTAAATGTTATTTTTAAAAAAACATAAATAGGCCATAGGAACATAATTAGAAGCTGGCAGCCAACAACGGCGCCCGATCAAAAAAAGTGAAAATGAGGCTAGCGATACCGGCCTAAAGAAAATGGCGCACGGTGGGCATTTACCCGAATCCCAAGCCGTATAACGTTGTAAAATTATTCAAAACATGTTTTATTCATTTTTTCATCGCTCATCCAACTTCTAATTCTACTATGTCACAGTTCCGTTATTCATCCAACTTTTACTTCAACTAAAAATATTTTGATCGTTCATCCAGCCTCTAGTTTTACGGTGACAATTTAGTATAAAACTATGATTTCCTCGCTAGTCCAACTTCAACTTCTGTTAATTAATATGCTCATCCAGTTTCTAATGATACTGCAATACGTCAGCAGTAATATCATGTTTTCATCGTTCATCCAACTTCCAGTATACGGAAATAAAATATCTCTGAAGTGCTATAAGGCCTGGGATTCGGGTATAAGCGCACGGTGGGCGGTGCTAGCCTCACTTTCAAAAATCAGTCGCACGAATTGTATAACTGATTTTGAAAGTGAGGCTAGTTCCGCCCACCGTCTGCCATTTTCTTTAGGCATTTACTTAAATCTCTTTTTGAAAATGGAGGCGTTTTGCGTGACCAGCAAAATTGGTGACAACAGCAGCGATTCTATATAGTCGACAGTACGGGGAACGGACACTTCCCCCTGGACATTTCCCCCGGACGTTTCTCCCCTACCCTAGGACATTTCCCCCCCGTATGCGGAAACCATTGTTTTTATGGTCTTCAACATATGAAAAAGCGCTTGAGAAACGGAAGCTGGATGAAGATCTTTTACATGTGAAATAGAAGGTGGTTTGATGAAAAAATGCAAGTGAAATATAAGCTGGATGAAGGTATTTTTAGATCTGAAATAGAAGCTGGATTGATGAAAAAACGCAAGTTAAATAGAAGCTGGATGAAGGTATTTTTAGATCTGAAATAGAAGCTGGATTGATTAAAAAAACGCAAGTTAAATAGAAGCTGGATGAAGGTATTTTTTTATCTTAAATAGACGCTTTATTGATGAAAAAACCCAATTAAATAAAAGCTGGATGAAGGTATTTTTAGATCTGAAATAGAAGTTGGATCGATAAAAAAATGCAAGTTAAATAGAAGCTGGATGAAGGTATTTTTTTATCTTAAATAGACGCTTTATTGATGAAAAAACGCAAGCTAAATAGAAGCTGGATGAAGGTGTTTTTAGATCTGAAATAGATGCTGGATTGATGAAAAAATGCAACTTAAATAGAAGCTGGATGAAGGTATTTTTAGATCTGAAATAGAAGCTGGATTGATGAAAAATGCAAGTTAAGTAGAAGTTGGATGAAGGTATTTTTTAAATCTTAAATAGACGCTTTATTGATGAAAAAAACGCAAGTTAAATAGAAGCTGGATGAAGGTATTTTTAGATCTGAAATAGAAGCTGGATTGATGAAAAAATGCAAGTTAAATAGAAGCTGTATGAAGGTTTTCTTATCTTAAATAGACGCTTTATTGATGAAAAACGCAAGTTAAATAGAAGCTGGATGAAGGTATTTTTAGATCTGAACTAGAAGCTGGATTGACTTAAGGGGGGAAATGTCCGGGGAAATGTCCTAGTCGAAATCGGGGGGAAACGTCCAGGGGAAATGTCCGGGGGAAATGTCCAGGGGGAAATGTCCTACACTCGTTTACCAGTTCCATGAAGAAATGATATGCAACAAAATATCATTGACAATATGTCACGGACAAATTGTCTAAGCATAAAATGGGAAAAAGCATTTTCGATGGCACAAACATGTGGGTAATCTATCGTTTTAACGGAATTAATTATTTTTCTCATTTGGGAAAACGGAATAGCGGAATAAATTATACGAAATTTTTGGGCAGTTGCAGCATCATTATTTTTCAACATTCCGGCTTCTACTTTGGCATAAATCATTATCATCAATCAGGTTTCCATTTAGTCAAGATTTCATCTAACTAATCCAGCTTCTATTTCAACAATAGCAGTTAGTTTTTATGAATTCAATTTCTATTTAAATAACAATTATCTTTCATTAATCCAGCTCCAATTTCAGCAATAATGTTTTCGCAAATCCCACTTCGATTGCGTGAAAAATTATTTCATCAATCCGACTTCTATTTAGCAAGAATTCCTTTCGTCAACACAAATTGTATGCCGTCATCGCTATATCCCATGCAATGGCGAATAATTAATTCCGTTAAAACGATAGTGGACAAGATGGCAATTAATTAATTCCGTTAAAACGATAGTTTACCAAACATGTGATTAAGCAAAATCTGACTACTTAAACTATTATTTGAGTCCTACGTAAACTATAAACTATTAGGTCTTCTGCTGCATTGCTGAATAAAGATGGTTTCAATTTTCCATAGGCTATAGTCACTAGTGTTTGTAGATTACCAACTTTATTTTATTTATATTGTAAGAACACTTGCAATGCCACACAAACACGCAATGGGATCACTGCAGTGTCACTGTTGTCTGCGCGTGCATCACTGACTCTGATGATTTTGAGCTTGGCCTCCTTCCGACGTACTTGTTTTCGATTTTGATATTATCAATTTATTCGTTCATACTTATTACATTTTGTCAGGTAACATTTTGATCGTCATTATTTTTTATCCGTGCCATGTTTGTACAGTGACATCTTGCCAGGCCATCCGTTTGCTAAACATTGCGTTCAATGACGAGTATTATTATAAATACCTCAATAACAAACAATTTCAACAGAGGGTCTAAATAGCAATGCAATGAATGAAACATCATCTCCAAAAAAATGCAAAATAAACAAGATTATCATTTTTTAACCAAAACAGTATAGTGTCACCTTGAGAAAATGGCGTTATAAGCAAAGTATGTAAGTAAGTGTTAACTTCATATTATCCGTTTCAGACCGCATTAAGAGCTACAAACGGTATTATGCGTAGGCTGCATTCAAAGACAAGAATTATCTAATTAGAATATAGCATAGAATATAATAATACGTTCTTTGCATCAGATTCTGAGCGTATATATATTACCACAAAATTATTAATTACATAGGCCTAATAAGCGTGACGAATGTCGATTAAGCCTAAAGTGAACCTTCTTTGCAGCGCGTATTTTTATTTCAAGTGACTTGAATAATTATTAATAATTACTAAAATTCGAATCACGCTCCTTTCGTATCCATTTCATCAAAAATTTACGTCTCTGAAATATAATAATATTACTAAACCAATTGCATTTCATAAGGCTGTATATAAATACTACCTTGTGAAATACAATTATTGGTTTGCTGTTAGAATATATTTACTTACCTACGTACGAAAGTTACAAATCAGGTCACGCTATTTATAACTTGCTTTCCTTTGTTTTAAGCTAACCTTGTGACCCAGGCTAGCCTACTCTTTTGATGAAGGCGCTGTCAAAAAGTGAAGAGTTGCCGAATTTTCAAATCTAGCACGTTAGTTTTGTCGTCAGACAAAAGATGTCGCTAGCGTTGAAGACCTAACGTTTCAGTGACCAGGGATGCAACAGCTGGGTTTTTTCCGCTAGATCAGGGTTTTTTGCCTTCGTCTCAGGTTTCTGGGTTTTTTTTTGGCAAAATCTGGGTTTATTTTGGTGAGCTGACATTTCACTTACAACACATGAATATTCTGTTAAATTCAATGTAAAATGGTTGTGATACATAATTTTTCCACTAATTTTAGTTTTAACCCTCATAGGGTCACGATTTTTTCCAACCGATTTTGGTCACTGGGGGGTAAAAAATACCCCCAATGTGATTCGCATGATTCCTATGATAAACTCCGGTTTTTAAGTATAAAACTAAAAGAAGTTATTTATAGAAGGTTCGCGGAATGCACTGGAACCAAAGTAATATATGCAGCACTGCAGGAAAATCAAAATGGCGGACAAAATGGCGGCCAGAATCTTAAATGGCTATAAGTGAAGTTATGTATGCAATGAAAACATGATTTCAGAGTCTAAATCAACATTATCGAGGTCAAGGAATGCAATGGAACCAATGCCACATATGTGGCACTGCACAAAAATCAAAATGGCGGACAAAATGGCGGCCAGAATATTAAAATGGCTATTAGTGAGGTCATATGTGCAATGGAAATATGATTTCAGGGTCTAAATCAGCATTTTCCAGGTCAAGGAATGCGATGGAACCAATTTCACTTATATTGCACTGCAAGGAAACCACAATTGGAAAAAAAATGGCGGCCAGATTGCTGCAGAGAATTTCATTTATTCATCCTAATTTTATGACACCAAAACCATTTCTATTATAGGCCTAATGTCCAGATACTGATAAGGAGACATTTTAACAGCAAGTCACTCATGCGTACAGCATGCATAATGCTATGTTTAAAATTTCCTTAGTAAAATAGCTAGGACGTGGTACATTGGCGTACTTTTTAGCTGATTTGGGTGCATGAATAACTAATGAAACTGGATGCATTCTGTGCATAAAACATATTTAGGAAAAGTCATAGAAGCGATTTCTTCAACTATTTTCAGGGATTAAAATTTCCGTGAAAAACCGAGATGGGGGTATTTTTTCACCCCCCGGTGACCCTATAAGGGTTAAACTCCACAATCAAAATCTCATGTTGTCAATTCACAAATAATTTATAACCTGAGGAATAGTTCTGCACAGAAATAAACCATTTTGACATTTCATAATAGTGTAGCGGAACTAGGGCTGGGCAGAAAACGCCAGGATGCCGATCACCAGTCCTAGTCCTCGAGGGTACCGTCGTCGTGTCCGCAGGTCCGGCTTCAACTGAAGATTGAAGACTAGCCGACTAGGCTTAAGCGTTTATTGGAAACAGGCAAGAACCGAATCTACGCCACACTCGCAACAGCGTCGACTGTGTGCAAATCTTGAATCGGTAACTAATCGAACCGTTTAATCGAACTGTTTTTAATCGAACTGTATTAGACAAACTGTACACTGAGCGTCTGATCACTGCACCGCAACTAAACTAACCCACACACGAATTAGAAGCGTCGCTAAAACCAACTCGGGAACCACAACTCGACGGCTCTTTCTCTTCCTCCTCTTCTCTCTCTGTATCACTTTTAAATACTTTACAGACGGAGGCGGCCGCCGGTGATGTATGCCGTAAAAGTAGATCCAGCCCAGGCCGGAGAAGTAGACTTTGGTCAGGGTAGGCCGAGGAAGTAGACGTAGGTGAGGCTGAAGAAGTAGATGCAGGCTAAATGGGCGGAGCAAGCTGAAGAAGTAGATGTAGGCCGGGTATGCTAGAGAAGTAGACGTAGGTGAGGCTGAAGAAGTAGATGCAGGCGAGCTGAAGAAGTAGATGGAGGCCGGGTATGCTAGAGAAGTAGACGTAGGTGAGGCTGAAGAAGTAGATGGAGGCCGGGTATGCTAGAGAAGTAGACGTAGGTGAGGCTGAAGAAGTAGACGGAGCCCGGGTATGCTAGAGAAGTAGACGTAGGTGAGGCTGAAGAAGTAGACGGAGGCCGGGTATGCTAGAGAAGTAGACGTAGGTGAGGCTGAAGAAGTAGACGGAGGCCGGGTATGCTAGAGAAGTAGACGTAGGTGAGGCTGAAGAAGTAGATACAGACGGAGAGAGCAATGCAAGCACGCATCCACACAGCAGGCAATCCTCAAGTTTTTCCACAATTGGTCAGGTCACTCGTTGTTAAGCCGTGTTACATGTATAACATGCACTGTAGGTCAGGTTAATCCTCTAGTCTAGTGGTAAGCTTATAATAGCCAAGTTGTTGCAGAGTATTAATGTTCTAGGTTGTTGAAACGTTGGATTGCTTGTGCATTAAGAAAATTTGACTGGAAACCTCGGACAACTTTAAACTTTGTAAACTTAAGCCACGTGTGTTATATGCTTGCAATTCTGGTACTCTCGACCCGCTGCGCAAGCGCACACAAATAGGCCTATATCGATTAAGATTATTGTCGGTATGGATCCCGATTCTCTGACAACTTTGACAATTGATATTTTAAAGTTGTAGTTGCATTTTATTCGACTCTTTTGACGAACATTTTGTTAATCTTCATGCAAACAAGCGAAAAACCAACTTAGTTTGAACAAAAGGGTCTAAAATAGCTTATATGAAGAGTCTGGGTTTTTCTGGGGGTTTTTTGGAAGGAAATCTGGGTTTATTTCAGAAACCTCAGTGGCAACACTGTCAGTGACTCAAAATTTAGAAACGCCATTATTATTTTGAACTATTTGCCACAACTCCTGTAGATAATTTATTTTAGTGGTTATTCTGCTGTTCAAAAACAATATTCGTGCGTACATTACATATTTAATTAATATGTAGGAGTTGTTCTTTTTAGTTCCATTTTGTGACCATGGCCTTGTTAGCATTAATTTATTCTTGTCTGGATTTCTATTAGCCGCACTAGCCTACTTCATCTTTCACCTCGATCTTCTTTTATACAGCCCCGAACAGTGGTCTCTTATCTGTTTATGAGCTTTTGCGCGCAATGGTGAAGAATTGTATTGAAGTTTCAGATTACTATGCAAGAAGAATATTTTGCAATTAGTCATCTACACATAATCAAATTCTATGTGGAGTGCAGTCTTGCTAAGACAACTTTTAGTTTGGTCTGTTGACAGTGCTGAAGACCTCAAGATGGAAGCAAAGAACGATGATGAACCACAGAAGAAATGTAAATCATTAACGAAAATATTCACTAATAAATGGAATAGGAAGACATGTGAAGGCACCCCTACTGAAAGAAGGCAACACAGGTGCAATTTGCGGGCGGAAAAATTGGCAAGTTGTTCGGTACGGAATCTTAATGTGAGAACTCATTTTGAAGAAAAACCCAAGAATCCCTACAACTGTAATCTTTTTGGAAAGGCATTTACACAGGGTGCTCGTCTGAAAATCCATGCATATACTCAAAGTGGAGAAAAGCCATTCAAATGCAATTTATGTGGAAAAACCTTTGCACAGAATACAAACCTGAAAATCCATACAAGAATCCACAGTGGAGAGAAGCCATTCAAATGCAATTTATGTGACAAAACCTTTGCACAGAGTAAAAGCCTGAAAATGCATACAAGAACGCACAGTGGAGAGAAGCCATCCAAATGCAATTTGTGTGGCAAAACCTTTGTACAGAATGTGATCCTGCGAAGACATACAAGAACTCATAGTGAAGAAAAGCCATTCAAATGCAATTTATGTAGTCAAACGTTTAAACATAAATCTGATCTTGGATATCATACAAGAATTCATACTGGAGAGAAGTCTTACCTGTGCATTTTATGCGACAAAGTGTTTAGACATATGACAACATTGAAACGTCATGCAAAAACGCATTCTGGAGAGAAAGCATTCAAATGCAATTTATGTGGCAAAAACTTTGCACGTAATTCTAATCTGAATAAGCATGCAAGGATTCACAGTGGAGAAAAACCATTCAAATGTTATTCGTGCGGCAAAACATTTACCCAGAGTGGTAGTCTAAAAATCCATGGAAGAACTCACAGTGGAGAAAAGCCATTCAAATGCAATTTGTGTGGCAAAGACTTTACTCAGAATTTTAATATGAAAAGCCACGCAAGAAGCCACAGCGGAGAAAAGCCATTCAAATGCATTTTATGTTGCAAGGGCTTTGCACGGAATGCTAGTCTGAAAAGCCATGCAAGCACCCACCGTGGAGAAATGCCACAAAAATGAAATCTAAATGATGAAGTCCTTGCAGAGAATACTATCCTCTAAAGACATGGTAGAGTCTGTGGTGGAGAAATGCCATTCCGATGTAATTTATGTGATCATGTACCTAAGCAGAAAGTTAATCTTGGAAACTAAACAAGAATCTACAGTGGAGATAAACCCTACATGTGCACTTTATGCCACAAAGTATTTCGAGATAGTACTACATTGAGAATTCATGCAAGAACACACACCGGGTGGAGACCATTGACATTTGATGTTTTTCTGTGAAAACGCATAAAAAATTCACTCTGTATGAATACTTTACATGTGCAATATATTCTTAACAGTATTTGGATATGAATATGTAGTTAATTGTCATGCAAGAACTCACTTCCTAAGACAACTAGATGAGTGTTTATGCGACAAGATATTTGCGGTGAGAGATAATCTGGGAAAAGCAGTTGAAAATCCACAGTGGAGGAAAGGTTTTTGTGTGTAATTCTTTACCAGCTAGTTTCTGAGATATCACATTGGTGCCAACTCTGGAGATATAGGCCATTGATGTTCAATTTATGTTGCACAACATTTTTGCAAAAAGATCATTTTATATCGCAATGCAAGAAACTCCTGTGAAAAAAACCATGAATAGTTACCATACATGCAGCAAAACATTCACACAGGTACTGAACTGGAAGATGAACTTAATGGTGAATCGAATTCTTGCTTTTAGGCATTTGAGTTACTTAGTTAAGATAATTGTACACATTGATACATCACACACAAATTATTATACAATGCATTAATCGATGCAGCTGCACAATGTGCTATAGGCCTATATTCCTGTTACTAGGCCTACGCCATTGATCGCCGGCTATAACTATGTGCTATAGTATACGTTCTAAGTATACGTTCTGTTTATCGCAAAGCAGTCGTGAAACGGATTAGGACTATAGTCTACAGGTTATGGTGCATCGTGGCTATTGTTCTAATTTTCTAAATATACTGTCATTTAAAACTGCTGCTGATTCTAGTGTCTTGTTTCGAATAGACTGCAAACATCAACCTGTAAAATACATGGGTAAGATTCGAATACTTCGTGTCGCAATGCATAAGTTTGAATGATATTTGAATATTTACCTTGAGCCACAAATAATGTCGCCGTTTGAACAATGGTGGCCTACCATGTAAACGGCGCAAATAGTTCAGTTCAGGACACCGACGAAGTGGTAGGAGGTTGAAATAATAATGTCCAGTGCAATGCATTACCATGAACCCATAGTCTAGTTCTCGATTATTTTTGCAAGTTTACTACATGAAAAAAGCAAATCAATTAACTTTATTGGTCCACACGCCAGCAGACCTTAATTACAGTGGTGTGGGGTCTGTAGGCTTGAATGATACGATATCGAGATGACTAAAATCTATACATGACACGCTGTGCTGGGGTAGCCTACTGTTGTAGGACATTATCCCCCGGAACAAAGCCCCTTCCTCCGGACAAAAGCCCCCGATTTTGAGTAGGACATTATCCCCGGACAAAATCCCTATGTTAAATTATTATTATTTGTTTCTTTAAGTAGGTTAGTTTGTAAGGCCTAATTATTGTTCCCTGTGTCAACTTGTTAATGCCGTCACCGATAAGACTTGCTACTAGACCTGGGAGTCGACCCCAATAAGTCGACCCCAGTCGACTTGGTCATCCCAAGTCGGGTTGGGTCGTTTCTGCTCACCGCAACTGACCCCAAGTCGAATTTTGTAGAAAGAAGTCACTTGAAGTTGTTTTTACCTCAAGTCGACTTAAACCGACTTGAGACACAGACATAGTTAAATTTGTCACTTCAAACCAATGATCGTGTGACCAGGACAACATTTAAGCAGCTTTTGTAATGTGAATGAGGCCTATGCTAAACAGAGACTTAGGCTATTATAGGCTACTGATTATAATTATTTTACCGGTAGGCTATCGCGCAGACTGCATGCCGTCTGCCGATCTATTCATATAATTTGTTATTCTATGCTAAACGTCATGCTCAGGTATACGCTTAATTAAATTGGTGAAACAAAAGGTTACTAAAATATTAGCACTTGTGCTTAAGCATCAGGACATGAACAATGAGTAAATCAGTGAACCTCTAGTGGTCAGTGAATTCAGTGCAAAGAAAGCTGGATCTACAAGGCCTATAAATCGATTGTTTGGCGCTACTTTGGTACGCTGCATCTGCAGTTGTCTGCAGACGGAAAAACTATTGTATACGGGTCAATTGGACAATAAAATACTTTACTGTCAGTCATAGGCGTACGGGAGATTTCGGCAGTGGGGGGGCAAAAAAAAATTTTTTTGCCCGAAAAATCTGACGACCTTTTTTTTTTTAGTCATTCGCCCAAAATTCTTAAGATTTTCCCCGTCCGAAAAATCTGACGCCCTTTTTTTTAGTCATTCGCCCAAAATGCTTAAATTCTTAAGATTTTTTACGTCCAAAAAATCTGACGCCTTTTTTTTTTTAGTCGTTCGCCCAAAATTCTAAAATCTTACAACCTTTTTACCCCTGTGTGCCCGAAAAATCTCTCCCGTACATGTTTTGCCCGAAAAAATCTCCGAATTTTTTGGGCCCGTCCAAGCCTCTTTTGCCCGAAAAACACATTTGCCCGAAATTTGGGGGGGCACTTGCCCCCTCTGGACCCCCGCCTCGTACGCCTATGCTGTCAGTGAGTATATAGGCCTTAGCTACTAAATTAGTAGCCTACTGCCGAATGATGCGTTTGCAATGCTATTTGCTAAGTTGCGGAATGATGTTAGTGGCCGAATAATTATGAAAACAGAATTTACAAATTAGGCCTATCATAACACGCCATTCAGTGCAACCAGTCCGCGGTCCCCATTTTATATTAGACCTTGTGCGTTTCACAAATTTATTTAATATTAATTTTAAAAATATTAATACTGAGTGCAATCTAAATAATCACAGACAATGGGCAAGCTAAAATTCATAGGCCTAATAATTTTCCGTCGCATTGTGACTTGTCTATAGGCTACTAGATGGCCCAAAGCATCACAAAACTATTCAAGCTGAAACAAAAACAGCTTGAAACTTAAGCAAATTCATGCTTCAATTAAGTGTTGAGGCCTCATTACTCTTAGGTAGGCCTAAATGAAATTAATGCTTGCAGGAAAAATTGGCTTGACTTCTTACATTAGTAGCAGACTAGCCGTGCGTAGACCTATAGGATAATGGCTATTACCATGCCAGAAGTCGACTTCAAGTCGGAAGTCGGTTTTTTTTCTGCCAAGTCGGGTCAAGTCGTTTTGACCCGGAGAAGTCGACTTCAAGTCGACCTCAAGTCACTTTAGGGTCAAGTGGGGTCAGATAAGCTGACCAAAGTCACTCCCAGGTCTACTTGCTACTGGCATTCAGATGCAAACTAACGAATCGTTAGTGTCATTTATTTAATCACTTCTAACGCAAGGAGTTGTTAGTGTCAGTTAGGTCCACAATTAAGACTTTTTAATATTGTTTGCGACTTAAGTTAGAGACTTGGAAATGTCGTTAGCATCTAAAATTATTTTATGATGAGCGACAGCTGTCAGGAACTTTGGGCGACTAGTGTAATAAATAATAATAGGCCTACTATTCATATGCTGTTTGGATGTCTAGATTTAATGCCACCTTAACGCATTCTATATAAATAATCTAGATGCATAATTTTCATATATAATATACAAAAATAAACATTAACATATGTTTCACAATATTCAACTTATGTCTAAATAGCCTATGCGTAATGCAGCGTTGCATTAACCCTCAGGCTACCAAGCTTTTTTTGTAACACTGACTACCAAGGGGGGGGTGGTTACCACCCCCCCCCTGGATTTTGGGTTTGGTTTGAGATATCATAACTTGTAATACACCATTCGATTCAGCATTCATTTCTGCACAAAATGGTATATTTAGGTTTAGAAAATATGAAGGCGCCTCGAAATTATGAATTTTTTACCATGGGTACCCGTCGATTCCACAAAATGTATGCTTTCGCATAGGGAATATATTAGATTCTGTGTGTTTTATACATGATTTATATATAAAAAGTAGTTTACATATAATAAAGTCCAATATACAAATATAAAAACTAGTAATAATTCTGTTTTATGTTAAATCAAAACAAAAAAACATGTTTTAGCCGCTGAAAAACGTCTACGCACACATATCGGTTCGCGTTGCAAAAAAACCAAACATTTTTATACATTTTAATTTATTTTGAGCACTTCCGGTCATCAAATTTTAAATTATTTAGTATCAAAAAATAGCCCTAAATGCCCTCTACAGAATGGCATAATTTATTTATATTAAAAAATAAATTATGGATAAGTTATAATAGAAAAAACATGACATTTTTATGAAAATAAAACACCTTTATATATATTTTAATTTATTTTGAGCACTTCCGGTTGTCAAAAGACAACTCAATGAGCATGGAAATGTAGCCCTACATTCCCTCTATAGAATGGTATAATTTGTGTCTCTTAATATTATGGGGCGGAAAAGTTACAGACGATATTCTAGGGGGGGGGGTGGTATCCACCCCCCCCCTGGTACCTTGGGTATATCGGGTGTAACTTTTGAACGGTAGGGGGCATCATAAAAAGTTTTAGCTCAAAATGTGTCCCAATGAACCCTCTACAGCTACCAATTTTTTCAAAATTTTATTCCAGACGGAACGAGAAAAATTTGCGAAAAACCTAGGGGGGGGGGTGGCAACCACCCCCCCCTTGGTAGCCCGAGGGTTAACATAGGCCTATTCTTATTCTTTGCGCATCATTTGTAGGTAATGATATCATAGACTGGGGGATAATGTCCTACCCGGGGGGTAATGTCCGGGGAGATAATGTCCATTTACCCGGGGTATGCCTACAATCAGTGCTTAAAGTGTTAAAAAATAAGTGCCTGGACGCCCCTTACCTTTTCAGGCTGTGCTGGACAATAAGTGGCAGGACGGTGTCCAGACTTTAAATAAGTGCATGGATGCCGTCCATGACCGTCCAGCCACACTCTAAGCCCTGCCTACAATGTCTTTGCACTCAGGTCACATCTCGAATGTAAAAAACCCATATTACAATCTCATGTAGACCAAACATCCAACAAGCTATTGACTGGTCGTTTAACGCCACCGCTGACCTACTGACAACGTTGCATCACGCTTAGCTTGGCTAGCCTTCATTCAGAGACAAATTAATGCTAAGGACGGGCGCCGTTGGTTAGGCCTACAACTGAAAAAGAGATTGACGAAAAGAATTCTGCCCAAACAGACATCGGACTGATAGAAATAATTTTGCTTTAATTGAAGTGGGATTGATTAAAAAATCTTCCGTGAATATAAGTTGGAAATTGTGTAAAAATGCGTCTTCAGCACATAGAAACTGTATTGATCAAAGATAGTTCTTGCTTTCGTGGAATATGGAATGATTAAAAAATGTCTTGTTTGAATGGATTTGGCATGATGCTGAAACAACAGCGAAACGCCATAGCAGCTTGAAAAGCAACGCCATCTAGTGATTGAATAAATATACAATGTCGTGTATGTATCTCCCTCTCTCTTTTTCAGTCCATGTCTCTGTCTGACTCTGAATCGCTGTTTCTCCCTGTCTCTCTATCTGTCTATGTCTGTCCGTCCTCTCTCCCTCGCTCTATTGTCTCTGTATGTCTATTTCTCTTTTTCTCTCTTTGTCTGTGTATGTGTGTGTGTGTCTCTCTCTATGTCACTGTCTGTCTGTCTGTCTGTCTGTCTGTCTCTCTTTATCTCTCTTTATCTATCTATCTCTCTCCCCTCTCTCTCTCTCTCTCTCTCTCTCTCTCTCTCTCTCTCTCTCTCTCTCTCTCTGTCTGTCTCTCTCTCTATCTGTCTGTCTGTTTGTCTGTCTCTCTCTGTCTCTCTCTCCTTGTCTCTCTCTCTCTCTGTCTCTCTCTGTCTCTCTCTCTGTCTATGTCTCTCTGTCTCTGTCTGTCTGTCTGTCTGTCTCTCTCTCTCTCTGTCTCTCTCTCTCTCTGTCTCTCTGTCTTTCTGTCTCTCTGTCTCTGTCTCTCTGTCTCTGTCTGTCTGTCTGTCTGTCTGTCTCTCTCTCTCTCTCTCTAATTTTCTGGTGCTAAATAGAGGTCGTGTTGATGAAAATGTGTTTTGCTTCAAAAACATTGATGATGATGATGATGATGATGATGATGATGATGATGATGATGATGATGATGATGATGATGCTCTGCCCGAAGGCAGGTTCATTGGATTTACGCCCCTGGGGATGAGATGAGTGAGGTGGTTTCCCGTTGCCTTCCTCGCAGACAACTGAGACAATGATGGGTAAGCAACTTGCCCAATGTCGCTCCGCAGGAGCTTGCGCTCCTGCGTCCCACACGTGCTAGCCCGAGATATCTAAATCTCTGAATGTCAACTCCCAGTCCGGGGCTTGAACCGCAGTCCGTTGCAACCAACAGACGAATGCAGCTCGCGCTTACCGGTGTAGCTAACTAGGCCAGTCAAACATTGAGATTTACGAAAACAATCTCGCTGAAATTGAAACTTTATTGTCGAACAATATTTTTTATTAAACAGAAGTTGTATTGATGAAAAATGATTGCTGCTTAAATCGATTAAAAGATTCAAGTGATTAAAAGATTTCTTGCCTAAACAGAAGCTTGCTCGATGAGATTGATTATAGGGATTCTTGCAACGTTAAAGTTGCATTCATGAAAATACAAATATGCCAATTATTGATGTCACATTACTCAGTGTTTGCAAATTACTCTGCGTGAGCCACTGTTGGTTCCTGTGTGCAAACTGGTAGAAACCTCGGGAGATAAGTCCTAGGCTACACGGACGTAAATCCATTTTCCTTGATCGACTTGCACATTCATTTCTAGTTTGAACAGAGCGGAAAATCTCATAGATTTCAAAGGATTCGTTGCGTGATTATTGCGGCGAATCTTTGTCGGCGGAGTGGGCAATTTTCGCATCGCCAATAATCCGCAAACAAGCAGAAAAGAAGTGGAAGTGTGCGCGCTTGATAAGTCGGTGATCTCTGCAGTCTACTCTAAAGATGGAAATATCCTGCGGCATTCAGGGCCTACTACGCCATGGGGGGATGGAAGCAGACTGCTTCCAATTTGGGCCAGGGGGGGAAAGGTTTTCCCCCCCCTGGGAAAAAGTACATCTATCATGGACTTCCTTCTGGTAAATTCCCCGAACAATCCCGTAATAACACAGGGTAAATCTTCATTTAATTTGACTTTTGCTTAACACTCACATAAATTTGTCTTTGCGCTTCCATCACATTCGCACCCATCAGTGCTTGCCACACGGGGGGGAGTAAGTGGACTAATCCAACTTCTGCCAGAGGGAAATCCCCCCCCTAATGATAGATGGGTATAAGAGATTTAATTCTGGACTCCCTCTGTTCTACTCCTCCCCGCACACCCACGAAAATTCCCCTTGAACGTTCATCCCGCCATCACAAGGGTTTATATTCATTTAGTAGGCTATGACCTTTGCTTTACAGTCACATTTGCCTCTGCACGTATATGGCGCTCGCTCTCACAACTCATAATTCGGCCTAATTACATTAATTGTTGACATTTTGTTAAGGTAGCCTATATTGTATGTACTGAAAGTGCATTGGTTTTATAATATTTCTCTCAAATAAAATGAACGATATTTTAAGAATGAATTTTAGTGATAGGAGGCAAAGAAGAAACAGTAAATTAGTAGCCTACTTTTGTTTATAGGCCTAGTAAAGGTTTTTAGTCTGTTTAAGTAAACATTAATCAAGCAATAAAAGCTTGGTTGCTCAACAATTGAAGTTAAAAATCAAGTAGGCCTAAAGCAAATGGCTTATAAATTCCTCCCTCAAACATTAAAGCACTATTGAAGTCTGTACAAATGCAAATTGCTTACACTTTTGTAGCCTACATTTGAGAGAAATGTTCGAGGGAATTGTCCTATTGAAACGCTCTGTTGGAATCCAGAGAGGAAATTACGGGGAGTGGTCCTGGGAAATGTCCATGGGATTTGTCTGGATCAGAAAATGGATGTTGCTGAGTATGGTACAACTGACAGCAGACTACTCAATTTGATATACCAAAAGAAATTGATATTTTACTGAATGCTGGACCTTTTCAAACTTCACATGACTACTACAGTGTTTAACGCACTGCAAACCCATAATGAGAAATTTTAGAATGATATCATTATATTGTGCAAATTTAAAAAAATTAAATCATGGGGAGGCGACATTTTATGATATCCTAAACCACGTTTCTGAGCATTAATTCACCTGCAATTTTGTGAAGATTACAGCTTTAAGAGGTACAATTACAGCGTGCAAATCCCAAAAAGTGAAATTTTAGTCACTTTATCGCTCATAAACAGCTAGCAAACAAGAGCCTAAAACATGCGCTATAGTCGAGGACAACAGCTAAAAATGCGTTGGTTTCTGGGGATCCGCCCCAGACCCCGCTGGGGAGCTCACGACGCTCCTCCAGGCCCCCTAGCCGCTATGGGCTTCGTGCCTTCGGCACTCGCAGCTTCGCGCCTTCGACGCTTGCAATATAGACAAAAAGTTTCTGTTAGGGGGGAATGCTTCCACCTCTCAGGGGGGGATAGTAGGCCCTGGCGGCATTTGTAACATGAAAGCCTAGTTAGTGTCAAAGACTTCGTCGGTCAGTGCGGCGTGCCTCGCAGACGCCTGGACATTCTAGACCAAAGTTGAAAGCGCGATGAAAAAATGACTAAAACCTGTTTTAAATAATTTGACGATGCTATACGGCTTGGGATTCGGGTATATGCTAACCGGCAGCGCAAGAACAAATCCATGAGAAATGACGTATTCGTAAAAACTCGTTTTCATGCAAGAACCAAAGCAGATGACCTAGAAGAAATAAGTAAGTAAGCATCGACTTTAATTTTCAGTTGCAGACCGCATTCTGAGTTACAAATGACAATGAACATAAATATTCAGACTTGAATAATCAGACTACAATAGGCCAAGCATACTAATAAAAAACGGGTAAACGTGTATTTTAGCGTCGTAAATTATTCGCCATTGCATGGGTTTCGAGTGCAAGTCAGATTGACGAAAAGAATTCTTTCTAAATAGAAGTCGGATTGATGAAAGTAATTTCTATTGAGATAGAAGAGGCATTAATTAAAACAATCTTGCTGAAATTGAAGATGGATTGATGAACCATAATTTCAATTAAATTTAAGTTATATTGATGAAAAATGTTTGCTGACGAAACAGAAGCGGGACTGATCAAACAAATTCTTGCCTAAACAGAAACTGGATCGATGAGAAGGATTCTCACTGTAGCGTATTAAATCGCTATTATCTATCAGACTAACTTGTCTAGTATTAAGTGTTAATTATAAGTAGAAGTTAAGATAGACAATGTAGTGGCGTTGATTTAGTTAGCTAATTAATTGGCGTTGTTAGAAGAATTAATATTTAGTAATACGATCAGCAAACGAAAGCACAGACGCGCTAAATAAATGCAGCGAGGCTGGTGGACGTTGGTCGCTAGTAGCAACTGTATCAACAGACGCAACGTAATGACGCGTAAGCCAATTAAAACGCAGTCTAACGGATTTAACGCACGTCATCGACTGAAACGGAAGAATGTTTGATTTCTGCAATTTGAGGTTAATGGAAAAGGGTCATTTGTTGTGTCGAATGAACTCTTAAGTTGATATTAACCGCAGAATGAACAATTTGGTACAGCTTCGACGTTGAGAAGAAGTGTAGCCAATAGACGTTGAGTTTTCGGGACAGTTTTGTGTTCGAGGCAAAATCTGGCGCTCGTATAAACTATCGTCATTCGTGGGTGAAGAGTTTGGACGTTGATTTCGAATTTTGCGAACGTTGGAGAGTCGCTGGACTTAATCACACGGTTGATTAAGACATTGATAATCACACGGTTGATTTGCTTGGTTGGTGTGTTCGCTGGCATTGCGACACATCACATTAATTCAAGTAAGAAGTCTGGTGTTGGTGAATACAATATATATATCTTGGAATTCCGTGGTTCGGCCTGGACTGCGAATTTCCATTGGTGTATATAATTCCACATCGTCTTCGGAAGACACTTGGTTGTCAGGAAAAGAGTATCAAACTACGACAGTTTACAGAATTGGCGAATGATGAACTGGAGAAGAATTCTACACTCAAGTGAAGCTAAGAATTAAATAAATCTAGTAAATAATCAACGCCAATAAGTAGATAGGAAACACTGCATGATTGTATTGTTTCTTTGACAGTTTCAAATATATTATACATTTTATAAAGAATTGGTTTCCTCTTTGAACTGGCTATTTAAATGCAGTACACGTTCAATACCCGCTAAAATAAGCTTATAACAATAAAGGTTACACTCACCAAACTAGAAGTTGGATTGATTAAAAATAACAATGCTGCAACGAGCGAATAATTTACGACGCTAAAATACACGTTTACCAAAAAACGTTCTTCGCATTCAATCGTAAGCCTCCGGGAGAATAATTCTAAGTTGCGCCATTACTTGTAGGGAGCTCCGATTGCTTCACTGGGTCAAGTAATGGAACAGAAGGCCTACGTGCTCATGATTGAGCACAATAGATGCAAAAGTGCTTTGGTTGCCCTGGAGCAGAGCTGCTCAACAGAAGGGTAGGCCTATCCAGTGGCGTAGATAAGGGGCTTCGTACGTAGGTTAAGCCCCCACTTGGCTTAGGAAAAAGTTTTTTAAAAGGTTATTTGTCCACTTAAAGAAGAAAAAACAAAGCAATTGTTTGTAGTAACGATTGTTTTTCTTACTTTATTTCCTTTGCTACTTTATTCCCTTTTTATTTACTGTAATACGGTTGGGTTGGTGTCAAGAGGGGTATCCAGCCAGGCCATATAAACTCCAAACCTCCGTCATAAATCCCTGGTTATGCCACTGGGTCTCTCCTTTGGGACACATCCCAGTCTTCCAAGTCGATTTAATAAGCCTGTGTTTAACCTTTTTCGTCTTAAGTCAATCTAATTGCTTAATATTTTTGTATTAAAATCCGGGCGACATTGATATCTTAAAATTGCCTTGATTTCGGGCAAATTAGTACGAGCTGTCGACTGACCAGATACCGCCACCGTATAAATAACTGACGTAACGTCGACTCCCGGTCTCTGCTGCAGTCAGAATGTGTGACTGACTTTAGAGTAGTCCGCCATCTTCAGGGTGAGTTTGTTACGACGTCGCAATGCATGTTGCCTATTTCAAAACTGTACATCAGTGATTTTCAACCGGGGTTCCGCGGAACCCAAGGGTTCCGCGGAGGTCGGCCAGGGGTTCCGCGGCAGTTTGGTAGAAAAATGTTAGTGCATCGACTGAAATTCTAAAAGCATCAGCAATGATTAGATTCTTTCCCAGCCTTCAGTCATTCTTGCTTAAAAACATTATAACGTGAATATATTGCTGTTTTCTATAGGCGATTATGTCTCCCAATACTTGTTTTTTGGAAGGCACAATGGCACATGCATCAAGTGGGAATCTATAAATTGTCTACGTTTCCAACAGTTACTGTCCAGTCGGACAGAACATTTTTTATCATTGACTTTAAACTATTTGGACGCTCGAGATCCGTTCTCACTAAACAGAATGTGCTAAGCACTTATAGCCAACGGTTTGTTTGGTTAGCTCCTCATTTAATCAGTTCATTTTGAAGAGCCAGTGGTTAAATTTCTCACCCATAGGTAGTGGATATTCACATTAATTTTTTACAAATGTAATGGCTGAACCTTAAGCATATATTTATCTGTAATATTTATAACCGACAGACCTCGGCAATACTCGCTCTTTGCTTATCGGAAAATCACATTAGATGTGTGAAATAAGAATCAGATGTGCGATTGTTGCCACAGAAGCACTTTTTCAGGTGCATGGATAACTAGCAAACGAAGCTGACATTCCCAAAATAAGCTGAAGCCCCTATGTCCCACTATAGTAGGCGGAGACCTGGTCCGAACTTTGGGGGGGACGGACGAGCGGCCGAATGACGATCGTCGAGGCACGAAGCGCCTCGCAGGGGAGGGTTTGGGCAGGGAGATATACCCCCAAACTTCGAAAAAGTTTGATTTTCAGCACTACAATGGTAGCATTTCAGGTAGTCATATTAACAAATTTTCTCGTCATTTTAGTGCTTTTTGTCTTTGTTTAAGACTTCAAAAGTGTCCCGCCAATGTCGAAATGTTTTGAATTGATAATTGTTTAGTAAAGTTAAAAGAGGTGTGTAAGAGACATCTCCAATAGAAATTCTATGTTTAAAAAAAATAGTTAACTTAGTTTGATGAAAATAGTTTAGTAAAGTTAAAAGATGTGTGTAAGAGACATCTCCAATTGAAATTCTCAGTTTAAAACAATAATAATAGCTAACTTGTTTGATGATAATAGTTTAGAAAAGTTAAAGAGGTGTGCAAGAGACATCTCCAATAGAAATTCTCTGTTTAAAAAAATAGTTAACTTAGTTTGATGATAATAGTTTAGTAAAGTTAAAAGATGTGTGTAAGAGACATCTCCAATTGGAATTCTCAGTTTAAAACAATAATAATAGCTAACTTGTTTGATAATAAAAGTTTAGAAAAGTTAAAGGAGGTGTGCAAGAGACATCTCCAATTGGAATTCTCTGCTTAAAAATAATGGTTTACTTGTCTGATGATATAAGTTTAGTAAAATTAAAAGATGTGTGTAAGAGACATCTCCAATTGGAATTATCTCTTTGAAAAAATAGTTAACTTGTTTGATGGTAAAAGTTTAGTAAGTTAAAAGAGGTGTGTAAGAGACATCTCCAATTGGAATTCTCTGTAAAAAAAATGGATGGATCCGATTTGACCAGGGTCCAAGACAACAGAGGCCGTTACCCTGCACAGAAATTTGCTCGGCATATTACAGCACTTTAGAGCAAGGCACTTGAGTCACTTGACAATTGTAAAAAAAGTTAATTTGTTTGATGATAACAGTTTAGTAAGTTAAAAGAGGTGTGTAAGAGACATCCAATTGGAATTCTCTGTTAAAAAATAATAGTTAATTTGTTTGATGATAATAGTTTAGTAAAGTTAAAAGAGGTGTGTAAAAAACATCTCCAATTGGAATTCTCTGTTAAAAAAAATAATAGTTAACTTGTTTGATGATAATAGTTTAGTAATTATATTATATTTAACTTTGGATTTTAAATCGTACGTTTTTATTACCTATTGCTAATCCGATGTATAATAACGATGTTCTATGTCCCATTGTTCGTTTTCAAGAGGAATAATAAACAAAATACTTACATACTAACTTACTTACTTTCCATATTATTCCCAATGTCCAACAGTTGATTCGAGCCGGAAGGAAACCTGAGGGGAATGTAGCAGAAGCCCGACTATGACGTTGTGGCGTTAATTATTATTATTAAACAGAAGTTTAACGACATCTTATTGCTACAAAGGCTGTTGACGTCTTTAAAGATTTTAAACTGTGCATTCCACTTTTTTCTCCTCGCATTTTTTAAGTAGTAAGATTGATTGGTATATCATTCGTTATACACGCAAGCAGCGTATGCTCAGTTGTTTCAAGCAATGAACATTTAGAACACAGGCCTGTTGTGCTTTTACCTACATGTAACACTTTCAGTCAAGTGTTATTAAGGACATCTTCTTCTTCTTCTTTGCTCTCTTCCGTCAGTCATGCGACGACGATGAGGCTCTCACATGACTTTGCCAGACTTGTCTATTTCTGATGAGATCCTTTGCTCCTGCAATCCCAATATCCATATTCCTCAGATCCTCTCTGACGTTGTCCATCCAAGTCTTTGGTTGTCTTCCTCTGCTTCTCTCTCCTTCTATATGCCCGTGCAGGGCCGCGAGTGGTAGTCTGTTTCCCTCCATCCGCTCTACATGACCGAACCATCTGAGCCTTCTTTTCCTGATTTTATCCACTACTGTTTCTTCTTCGTCCAGCTCCTCCCTTGTCTTCTCGTTCCTGATTCTCTCCCTTTTGCTCATGCCCCTAATTCTCCTCAGCCAGCCCATTTCAGCCACCAGCAATCTTCTCTCGTCTTCCCTGCGCAGGCACCAGCACTCTGAACCGTACAGTAGCACCGGTATCACCAAGGTTCTATAGAGTTTCATCTTGGTTGTGATTTAGATGCTCTTTATCCTTTATTAAGGACATGCCACATCCTAAGTCGAGTAATTTGAACTTCTCTTTTCCTGATGGAGTCCATAAATTTTATAATTATCAGTTGTGACGTTGGGTGTTGTCAAGGTTTTTATAATAGCCGGTGATACGTTAAAAGAGGTATCTTATCCACACAGTATAAGGTTCGCAAACTATTCAACGTGGGACTAAATAACTATTGGTTAGAGCCCGGATTGCCCGGGAATTCAAATCATTAGAAACATGAACTTCATCTGCTAAAGTTTTCTTTCTCTAGAACTCTACTGACGTGTTTGTGTAAATGCCCTAACACTTAAACATTGGGGGGGACAAATGCATGGGCCGTCCCCCCAACGCCTCCATTGGGGGGACCGTCCCCCTGCCCCCCTAGGTCTCCGCCAGTGCTCCCCACACTCATGACGGTTGAGCCCCCCCCAATGATGCTTTTACGTTGAAGATGAATCATTATATGCGTCTGCCTACTTGTGTCTCTCTCTACGATGCGTCACGACTTAACCCTTTGAACTCTGAGCTCCTGTAACTCTATGAATAACGGGCCGGGAAACCGGCCCGTCGGGTTCAAAGGGTTAAACCATGCAAAAATTTCGCAGTAGACTTGAAAAATACTTTAATTCAACTTGTCCATAACACTGATCCAGAATAAAACGTATTTTTGTTTCTCAATATTCTCTCCGTCTGTCAGATGGATTGATAGTTGTTGGCGAAATGGAGCAGAAATGCAGTTGCTCTCTGACAGTGCTTTGCGCGCTGGCCCTACACTTCTAGAATTCTAAAGCAAATAATGTGATACCATAGACTACATCAGACGTGCAAGTAACGTACATTTAAAAATTAGGCCTACGTAATTTCAAAAATTACAGCTGTAGGCTATGTATTTCTTTATATACTGGGCGGGTGAAAAGCGAAGGGTTCCGCGAGCAAATACATGCTTTGGAAAGGTTCCGCCACCTGAAAAAGGTTGAAAACCACTGCTGTACATAGACCGAAAAAATTAATAGCTTCGAAACCGCTTCCTCATGTGACTTTTACGGCCATTAGTATTTTAGTTACAGATGAAAATATTGATAATAGACCACGAAGTGGAAAGACGGATGAAAATCTTCAGAGCAAAACAAGATGCGGGATCATTTTTCTGATTTGTAGCGCAATAAAAGTGATGAATGATGCAAATCTAGTGTGCAGGGGGTAATCTCAAACTGGGGCTAATTTGAAACCTTTACACCGGCCTAAGGTTAATCGTGATTCTGGAAAGTCTATAATTAGGCTATGTGGTTGTCCCGTAGGCTATTATAGGCAATGCATGGTGACGTTAAGTTAAATCTGTCTGGCTGAATGCAGTCGATTTCATTCTATAAATTATTATGAATCGACTCAATCGAGTAATCTGTCTGGGTTTTCGAATCATCGTTTGCCATTCGAACCGGTCGCAATGAGCTCGAATATTATTGTTAATCATTCATCCGTTCTTTCGTGTTTCGCCCATCATGATCTTTCTTTCTAGGCCACTCTGCCCGTGTCCTTGTCCTGATTTATTAAGGTATACGCATAGACCATAATTGTGGAAATAGGCCTATAATAAATTGGAAGTTCACTTTCGATAAAACACGTTGTCATTATCTGCTCACTAGCATAGATCGTCACGCTTATTAGGCCTATGCAACTAATATTTTTTTTTCTCGTGAATTCACTTGTAACATCCACACTTGCGACTGGTCTGTTTTACTCGTCATCTTCCTGGTGACAATATTATTTATTCACACTTGAATTCGAAAAAGACTGGAATCTGCATAAAACCGATTATGTCGGATGCAATTTTGTCCCAGAGGATAGGCCAATCGATCCCGTCTTTGAGCAGTTATGGGTATTGATAGGACCTATATAATATTTAATTATAGGCCTATAATAATATAATTATCGATTCATAATAGCCTATTACAGCTATAGCTAGGTAGCCCGTGCAACAACCATCTCTCGTCTTCTTTATGCCTCCCCTGCTTGGTGGGGATGCACCACTGCAATTGATCGCCTCAAACTTCAACGCCTCCTACAAAACGTTAAGCGATTGGGATACCTCCCTTCTCATTACCCTGATCTTGACCGCTTGATTGACCATGCAGACGTTAGACTCTTAAAATGTGTCATCTAGAATTTCAATCATGTACTCCGAAGCCTATTTCCACCGATTGTTAAAAGGTCTTATGCTCTGCGTTCGCGATCACATGGCTTTGAACTGCCTAGAAAAGATGACTTTAATTAATTTTCATCTCTCGAATTTTTTTAAGACTGTTCGCAGTGCTAACAAAGACCTGTTAACCCTAATCATACCGGCATATTAGACAACTTAAACGTACCGCGTGGGGTCCGAACGGACCCCAAACATACATACACACATATTCAAACATATGCGCACATTTATGCATGTATAATTTGTATGTATGTATGTTTATATGCAGCCTATGCATGGATGTATGCATCTTTGTATATAAGCATGTATGTATGTATGCTTGTATGTAGTATGTATGTATGTAACATAGGTATGTATGCATGCAGCACTGTGTATGTATGTTTAATACGTATATATATATATATATATATGTCTGTGAATGTATGTATGTATGCATGCATGCATGTATGTATGTAAGCATGTATGCATGTATGCAGTATGTATGCATGAATGTCTGTATGTGTACATGTAAGTATGTGTGAATACACATTACGTGTGTATATAAGTACGTATGTATCTATGTAAGTACGTTCGTACATGCATGCATACATACATACATACATACATACATACATACATACATACATACATACATACATACATACATACATACATACATACATACATACATACATACATACATACATACATACATACATACATACATACATACATACATACATACATACATACATACATACATACATACATACATACATACATACATACGTACATACATACATACATACATGTATGAATACAAACATATATACATACATGCATGCATACATACATACAAACATACACACATATACATACGTATGCACATACTCGAATATGTACATACATTTATATTTACACATGCATACATACATTAATCCATACATATTTATATATACACACGCATATGTATGTATGTATGTAGAATGTATGTATGTATGTATGCATACTTGCATATGTATGTGCATGTTTTGCATGTATGCCTGTCTGAATATATGTTGGTATTCAGTTTGCATGTAGGCCTATGCATGCATGCTGTTTTGCTTTTATGTACATACATTCGTGATATATGAATGTATGCATAATTGTTTGTTTGTGTGTATGTTTGTATGTATGTATGCATGTATGTATGTAAGTACTTACATACATACATATATACATACATACATACATGCATACATACATACATACATACATACATACATACATACATACATACATACATACATACATACATACATACATACATACATACATACATACATACATACATACATACATACATACATACATACATACATACATACATACATACATACATAACAGTCCCTCGACGAATTGTCCTTGAAAAACAGTCCTAGACCCAAATCTTGTAGTGCAAAGTTGCCGAAATCCAGCTCTGCATTGGCTAAAATGGCTCATGGGTAAGCATTTTTACGTTGGGGTCCGTTCGGACCCCAACAAAAAAAATTATAAAAAATTAAAAATAATTTTTTTCAAAATAGTAAGTACAGCATATCAAGTAGGACGAACTTATAGACAAATTCATAAAATGCCGACTCTTAATCAATTATAGCACAAAAGTTGCAGAGCAGTTTATGTGCTTGGGGTCCGAACGGACCACACCCGGTATGATTAGGGTTAACGTAGACTATAATATCTTTGGTGTTCACTCTAGAAACCAGAAATCTATCTTTCGCATGCTTCCAACCTGAATTCTGCGGACACTCATTATTTTTAGCCCATTTCCTTATTTTAAATACTTTTTTCATGTAATAATTTGCGGTATGTCAACTTATTATTTTTCTCGAATAAACGAAGTATACATATATATGTTCATGTGCAATCAAAGATATATATATATATATATATATATATATATATATATATATATATATATATATATATATAACCTTTAGATACGC
Source organism: Lumbricus terrestris (assembly GCA_949752735.1). Lineage (NCBI taxonomy): Eukaryota > Metazoa > Annelida > Clitellata > Crassiclitellata > Lumbricidae > Lumbricus > Lumbricus terrestris. The sequence continues at coordinate 8,003,754 of OX457046.1, forward strand.
TCATAATCTGATGCAAAGAACGTATTTGTAGGCCTAGGCCCTATGCTATATTCTGATTGGATTATTCTTGTCTTTGAATGTAGCCTACGCATGATATCGTTTGTAGGTTGTAGCTCTGAATGCGGTCTGAAGCGGAGAATATAAAGTTGATACTTACTTACTTACTTTGTTAATAACGTCAGTATTGTCGTCAGTCACCAGACGTCGCTAGACGAACGTTTATTTCTAGCAATTTAAATATTGCATATTTACAGCAACGCCATTTTCTCAAGGTGACACTACTGTTTTAGGTCAAAAATGATAATCTTATTTATTTTGCTTTTTTGGAGATAATTTTTCATTCATTGCATTGCTATTTAGCTACTCTTTCGAAATTGTTTGTTAGTCGTTAAAATACAAGTTTATTCATGTTTATTTTTATATAGAAATTGTTTGTTATAAAGGCATTTGCTAATTGTATGCCTTATTAGCAATCTTTCTACTTCTACTAGGCATACAACTGCTGCTCTACAATTTTTCACAATAATTTATGACCACCATCATCAACGACTTCGTTTTATCTTTTGATATCTGCTCCAAACAACCGACGTTTCCGTCTTCATTAATTTTTTTATCGTTCTCAGTGGGTCTCCCTTGCTCGGCTTGTGTGTGCAAAAGGTGAAGAATTGTTTTGAAAAAGTATCGGATTGCGCTGCAAGAATATTTCATGATTAGTGACTATTAGCTAATTGAACCTCTTCGCGGCCATAATTACAGTTGACAAATTACATGTGAAGTACAGTCTTGCTAAAACAAGGTATGGTTTGGTCTTTTGACAGTGAGATGTAAAGATGGAAGCGGGGAACGACGATGACGAGACACAACAGAAATGCATATTAACTACGAAAATATTCGCTGATAAATGGAATCGGAAAACAAGTGAAAGCACACTTTATCAAGAGAAGCAATATAAGTGCAATTCTTGCCAAAAGGTTTTTGGACATAATTGTTTACTGAAGCGTCATGCAAGAACCCATTCTGGAGAAAAAAACATACAGCTGCAATGTATGTGGAAAAGTATTCAGATGGGTTGGTAATCTGAAAGTCCATGCAAGAACCCACAGTGGAGAAAAGCCATTCAAATGCAATTTATGTGGCAAGACTTTTTCGCAAAATGCTAATCTGAAAGATCATGCAAGAACACACAGCGGAGAAAAGCCATTCAAATGCAATTTATGTAGTAAAACCTATACACAGAATACTCAACTGAAAGTCCATGTAAGAACCCACAGTGGAGAAAGGCCATTCAAATGCAATTTTTGTAGCAAAACCTATGCACAGACTGCTAAACTGAAAATCCATGTAAGAACCCACAGTGGAGAAAGGCCATTCAAATGCAATTTTTGTAGCAAAACCTATGCACAGACTGCTAAACTGAAAATCCATGTAAGAACCCACAGTGGAGAAAGGCCATTCAAATGCAATATTTGTAGCAAAACCTATGCACAGAATACTCAACTGAAAGTCCATGTAAGAACCCACAGTGGAGAAAGGCCATTCAAATGCAATTTTTGTAGCAAAACCTATGCACAGAATGCTAAACTGAAAATCCATGTAAGAAACCACAGTGGAGAAAAGCCATTCAAATGTGGTTTATGTGGCAAAGTGTTTGCACACAGAGTTAACCTACAGATACATGCACGAATCCATGATGCTGACAAACCATATAAATGCAATGTATGTAGTCAAGCCTTTAAGCAGAAATCAATCCTACGCAGGCATACAAGAATACATAGCGGAGAGAAGTCATACCTGTGCATTTTATGCAACAAAGTATTTGTAGATAAGAACACATTGAAACGTCATGGGAGAACACACTCTGGAGAGAAACCATACAAATGCAATTTATGTTCTAAAGCATTTAATCAAAATTCTATTTTGAAAAGTCACACAAGAACCCAACATGGTACAAAACAGTACAAGTGCAATTTATGTTGCAAGTCATTTCAAGAGAGCTGCCGGCTGGATAATCAATCGAGAATCAACACTGTAGTGAAACCTTGCATGTGCAATTTAGGCAGTGATCATTTGGAGACAGGTCCACACTGAAATATCACAGTTGGGTCCACTGTGGAAAAAGGCCATACTTGTTAAATTTATGTTGCAAAACATTTCATACAAAGGCCATTTGATTGACCATGCAAAAATCCACTATGGTATGCTAAATATCAACTGAATATCTCAGAATTTTATTTCACGGTGTGTTTGGATATATCTCTGTGGCATGGAACGAATATTAGCTAATCATATATTTTATGCTGATACTCAAACATTAATGTACATAAAGAGAAAAACGTTCAGGAAATAAACAGACGTTTTGCTGTTGAGAAACATATTTTCGCTTTTTGAACATTTAAGAGAGATGCCGAATCTGAAAGCGAAGCTTAAACCACTTCTATTCTACAGAAGAAATGCAGTTACTGAACTTAAAATACGCCTCTTTCTCTTTGCTGAATCCGTGGATTCGCGTATAGCTAACATTGTTTTAGTATTTTGTTTGATCCATGACTCGGATGATTTCTCAATGGTATCATTAAGCTTAGTCAGTCATTAGATACGTTATCGTAGTCAAACACTACATAATTAATAAAGACAATTGCTGTTTATCTCTTGTATGGCATTTAAATCGCTGAACATTGATGATTGCTAATTATTCTGTCCTGTTAGCCAGGGTGGCATTTTTTATATTTTGAATAAATGATTTCATTTCATTCTAGAGTTGTTCATTCTACTGCTTTTTCAATTGTTACCTGGCCTTAACATTAGTTTTTCTGTGAATGACGGGTATGCAAATTGCAACATGGGCGAGTTGGAAATCCAGGTGGTTGGTAACCACCCACTCTTGGTAGTCCGTGTCACAAAAAAGCTTAGCAGCCTAAGTTTAAAAGCAAAATAGTTTTCATCAGTCCGACATCTGTTTTGGCAGAATTCTATTCGTCAATGAAAATAATGTTGACACTAAATCATTCGTTATTAAAAATTATTGCTTCTGATGTCAACAGCAAAAGCAACGCAATGCTGTGATGATGTGTTGAGAATTTATTATTACAAGAACTTAAATGCTTTTTCATCAATCCAAAGTCTGCATATAATATAGGCACGAATCCTGTCATCAATTTATCCCAATTGTATTTTTACAATTTTTAATTCAATACCACTTGCATCAATATTAGCAAGAATTTTTGCTGCAATCTAACTTGAATTCCATCAATGCAAAGAAACATGCAATGGAAAATCATTTATAACACTAAAACGATAGATTAACGAGAAGTGGGACTGTACAGGAGGGTAAGCGTGGGTAGGCCTATAGGCCTACAGCGTGTGCTCATATTGCGACACAAAGTATTCGAATCTTACACAAGTATCAGGCCTACTGGTTGATGTTTGCAGTCTACTCAAAACAAGACACTAGAATCAGCAGCAGTTTAAGGATAGTAATTTTAGGAAATTAGAACAACAGCCACCATGCACCACTAGACTAAAGTCTGAATCCATTTCACGAATCACGAGTGCTCTGCGATTAACAGAGCGTACATCAAACGCAATAGATCTAAATTTTGGACTTTTGGTAACGCATAGTTATAGCCCGTCATAAATGGTTCCACAACAACTGGTCTACTGACAACTCGTCTCCGGACAATTGGTCTAACGACAACTGATCTACAGACGAATAGTATTGATGAAATAGAAGTTGGATTTCTGATAATGTTTTTTTTTAGCTTAAATGGAAGCTGGATTGATGATTTTATTAATGTATTTCGACATGCATCCAGCTTCTGCATCAGATAAAAAATATCTTCATCCAGCTTCTAGTTCTCACCCGTTATTTTCGTCAATCCAGCTTCTATTTCAGATATAAAAAAATATCCTAGTCCAGCTTCCATTAGTTAAGCGTTTTTTCATCAATCCAGCTTCTATTTCAGATCAAGAAATACTTTAATCCAGCTTTTATTTCTCATACGTTATTTTCGTCAATCCAGTTTCTATTTCACCTGTAAAAGAGCCATCATCCAGATTCCATTTCTCTTGCGTTTTTTCATCAATCCAACCTCCATTTCACCTGTAAAAACTTTCATCCAGCTTCCATTTCTCAAGCGCTGGATAAGTTGTCTGTAGACCAGTTGTCGTAGACGAATTGTCCGGAGACCACTTGTCGTTAGACGAGTTGTCGGTAGACGAGTTGTCGTGACACCGTCATAAATGGCGTAGCAACAGGAATATATAACACACTGTGCAACTGCATCGTTTTATGCATTGCAGTGTTCTTGTGTGATATACATGTAAATCAATGAAGAATTGTTTCCCAAAACACTCAGTAACTAAAACTCCCACTTGCATATGGATTCGATTCACCATTAAGTCCATCTTCCATATTAGTTTTCTATGTGAATGCTTTGTACATGTATGGCAACTAGGCATAATAATAGTTATTTTCACAGGATGTTCTTGCATTGCGAAACAAATGGCCTTATTGCAAAAATGTTGTGCAACATAAATTGAACACGAATGGTTAATATCTCCATAGTATGCACCAATGTGATATCTCAGAAACTATCTGGCAAAAAATTACACACGAAAAGCTTTCCTCCACTGAGGTTTCTCAACTGCTTTTCCAGATTACCTCTCGCCGCAAATATCTTGTCGCATAAAGTGCACTCATCTATAGTTGTCTTAGAAAATTCGTTCTTGCATCACAATAAAATACATATTCATATCCAAATACTGTTAAGAATATATTGCACCTGTACAGTGTTTATCCAGAGTGAATTTTTTATGTGTTTTCACAGAAAATCATCAAATGTCAATGGTCTCTACACGGTGTGTTCTTGCATGAATTCTCAATGTAGTACTGCCTTGAAATACTTTGTGGCATCAAGTGCACATGTAGGGTTTATCTCCACTCTAGGTTCTTGTCTAGTTTCCAAGATAAACGTTCTGCTTAGGTACATGATCACATAAAATATATCAGAATGGCATTTCTCCACCGCGAGTTCTTCCATGTCTTGTGAGATTAGCGACTCATTGCTAGACTTCATCAAAATATATTTAATTTGTGTGGCTTTCTCCACGGTAGGTACTTGCATGTCTTTTCAGACTAGCATTCCGTGCAAAGCCCTTGTAACATAAAATGCATTTGAATGGCTTTTCTCCACTGTGGATTCTTGCGTGACTTTTCAAATTATTATTCTGTGAAAACGCTTTGCCACAAGAATTGCACTTGAATGGCTTTTCTCCACTGTGGATTCTTGTGTGGATATTCAGATTAGAATTACGTGCAAAGTTTTTGCCACATAAATTGCATTTGTATGGTTTTTCTCCAGAATGCGTTTTTGCATGACGTTTCAATGTTGTCATATGTCCAAACACTTAGTCGCATAAAATGCACAGGTAAGACTTCTCTCCAGTATGAATTCTTGTATGATATCTTAGATGAGATTTCTGTTTAAAAGATTGCCTACATGAATTGCATTTGAATGGCTTTTCTTCACTGTGGGTTGTTGCATGTCTTTGCAGGATCACACTTTGTGCAAAGGTTTTGTCACAAAAATTGCATTTGAATGGTTTCTCTCCACTGTGGATTCTTGTATGGATTTTCAGGTTTTTATTCTGTGCAAAGGTTTTCCCACATAAATTGCATTTGAATGGCTTTTCTCCACTGTGGGTATATGCATGGATTTTCAAACGAGCACCCCGAGTAAATGCTTTTCCACAAAGATTACAGTTGTAGGGATTCTTTGGTTTTTCTTCAAAATGAGTTCTCGCATTAAGATTCCGTAGCGAACAACTTGCTAATTTTTGCGCCAGCAAATTGCTCTTGTATTGCCTTCTTTTAGTGAGTGTAGGACATTTCCCCCCTGGACAAAACCCCCCGGACAAAACCCCCCGGACAAAAACCCCCCGGACAATTCCCCAGGGTAGGACAATTCCCCCCTTGTCGAACATATTGCGTGTAAGTGGTATTACTATAAAACGGCGGTCCTAAGTACACAAGTTTGGTTGATGAAAAGATTTCTTTTCTAAATAGAAGCCAGATTGATGCAAAATAATATTTACTTAAGTGGAAGGTGGATTGATGAAAATATTCTTGCTTAAATGGAAGCTGGATTGATGAAAATATTCTTGCTAAATGGAAGCTGGATTGATGAAAATATTCTTGCTTAAATGGAAGCTGGATTGATGAAAATATTCTTGCTAAATGGAAGCTGGATTGATGAAAATATTCTTGATTAAATTGGAGCGGGATGGATAAAAATAATTGTTATTTAAATAGAAGTTCGATGAAACGCATTTTTGCCTAAATGGAAGCAAAGGGGGAATTGTCCGGGGGGGGTTAATGTCCTAGGCTAAATCAGGGGAATTGTCCGGGGGTTATTGTCTGGGGGTTTTGTCCCGGGGGTTTTGTCCAGGGGGGGAAATGTCCGCGCCCCCTTTTAGTAGGCGTGATTTCACATGACTTCTGATTCCATTTACTAGGGAATATTTTCGTTGACGATTTACATTTCTTCTCTGCCTGTTCATCATCGTTCTTTGCTTCCATCTTGAAATCTTCAGCACTGCCAACAGACCAAACCATAAGTTGTCTTAGCAAGACCGCACTTCACATAGAATTTGATTATGTTCGCGATGTTCTCCTCTTTATGAATAATTAATCGTAAAATATTCTTGCATAGGTTTCTGAAATTTCAATACAATTCTTCGCCATTGCGCGCAAAAGCTCATAAACAGCGACTAGTTCAAGGCTGTATAAAATGAATACCGAGATGACAGGAGATATGTAGAATACTAGTAGACTATGCCTAATTTAAATCTATACAAGATGGCTATCAAGGTCATGGCCACAAAATGGAACTAAAAAGACCAACTCATGCACATTAATTAACCCTTATAGGGTCACCGGGGGGTAAAAAATACCCCCAGCTCGGTTTTTCACGGAAATTTTTTCCCCTGGAAATAGTTGAAGAAATTCCTTCTATGACTTTTCCTAAATATGTTTCATGCACAGAATGCACCCAGTTTCATTAGTTAATCATGCACCCAAGTGACCCAAATCAGCTATAAAGTACGAAAATGCACCACGCCGTAGCTATTTTGCACAGGAATTTATAAACATAACATTATGCATGCTTTACACATGGATGTCTTGCTGTTACAATGTTACTTTATCAGTATCTGAACATTGTATATAAAGAAATCATTTTGTTGAATAAAATTAGGATCAATAAATGAGATTGTCTACAGCAAATCATGCGAAGTTAACAAGTGTAGCATCAAGCCCTACAGTGCTGTCGAAGTGCGATCTTGCCATGAACACTTGAACGTAATTGCATTGACAGCAACAAGGCCAGAATGAACTGTATAGTTTACACTAGGTACTCTATATCTGTCAAGTCATGAAACATTGAAACTAATGATAGATCAAGTTATGAAACATTGAAGTACGAATATGGTACATATATAATGCCAGCAATAGTTAAACCGCAGTGTAATCATAGGCTACTAAAATTTTCGACTAGATATGATAATTTCATTGCATAATAGGCTCAATGCTACATATAGAATGTGGCTTTCTTGAAATTATTTGACCAAGAAATTATGAAATCGTAATTCATATTAGATACAGAACTTCACTGATAGCCAATTCAAGAATCTGGCCCCCATTTTATCCCAATTTTGGTTTCCTTGCAGTGCCATATAAGTGAAATTGGTTCCATCGCATTCCTTGACCTCGAAAATGCTGATTTAGACCCTGAGATCATGTTTCCATTACACATAATTTTATGATTTCACTATTAGCCATTTTAATATTTTGGCCGCCACTTTGTCCGCCATTTTGATTTTCGTGCAGTGCCACATATGTGACCTTGGTTCCATTGCATTCCTTGACCTCTAAAATGTTGATTTAGACTCTGAAAACATGTTTCCATTGCATACATAACTTCACTTATAGCCATTTAAGATTTTGGCCGCCATTTTGTCCGCCATTTTGATTTTCCTGCAGTGCTGCAATTTTTTTTTGGTTCCAGTGCATTCCGCGAACCTTCTATAGATAACTTCTTTTAGTTTTACACTTGAAAATCGGAGTTAATCAAAGGATTCAAGCGAATCACATTGGGGGTAATTTTTTACCCCCTGGTGACCAAAATCGGTTGAAAAAATCGTGACCCTATGAGGGTTAAACATGCAATGTACGCACGATATGGTTTTTTAACAGCAGAATAACCACTAAAATTAATAATCTACAGCAGTTGTGTCAAATAGTTCGAAATAATAATGGCGTTTTAAAATTCTGAGTCCATGAAACGTTGGCTCTTCAACGCTAGCGACATCTTGTGACTGACGACAAAACTAACGCGCAAAAGCAATCAAGATTTGAAAATTTGGTAACTATTCACTTTTTTGACAGCGCTTTCATCAAACGAGTAGGCTAACCTGAGTCACAGGGCTGGCTTAAAACGAAATGTCCTTGGCTTAAAACTAGGCCACGATTTCTTTCGGATAACCGGTGTAAAGGTTTCAAATTACCCCTCCTAAATATTAGGCCTACCCGCCGGTAACTTGAAACCGGTTTCCGATTACCCCCGGAAACTAGATTTGCGTCAGTCATCGCATTTATTTCACTAAAAAATCAGAAAAATCATCCCGCTTCTTGTTTTGGTCTGAAGATTTTCATCCGTCATCCCACTTTTTTGGAAGTTTTTGATATTTTTAGTGCAATAAATGCGATGATTGATGCAATTTACAGTTTGCAGGGGGTAATGTTTAGGAGGGGTAATCTGAAACCTTTACAGGGGTAGCGCAAGAACAAATCCATGAGAAATGACTTATCCGTAAAAATCGTTTTCATGCAAGTACCACAGCAGAGTACCAAGAAGAAACAAGTAAGTAGGCCCTAAGCGTCGTTTCAATTTTCAGTTGCAGACCGCATTCTGAGTTACAAATGACAATGTAGCCTACATAAACATTCAGACTTCAATAATCAGACTATTATAGGCCTAGCATACGAATGAAAAGCTTTATCGCATTCAATCGGGAGAATAATATTCTAACATGCACTATGACTTGAAGGGAGCGCACCGATTGCTTCACTGGGGCAAGTAATGGAACAGTAGGCTTACGTGCTCATAGTTGAGCACAATATATGCAAAAGTTATTTGGTTACCCTGGCGGAGAGCTGCTCAAGATGGGTATATTGTATTCATTCATTCATTCATTCATTCGGACATTTATATAGCGCTCCTTCAAGAAAAAACTACTCAGAGGCGCTCCCGACTCCAGCGCGCACAAAAAGAACAGTTTTAAGTTTAGTAAGGAAGGATCCTGGTAGAGTCCCAGGGTGTAGGCGTAGCTCAAAAGGAAGGCCATTCCAGACCACTGGTCCAACCACAGAAAAGGCTCGATTCTTCATGGTAGTAGTACGAGCAAAAGGAACTAAGAGGACTCCCCTATCAGCAGAGCGTAGCTGACGACGTCCTTGGATAACCAATGTAAAGCTGCATAGCTCATGGAGGTAAGTTGGGGCAAGGCCCTGACAACATCGCCATACCAATGCAGCTACCCTGAACAGTCGATACGCTGGCGAATAGGGAGCCAGTGAAGTACCTCAAGCATGTAGTTTGAGACATGATCATATTTAGGGATTTGCCCAATTAGGCGTGCAGCAGAGCGCAAGACCCGGTCAAGACAAGTCAAGCTGCTGGATGGGAGGCCAATGTAGAGTGAAGAGCAATAGTCGATGCGAGATGTAACGAAAGAATGCACTAAAGTAAGAGTAGCAGCAGACGTAAGAGAACGGATGACAGTGCGAAGCTGGCGCAGCTGATAATAGCAGTCTCGAGCAAGACGGTGAAGTTGAGGAGCAAAAGTGAGTTCTTGGTCAAGTTGGATACCGAGGTCCAGGGGCTTCTATCCCCCCTAAGCAACCGGGCGCAATCCATTTTCTTTCCCCCCCTTTTCTGGACCGGCCTTCCTCTATGTATGCAATATAATGCAATCTAACGCATGCCCTCCTCTATCTAGTGTGGGAATGAAGGTTTGTTTGGAGAGGGACAAACGAGCATCCAGCAGACGATCGCCGAAGCATGTGTAGCAACGAGAAGGGAACTGGTATGGGGAGGGAATGTGCCCCTCCCCATAAGAAATTTTTGCGATTTCCGCATTGCAATTTCAGCATTTTAAGCTGTCCTCTCAGCAAAATTACTCTACTATTTCAGTGGAGGAATTGCTGCCAAAATTGGGCAGCCATATGTTTTGCGCCTCTGATCAGTGTGCACTCGAGAGGAGTTACATAAATTTTTAGAGCACAATGCAATACAATAAAATACAATGTAGGTCCTATATTGTAAGCCCACGTAATAATGATGCTGCTTTACTAAGTGTTCAAGGACCAAATTTGACTGTCTAAAATTTGAAAGATAACATTGGAGAGAAGCCATTTAGTTGTGCAAAATAGTATTTGTATAACATTATTTTTTTCCAATTAAAATATGATTGTATTATTGATTAAAATAGTAAAAAAAATAATTATAATCATGTCATAGGAATTTTTTATAGTATATTTTAGCTGTTATAGAGGTTCATGTAATTCAAAAATGCAGATAGTAGCCTAACTAAAAACTCAAAGTGTATAAAGTGTATAAATTTTGCTAAAAACCATTAGGCCTACCATTAGGCCTACCATTTTGGCCAAATTTTAATGGAGGGGAAGTATTTTCTGGGGGATCTTCCTCCTAGTGATGCCTATAGATTGAACGCTGCCCTCTGTGTCCGACCTTCCCCCCCAACCGACGTGATATTTGGCTGTCTTCTGATTCCCCCCCTATTTTTCACTGGGCGCAAGCTGCGCCCGTCATGTATAGGGATAGAAGCCCCTGCCGAGGTCATAAACCGTGGTTGCAAAGACAAAGCCAGGAAATTCAGATGCAAGAGAAAATAGATCAAGCTTGGCAAGCTGCTGTCGTGTGCCCAACCAAATAAATTTTGTCTTAGATGGGTTCAAGCGTAGTCTATTGGATGACATCCATGCCTCTAGAGCATCCAAAGTCCCGCTCATTATCCGAACCGAATTGACAGCATTAGAAGGGAGGCAATGGGTGTAAGCCTGGACGTCGTCAGCATACTGCTGACTCAAAACCGAATGAGCTGTTAGTAGAGTGGCAAGACCTGAGGTGTAAATAATATAAAGTATGGGACCAAGGACTGAACCCTGGGGTAGACCATATTGTGCAGGCACCCATGAGGACCTAGAAGAGCCATGGACCACACAGAGAGAACGCTCCTGAAGAAAAGAATCTATCCATTTGTAAAATGCACCAGACAAACCAAAAGAAACACTCAACCGCTCTAACAAAATCTCATGGTCTACAGTGTCAAAAGCGGCGCTGACGTCAAAAAGGGCCAGCAGGGTCAGCTGAGCTCTGTCGATCGCTCCGTAGATGTCTGAGAGGAGTCGGAGCAGAAGCGTTTCAGTTGAGTGGAATCTTCTGAAACCGGACTGATTCTGAGGCAGCAGATTATTCCCTTCCAAGTAAGCGACGAGTTGCATGGCATGTATTGTATTGTATTGTATTGTATTGTATATGAGCATTTATAAAGCGCCTCTTACAGACTAGCTATTCAGAGACGCTCAAATATACCTATCCAGTGGTGTAGGCAAGGTTTTTTTCGGAGGTTAGGCTCCCCACTGGTTTAGGAAAGAGTTTTTTTTAAAGGTTGTTTGTCCACTTAAAGAAGAAAAAACAAAGCAATTGTTTTTAGCAATAATTGTTTTTCTTAATTTATTCCCTTTGTTACTTTATTCCCTTTTTTATTTACTGTAATACGGGTGGGTTGGTGTCGGGAAGGGCAAACCAGTCAGGCCATAAAATTCGCAACTCCCTCTCATAAATTCCTGGCTACGCCACTGGACCTATCCTCGGGGACACATAAGCAGCCATACCGTTAATGTAAACCTACAGCGTTCTGTCTGTTGTTTATTGAATTAAAACGAATATACATACATCCCAGTCGACAAAGTCGATTTGATACAGGCTACGTAAGGTCTTCTTCGTCTCAAGTAAATCTAAGGGCTTAATAATTTTGTATTAGAATACCGGTGGTATATATATATATATATATATATATATATATATATATATATATATATATATATAATTATATTTCAGATGTCGAGTATCGAGGTTCTGACTTTTCTTCATCTGTGTTGTTAGACATTTGTGTCTTACACCGCGTTTCCTGCTTAAGCTAAAGCTGACTAGAGCTGTTGATCGCACGTGGGGAATGAACTATTGGGTTAAAGGGATGGTCTAGGCGCCAATCTATGAGTTGGCCTATAAATTGACTGACATCCTTTAGCGGTTGGACATTGTTGGTTGTTGCGAGGACCGAGTGGTCGTTTCTTCAGCGTAGTCGCTGCCTTGATGTGTTTTCGCCTCGCTGGCGTTTTTGGACCATAGCGTCCCGTGTTCAATGTCTTCAACGCCCGACGGGGTGTGTCTACTGTGACGATATCTGAAGTGCGACGGAAAGACACCTTTCTTAGGACGTGTTGACTTATCTGCTGCGTGCTGCTGCTCTCTGTGTCTCGCCGGCTGTTCCGGTTGTCTGCCTTAGGAAGGTACAGTGTTCTATTTTGCTGTAAATACTGCTTGTTATGAATAAATTTATTGTGATTTACACTCGGGACCTCAAGACTCTTGAATCATCCTCTAGACGAACGTAACAGTGTCGTAAGCGCTTGGACGGTATTTGGATTGTAAATTTTGACATTCAACCCTCGCCATGCGTCTCTCCTTTTTGGACTGGTCCATTACGCTCAACATCAAGGGGTTCCAGGTTCGTCATTATTTGTTCGTCTTTATCGATAGCCGAACGATTGCCAACATGAATGGGAAAAGAAAGGATCTTATTAACAACAACCGTAAACTGTGCCGTAGTAGTGCCACGTTTTCCAGCGTTGTGCTGCCCGTCGCTGTTCTTCGCTCCTCGGCTCTGTAGACACTGAACATGCTGTTAAACTACCATCATCGTGAATCGGTACTAGAAACTGTCGGCTGGACTCTTCGTGTAGCCAACGTGTAGGAGTTCGGCGGTGGTTTACTTGTGCTTTTCGAGCGGCGTTTTGCCTAAGGATGACTCTGTCGTGACGTTACCATCAATAGGCTTGAGCTATATTATTGGCGCCGTTGATGGCTGCCGAATTTGTCTTGTATTTGTTTTTTATGTGTCATGTTTTTGTTTTTTATATATGCTTGTAAACCAGAGTGCGTTTTGCAGCTGGTACTTTAAAGAATATGCTTATTATTACTAAGCTTTATTATTACTTCTGTGTATAATTTTACATCTCTGACCTGTAACTTGGTGCGGTATGTCACCCTGATTGTCTTTGAAATTAAAACGAATATACTATACTATATATATATATCGATTGTGCTTAGCTCTGACCACCTGCTTACTTACCTTCAATAAAGCAGCAGACATACCAGTTCCTCCGGACGCTCAGAATATGATGCAATGAACATAATATTTGCATGCTATTATTCTGATTAGACTATTCTTGTCTTTGAATGTAGACTACCTGCTTACGCATAATGTTATTTGTAACTTATAATGCGGTCTGAAACAGAGAATATAAAGTTAATACTTATTCTACTTACTTACTTTGCTTACGTCAGTTTTGTCGTCAATCACAACGTCGCTAGCCCAACGGTTATTTTCAATAAATTAAATATTGCATAGCAGCAACGCCATTTTCTCAAGGCGACTGTTTAGGTAAAAATAATGCGTGACAACGGTGACAATCTTCTTTATTTTGCGTTTCTGGAGATAATGTTTCATTCATTGCATTGCTATTTAGCCCATCTGTTGAAATTGTTTGTTATTGGAGTATTTACTTTTTCGCAATTGCGTAGGCTTACCATTATAATATATAATAATTCTCGTCATTTTAACAATGTTTAGCAAATGGATGGACTGACAAATTTAAATGCCACTGTTACAGTACAAAAATGGCACGGATAAAATATCAAATGACGAAATGTCGCCTAACAAAATGTCATAAGTATGAACGTATAAATGTTTAGTTTAGCAATTGATAAAATAAAATCAGAATCGACAAAAAGTGATTGTAACAAAATATTTCCAAAGGTAGAAAGAAGAGTTCCAATAGGATGGAAGAAGACTAATATCAAGCTTATTATCAGAGTCAGTGATGCACGCGCAGACAACAGTGACAGTGATCCCATTGCGTGTTTGAGACATTGCAAGAGTTCTTACAATATAGCCTATTATTGTTTCGATAATGTACAAACTCTAGTGACTATAGCCTATGAACACTTGAAACCATCTTTATTCAGCACTGCAGCAGAATACCTAATAGTTTATAGTTTACGTAGTCTAATAATAGCTTAAGTAGTCAGATTTTGCTTAATCACAGGTTTGTGCCATCAAAAAAGTTTTTTGCTACAATCACTTTCCAGTCGATTTCGAGATCATCTATTATTAAAATGAACAGTTATTTACCCATTTTATGCTTAGAGATTTTGTCCGTGACATGTTGTCCAATATATTTTGATGCATAGCATTGCCTCATGGAGCTGGAAAACGTGTATTTTAGCGATGTAGGTTATTTTCTCATTGCAGGATCTTTATTTTTAACCAATCCAGTTCCAACTTTTGCAGGAGTCCTTAGCGATCAGACATTTTTTAACGTATGCATTGGCTTCAGTCCCCGCTAATATTTAGGCAGCAATTATTTAGCTTCAATACACCTTCTATTAATTTAAATTGAAAATTATTGTTCATCTATCCAGCTTCGACCTCAAATAGTTTCAATTAATTTCGCATTTATATAGTTAACAATTATTTTCATCAATCCCACTTCTACTTAGCAAGAATTCTATTCGTCAGTCCGATTTGCATTCAACCAACGGTAAAATTCATGCAATAGCGAGTAACTTACGTAGTTAAAATACAAGTTTACTCATGTTTATTTTTATATAGAAATTGTTTGTTATAATGGCATTTTCTAACTGTATGCCTTATTAGCAATCTGGTACTTGTGGGTTTGACGACCCCACAGAAATATAAATTCGATGAAAGAACTAACGTTGCAGCGTTGTTATCTTTAATAAATCCAACTTATAGTTTGTCCAGAACCCTTTTAATCGATCCAGCTTCTGCTTAGACAAGAATTTGTTCGATAAATCCCGTTTCTATTTTGTCAGTAAATATTTTTCATCAATTTTTCATTGAAAATTATTCTTCATCAATCCAGCTTCAATTTCTGCAGAATGACTGCACTAACCCTAAAACTAACCCTAACCTACCCTCACGACGCCTAACATGAGCCATAACCGACCCTCACGCAATAAATCTCGCTTCTTTTTCGTAAGGAAATATTTTTCATCGAATTTATATTTCTGTGGGGTCGTCAAACCCACAAGTACCAGCAATCTTTCTACTTCTACTAGGCATACAACTGCTTCTCTGCCGTTTTCACAATAATTTATGGCAACTATCATCAACGACTTTGCTTTATCTTTTGATGTATCCTCTAAACAACCTGCCGCTTGGGTCTTCATTTAGTAGCGTTTTTTGGTTGGTCTCCCTTACTCGGTTTGTGTGCGTAAAAGGTGATGAGTTGTATTGAAGAAGTCTCAGATTGTTAAGCATGATTAGTGACTATTAGTTTTCGAACCTCTCCATCATTACAGTCGACAAATTCATTGTGAAGTGCAGTCTTGATAAAGTTGGGTTTTTGGTCAATTGACAGTGTTGAAGATTTAAAGATGGAAGCGGGGAACGACGATGATAAGACACAACAGAAATGCATAGTAACTACGAAAATATTAACTAATAAACGGAATCAGAAAACAGGTGAAAGCACCGATTATCAAGGGAAGCACTACAAGTGCAATTTTTGCAAAAAGGTTTTCAGGTGTAATTCTTCACTGAAACGTCATGCAAGAATTCATTCTAGAGAAAAACCTTACGACTGCAATCTATGTGGAAAAGAATTTACACAGGTTGGTAATCTAAAAAGCCATGGAAGAACCCACAGTGGAGAAAAGCCATTCAAGTACATTTTATGTGGCAAGACCTTTTCACAAAATGCTTGTCTGATAGGCCATGCAAGAACACACAGTGGAGAAAGGCCATTCAAATGCAATTTATGTGGCAAGACCTTTTCACACAATGGTAATCTCAAATACCATGCAAGAAAACACAGCGGAGAAAAGCCATTCAAATGCAATTTATGTAGCAAAACTTATGCATGGAATACTACACTGAAAATCCATGTAAGAGCCCACAGTGGAGAAAAGCCATTCAAATGTGATATATGCGGCAAAGGGTTTGCACATGGAGTTAACCTGAAGATACACGCACGAAGTCACCGTGCAGACAAGCCATATATATGTAATCCATGTGGTCAAGCATACAAGCACAAATCACACCTACAAAGGCATACAGGAATCCATAGCATTGAGAAATCTTACCTGTGCATTTTATGCAACAAAGCATTTGCAGATACGACTGTATTGAAAGTTCATGGAAGAACACACTCTGGAGAGAAGCCATACAAATGCAATATATGTCCTAAAGAATTTAGACAGAATTCTCATCTGAAAATTCACACAAGAACACACAATGGAACAAAACAGTAGGCCTTCAAGTTTAATTAATGTGGCAAGTCATTTAAAGGGAGTTACCAGCTGGAGAATCACACAGGAATCCACACTGGAAAGAAACCTTAAAAGTGCAAATTTTGCCAGAGATCATTTGGAGATAGGTCCACACTGAGATCTCACATTTTGGCCCGTTCTGGACAAAGGCTGTACGCGTGCAATTTTTGTTGCAAAACATTTTTAAACAAAGGCCATTTGAATCACCATGCAAGAATACGCTGTGGTATACTAGATATCAACTGAATCTCACAGCATTTTATGGCAGGATGTGTTAGGATATATCTGAAGGAAATACGCAGACATTTTGCTGTTGAGACACATTTCGTTTCTTGAGCAATCAATATATATTACTGAATCAGAATGCTAAGCTTACGTCGCTTCATATTCCAAAGAAAATATGCAGTTGCTGAACTTGCAAACACGCCTTTTTCTCTTCTCTGAACCCGAGGATTCACGTTTTTAGGTATCATTGTTTTAGTATTTCGCTTGATCAACGACTCGGATGATTACTGTATTAAGGTGTGATTAGTCAGTCACGATTTTTGTAGTCAAGCACTACGTAGGATTAATAAAAACATAAGCTGTTTGTCATGAATGTAAAGTTTAGCATTTGTTATTGTTTGATGATTGCTAGTTATTCTGCTCTGGTGGCATATTTTATAGTTTCAATAAAGAATATCACTTTATTCTAGATTTGGCGGTTGTTCAAATGGGGCTTTTTCGATAAATTTTTCTTTGAATGACTCATAGTTGTAAAAAACGTTTTTTCCCGTTTTTTTTCCTCTCCCAAAAACGTATTTTTTTCGGTTTTTTTATTTTTCCCATCGTTTTTTATCGTTTTTTTTATTTTTTCTTTAACTTTATTTATTCATTTACTTTCTGTTATTATTTTTCTTAATTTTAATTTTTTCTGATATTCCTTATGTTTTCCGCCAACTCTCAAGGATTCAGCTAACTAAAGTCATTATTTCATCGTTTAACATCATCATTTAAGAGATAGCCTACGTGTAGTAGGTTCCTAATCAATGTTTTCAAGGTTAAAATGCGGTCTTGGATGTAGCAAAGTCAAATTATTTACCGTTTCCGTTTTTTTTATCTTTTTTGTCGTTTTTTTTTTATTTTTTTGCCATAATTATCAAGAACTAGACAATGCATTCATGGTAGTTTCAATTCCAGCCGGATGGTTTTCGTAAATCTCAATGTTATTGAAGCACAACATATTTTCATCAACGCAACCTCTATTATTTTAGCACCCAAAAATTAGAGAGAGAGAGACAGGCAGACAGTGACAGAGACAGACAGACACATACACAGACAGACATTTACACAGACAGACACATACACAGACACACATACACAGACAGACACATACACAGACAGAGAGAGACAGACAGAGATAGAGACAGAGAGAGGGAGCAATGTAGGGAGGACGTACAGAGTACAGACATAGACAGATAGAGAGACAGGGAGAAACAGCGAGTCAGAGTCAGAGAGAGACATGGACTTAAAAAGAGAGGAGGGAGATACATACACGACATTTGTATATTCAATCACTAGATGGCAGAGGTGTTGCTTTTCAAGCTGCTATGGCGTTTTGTTTTAGCATCATGCCAAATCTATTCAGACAAGACATTTTGTAATCATTCCATATTCCACTAAAGCAAGAATTCTTTTTGATCAATACAGTTTCTATGTGCTGAAGACTTACTTCACACAAATTCCAACTTATATTTATGGAAGATTCTTTAGTCAATACCATTTCAGTTAAAGCCAAAAAAATTTCATCAGTCCGACGTCTGTTTGGGCAGAATTCTTTTTGTCAATCTGTTTTTCAGTTGTTGGCCTAATCAGCGGCGCCCTCCTTAGCATTAATTTTCTTCTCTGTATGAAGGGGTGTCACGACAACTCGTCTACCGACAATTCGTCTAACGACAAGTGGTCCCCGGACAATTCGTCTACGACAACTGGTCTACAGACAACTGATCCAGCGCTTGGGAAATGGAAGCTGGATGAAAGTTTTTACAGGTGAAATGGAGGTTGGATTGATGAAAAAACGCAAGAGAAATGGAATGTGGATGATGGCTCTTTTACAGGTGAAATACAAGCTGGATTGACGAAAATAACGTATGAGAAATAAAAGCTGGATGAAAGTATTTCTTGATCTGAAATAGAAGCTGGATTGATGAAAAAACGCTTAAGTAATGGAAGCTGGATGAGAGTATTTTTTATGTCTGAAATAGAAGCTGGATTGACGAAAATAACGGGTGAGAAATAGAAGCTGGATGAAGGTATTTTAGATCTGAGGTAGAAGCTGGATGCATGTCGAAATACATGAATAAAATAATCAATCCAGCGTCCATTTAGGCTAAAAAACCATTTTCATAAATCCAGCTTCTATTTCATCAATACCATTCGTCTGTAGAGCAGTTGACGTTAGACCAATTGTCCGGAGACGAGTTGTCGGTAGACGAGTTGTCGTGGAACCGTATGAAGGGTTAGGCCTAAGCTTAATGCAACGTTGTCAGTAGGTCAGCGGTAGCGTTAAACGGCCATTCAATAGCTTGTTGGATGTTATAGTTATGCCTACATGAAACTGTAATAGGCCTATGGGTCATTTGACCAGTAGCGTAGCCAGGAATTTTTCATGGGGGGGGTTTATGGCCGGAAACCCTGTTTTTTGCTATTTTTTCTTACTAAAATGGAAAAATAACCTTAAAAAAACCTTTTTCCCGGAGCCAATGGGGGTGTTTTAACCCCCGAAACCCCCCCTTGCCTACGCCACTGCATTTGACACCCGAGATCTGACCTGAGTCCAACGACATTGTAGGCATACCCCTGGTAAACGGACATTATCTCCCTGACAAAAGCCCCCGAACATTATCCCCCGAGTAGGACATAACCACCAGTCTGTGATATCATTACCTACAGATGTTGTACAAAAAAGGAAGAGGCCTAGGCCTATGTTATAGCAACGTTGCATTACGCATAGGCGACATTAGACATTAGTTGAATATTGTAAAAAATATTTTAAGGTTTATTTTTGTATATCATACATGAAAATATTATGCATCTAAAATATCTATGAAGAATGTGTTAAGGTGTATATTAGTGTGCTAGGCATTAGGTCTAAACATCCAAACAGTATAAGAATGTTATTATTAATTTATTACACTAGTCGCCCAAAGTTTCTGACAGCAGCTGTCGCCCATCGTAAATATCATTTTAGATGCTAAGGACATTTTCAAGTCTCTAACCTAAGTCGCAAACAATATTAAAAGTCTTAATTCTGGACCTAACTGACAATAACAACTCCTTCGTAATCGTAATCGTAATTTCGAGACTTCTACAGCGCCCACAAAAGCCAAGTCGCGGGAACCAGCTTATTCACAGGCGCTCAATCAAAACAAAATCGATAGGCAGCGGGTCAGTCCTTGCGTTAGAAATGATTAACTAAATGACACTAATGAGTCTTTAGTTTGCATCTGAATGCCAGTAGCAAGTTTTATCGGTGACGGCATTAACAAGTTTGACACAATTAAGTCTTACAAATTAGCCTACTTGAAGAAACAGGACTAATTTCACAGAGGGTATAATTTTTGTCCGAGGATAATGTCTTACGCCAAAATCGGGGACTTTTGTCCGGAGGAAGGGGCTTTGGTCCGGGGGATAATGTCCTAAACCGTACCCCAGCACAGCGTGTCATGTATTGGATTTAGTGATCTCGATGTTGTATCATTCAAACATACAGATCCCAGACCACTGTAATATTATTATGGTTGATGGATTTTTGTTGACGTGTGGACCAAATAAAGCTTATTGACTTGCTTTGTTCATGTAGTCCACTTGCCATAATTATCAAGAACTAGACTATGCGTTCATGGTATTGCATTGCACTGGACATTGTTATTTCAACATCCTACCACTTCGTCGGTACCATTGTTCAAACGGCGACATTATTTTGTGGCTCAAGGTAAATATTAAAATATCATTCAAACTTATGCATTGCGACACAAACTATTCGAATCTTACCCACGTATTACAAAGTTGATGTTTGCAGTCGATTTGAAACAAGACACTAGAATCAGCAGCAGCAGCTTAACTTTAAGGATTGTAAATTTTGAAAATTAGAACAATAGCCACAACGCACCATTAGACTATTATAGACTTCACGACTGCATTGCGATTAACAGCGGAGAGAAGCCACAGAACGAAGGCCTACATTAAATGTAAATATTGGACTTTTTGGTAACACATAGTTAGGCCTAGGCCTACAGCCCGTGATAAATGGCGTATTGTAACGGAATAATATAGCAGGTTATTGTGCAACTGCATCGTTTTACGCATTGAAGGATTCTTGTTTGATATTTCAATATTGAATTATTTTCCCAAAAAACAAGTAACTCAAGGATTCGATTCACCATAAGTCTATGGCTCAAATTAGTTTTCTGTGTGAATGTTTTATTACAGTCATGTATGGCCACTATTCAGTTATTTTCACAGAAAACGAATGGTTTATCTCCGAAGTAGGCTCCAGCGTGACATCTCAGAAGCTACCTGGCCAAAAATTACACATGAAAAGCTTTCCTCCACTGTGGATTCTCAACTGCTTCTCCAGATTACCTCTCGCCACAAATATCTTGTCTCAGAAAGTGTATGGTTTATCTACACTATGGATTCTTGAATAACTTCCGAGAAAAACTTTCTGCTCAGATACATGATCACATAAATTACACCAGAATGGCATTTCTTCACTGTGGGTTCTGCCATGATTAGAATACTAATCTCTTTGGAGATTAGTATTCTCTGCAAAGACTTTATCATTTGTGTGGATTCTTGCGTGGCTTTTCATATTAGAATTTTGTGAAAAGGTTTTGCCACACGAATTGCATTTGAATGGTTTTTCTCCATTGTGGGTTAATGCGTGCCTTTTCAAATTATAATTCTGTGCAAAGGCTTTGACACACGAATTGCATTTGAATGACTTTTCTCCACTGTGAGTTCTTCCATGGCTTTTCAGACTAGAACTCTGGGTAAAGGTTTTGTCACACGAAGAGCATTTAAATGGCTTCTCTCCGCTGTGGATTCTTGCATGGATGATCAGATTAGAATTACGTGCAAAGGTTTTGCCACATAAACTGCATGTGAATGACTTTTCTCCCCTGTGAGTTTTTCCATGAATTGTTAGACTAGCGCTCTGGGTAAATGTTTTGCCACATGAATGACATTTAAATGGCTTTTCTCCACTGTGGATTCTTGCATGGTTATTCAGATTAGAATTATGTGCGAAGTGTTTGCCACATAAATTGCATTTGAATGGTTTCTCTCCAGAATGTGTTTTTGCATGACATTTCAATGTTGTCAGATGTCTAAACACTTTGTCACATAAAATGCACAGATAAGACTTCTCTCCAGTATGAATTCTTGTATGATATACTAGATGAGATTTCTGCTTAAAGGCTTGACTACATAAATTGCATTTGAATGGCTTTTCTTCACTGTGAGTTCTTGTATGTATTCGCAGGGTCACATTTTGTACAAAGGTTTTGTCACACAAATTGCATTTGAACGGCTTCTCTCCACTGTGCGTTCTTGTATGCATTTTCAGGTTTTTATTCTGTGCAAAGGTTTTCCCACATAAATTGCACTTGAATGGCTTTTCTCCACTATGGGTATAGCCATGGATTTTCAGACGAGCACCTTGTGTAAATGCTTTTCCACAAAGATTGCAGTTGTAGGAATTCTTGGGTTTTTCTTCAAAATGGGTTCTCTCATGAAGATTCAGTACAGAATAATTGGCCAAATTTGTCCCCCGCAAATTGTATATATGTATTGCCTTCTTTCAGCAGGGTTGCCTTCACGAGTCTTCTGATTCAATTTATTAGCGAATGTTTTCGTTGACGATTTACATTTCTTCTCTGCCTGCTCATCATCGTTCTTTGCTTCCATCTTGAAATACTCAACACTGCCAACAGACCAAACCATAAGTTGTCTTAGCAAGACTGCACTTCACATAGAATTTGATTATGTCTAGATGACTAATTGCAAAATATTCTGCCAACAGACCACACCAAACAGGTTTTTTTAACGTGCTGTTGTACACAAAATGTGCAGTCAGTTGTAGAAGCACTTCTGTTCCGTTTAAACTAGCAAAAAGGTCATTGTCCTCCGATTGGAAGTAATTTACCATGGAGGATAGGAAAGGAAAGAAGGGGTTGTGCAGTTCTAAAAATTCCTTAAAAACAGCCCAAAAACCAAAAGTTGTCTTGGTAAGATTGCACCTCACATAGAATTTGATTATGTCCAGTTCGCGATGTCTCCCCATTATGGATGACTAATCGTAAAATATTCTTGCATAGGAATCGGATACTTCAATACAATTCTTCACCATTGCATGCAAAGCTCAAAAACAGACACCAGTTCAGGGCTGTAAAAAATGAAGACCGCAATGACAGGAGATAATATGAAACTGACAAGTACGGTTTACCATCAAAACTGCAGACACAAAACCGCGCACACAATACCGCGCATCACAAGACCGCGCATGATCATTACCACGCACGATCATTACCGCGCACGATCATTACCGCGTGCGATCATAACCGCATACAAGTATTTCAACATGCATCCAGCCTCTATGTCAGATCTAAAAATACCTTCATCCAACTTCTATTTAAACTCGTCAAACGACAACTGTTCTACAGACAACTGGTCCAGCACTTGAGAATTGGAAGCTGGATTAAATTATTTTAGAGGTGAAATAGAAGCTGGATTGATGAAAATAAGCATGAGAAATGGAAGCTGGATGAAGGTATTTTTAGATATGAAATAGAAGCTAGCTGGATTGACGAAAATAACGCATGAGAAATGGAAGCTGGATTAAATTATCTTAGAGGTGAAATGGAGGCTGGATTGATGAAAATAACGCACGAGAATTGGAACCTGGATAAAGGTATTTTTAGATATGAAATAGAAGCTGGATTGACGAAATAACGCATGAGAAATAGAAGCTGGATAAAGGTAATTTTAGATACGAAATAGAAGCTGGATTGATGAAAATAACGAACAAGAAATAGAAGTTGGATGAAGGTATTTTTGGATCTGACATATAAGCTGGATGCATGTTGAAATTCTGGTACTTGTGGGTTTGACGACCCCACAGAGATGAAAGAACTAACGTTGCAGCGTTGTTATCTTTAATAAATCCAACTTCTAGTTTGTCCAGAACCCTTTTAATCGATCCAGCTTCTGCTTAGACAAGAATTTGTTCGATAAACCCCGTTTCTATTTTGTCAGTAAATATTTTTCATCAATTTTTCATTGAAAATTATTCTTCATCAATCCAGCTTCAATTTCAGCAGAATGACTGCACTAACCCTAACCGACCCTCACGACGCCTAGTCTGAGCCCTAACCGACCCTCACGCAATAAATCTCGCTTCTATTTCGTAAGGAAATATTTTTCAATAATCTATATTTCTGTCAAACCCACAAGTACCGAAATTCTTGAATGCGGTAATGATCGTGCGCGGTTTTGTGATTCGCGGTTTTGTGTGCGCGGTTTTGACCGGATAACGCCAAGTACCGATAATATTAGAGTAATGGTTAACACGCTGGCCAAGAGTGCGAGAGGTAGTGAGTTCGAGCCCCCGTTGGGCGGATTTGCTTTGTAGGCTGCTATTAGCGCCGTTGTAATTACAAAGCAGTCTGTTCATTCATTCATTCAAGTATTTATATAGCGCCTCTTCAAGGAAACTACTCAGAGGCGCTCCCGACTCCAGTACGGACAAACAGAACAGTTTTTAGGTGCTTATAGAATGTGTCAGAGAGTGATCTAGGGAACAGGCGCAGCTCAAGTGGGAGGGCATTCCATACCACTGGGCCAACCACAGAAAAAGTTAGTAGTTAAGTTTAATTAAGATTACTGCATAACTTGTAAATGTAAAGCGCAGTGTGTTTACAGGCGCTCAATTAAAGAAAAAGATTATTATTATTATTATTATTATTATGAAATAGGCTAGTAGCCTACGCCTAATAGAAATCTATAAAAGATTGCTAACAATGGTCACAAAATGGAACTAAAAAGAACAACTCCGGCATATTGATTAAATATGAAATTTACGCACGAACATTGTTTTTGAACGAACATTTTTTTTGAACAGCAGAATAACCAACAAAATAAATTATCTATAGCAGTACGTTGAGTTAAATAGTTGAAAAAAATAATGGCGTTTATAAATTTTTTGTCCCTGAAACGTTTGCTCTTCAACGCTAGCGACATCTTTTGACTGACGAAAAACTAACGCGCATAAAA
This sequence comes from Lumbricus terrestris, assembly GCA_949752735.1. Taxonomy (NCBI): domain Eukaryota; kingdom Metazoa; phylum Annelida; class Clitellata; order Crassiclitellata; family Lumbricidae; genus Lumbricus; species Lumbricus terrestris. Next base: position 8,028,785 of record OX457046.1, read on the forward strand.
AATTATGCAATCTAGATTTGAAAATTTGGTAACTAACTCTTCACTTTTTGAAAGCGCTTTCATCAAAAAGAGTAGGCTAACCTGTAACTGGGTCACAGGGCGAGCTTAAAACAAAATGTCTTGGCTTAAAACTATGCCACGCTTTCTTGAGAAATGACGTATCCTTAAAAACTCATTTGCATCCAAGAACCAAATAGATCACATAGAAGAAATAAGTAAGTAAGCGTCGACTTTAATTTTCACTTGCAGACCGCATTCTGAGTTACAACTTACAAAATGACAATTTACATGAACATTAAGACTTGAATAATCGGACTATTATAGGCCTAGCATACGAATAAACGTTCTTCGCATTCGATCGTAATCCTCCGGGTGAATTCTAAGAAGCGCCATTACTTGAAGGGAGCGCTCCGATTGCTTCACTGGGGCAAGTAATGGAACAGTAGGCCTAAGTGCTCATGGTTGAGCACAATAGATGCAAAAGTGCTTTGGTTGCCCTGGAGCAGAGCTGCTCAACAGGGGGTAGGCATGTCCAGTTTGCATTTACCCGAATCCCAAGCCGTATGGCATCGTAAAATTATTTAAAACATGTTTTAGTCATTTTTTCATCGCTGATCCAACTTCTAGTTCTACTATATCACAGTTCCGTTATTCATCCAACTTCTACTTCAACTAAAGATATTTTGATCGCTCATCCAGCCTCTAATTTTACGTTAGCAATTTAGCATAAACCATGATTTCCTCGCTAGTCCAACTTCTACTTTTGTTAATTAATATGCTCATCCAGCTTCTAATGATACTGCAATACGTCAGCAGTAATATAATGTTTTCATCGTTCATCCAACTTCCAGTTTACGGAACTAAAATATTGTCAAGATTTTGACTGGACAATGCACGTATGATGCGCGCTGCCGCTTTCTGTCCTCCTGTTTGCCCGTCTGCGTGTCCGTCTCTTTGTTTGCCTGCCTTTCTTCGCGCGCCTGCGACCGTCTAGCTGGCATGCATCCACGCTTGCGCCTATTGCGACTACGCTTTCGCCGTCTGGCCTATCGTCTTTAGGCAATCTGTCTACTTAGTCCGTCTACTTAGGCCATAGTCCGTCTACTTAGACCATAGTCCGTCTACTTAGTCCATAGTCCGTCTACTTAGGCTATCTCTCTAGCTGGCATGCGCTTGTCCGACGATGCTATATAAGGGCGCTGTTGTGACTGTTCGACACCGACTTTTGGACGGCCACGAAGCCGACTAATCGTCCGGCACTTGAATCGCGGTAAAACGTGGTTTGAGTGGTGACTGACTGTGGGATTCCTGGATGGCGACCTTGAGCTAGGCTCGGTCTTGACGTCGGTTTCTCCCACTAGACAGGGGTTCTTCCCCCGACTGTGGCGACGAGTGGTGAGGACGCCTGTACGCCGACCTTGAGTCGTGACGTCGGTTTCTCCCACTAGACAGGGGCTCTGCCCTCGACAGTTGACGACTACAGCTGACGACTACAGCTGACGACTACAGTCGACTACTTCTACGACGGACGTCAGCGACTACCTTCCTGACTGACGGGTGGTGCCAGGACGGCTGACTGTGACCGTAGGGAGGACACTGGGTGCTGTAGGGGTTGCTGCAGTCCATATCGAGTCCCTTCTCTAATCAAGTACGGTTCTGTTGAATTTGCCTGTTTGCCTTTACCTTGCTATAAGTTGTTGGAAGCCAATAAACGTGTTTAAGCCTAGTCGGCTAGTCTTTAGTCAACAGCTAAAGCCTTACCCCGGACAAGACGACGATACTTGACGACTAGGGTTGGTGGTTCGGCTCCTGGTGTATTTTGCCCAACCCTAGTTCCGCTACAATATCTCTGAAGTGCTATACGGTCTGGGTTTCGGGTAGGCCTATAAGCGTCCAGTTTCGTAGACAAGGGGAGGTTCGGGGTTAAACCCCCATTGGCTTAGGAAATTTTATAAAAAGGTTATTTCTCAATTAGATAAGAAAAACAAAGCAATTTTTTGTAGTAACAAATGTTTTTCTTAATTTATTCCCTTTATTCCCTTGTTATTTACTGTAATACTGTTGGGATGGTGTCAGAAGGGGCATCCAGTCAAGCCATAAAAACTCCAAACCCCCTATCATAAATCCCTGGCTACGCCAATGGGCCTGTCCTCGGGGACACATTCCAGTCGACCAAGTCGATTTAATACAGCTTACGTGCAGCCTTTTTTGTCTCAAGTCAATCTAATTGCTTAATATGTTTTGTATTAAAATACGGGTGACATGGATTTCTTTAAATTGCCTTGGTTTCTGGTAAATTAGTACAAGCTGTCAACTGACAAGATGCTGCCACCGTATAAACGACTAACATAACGTCGACTCCCGGTCTCGGCTGCAGTCAGGATGTGTGACTGACTTTAGAGGAGTCCGCCATCTTCAGGGTGAGCTTGTTACGAAGTTGCAATGCATGTTGCCTATAGCAAAACTGTATACATGTAGGCCGGAAAAATAATACAGTAACTTCGAAGCCGTTTCCTCATGTGACTTTTACGGCGATTAGTATTTTAGTTACAGATGAAAATATTGATAATAAACCATGAAGTGGGAAGGCGGATGATCTTTCTTTCGAGACCGCTTTGCCCGTGTCCTCGTCCAGATTTATTAAGGTAGGCATAGACCATAATTATGAAAATAGGCCTATTGGGAGTTCACTTTCGATAAAACACGTTGATATTATCTGCTCACTATAGCCTAGCTCGTCACCCTCATTAGGCCTACGCAATTAATAATTTTGTTATCACATGGAATCACTTGTAACGTCGACACTTGCGACTGGTTTGCTTTACTCGTCGTCTTCATGTTGTCAATAATTAGGCCTATATAAATTATTCACACTGGAAGTCGAAAAAGACTGGAGTCTGCATAAAACTGAATATGTCGGATGGATTTCGTCCCAGAGGATAGGCCAATTCCGTCTTTTGAGCACCTATGTTCATTAGTTCAAGTGCAATCAAAACTATATACATTATTTAATACGCTCAGAATCTGATGCAAAGAACGTATTTTGTAGGCCTATGCTATATTCTGATTAGATAATTCTTGTCTTTGAATGTAGCCTACGCATAATATCGTTTGTAGCTCTGGATGCGGTCTGAAACGGAGAACACAAAGTCAATACTTTCTTACTTACTTTGCTTATAACGTCAGTATAATTGTCGTCAGTCACCAGACGTCGATAGCCGAACGTTTATTTATAGCAATTTAAATATTGCATAGCAGCAACGCCATTTTGTCGAGGTGACGCTATACTGCTTTAGGTAAAAAATAATTTTCTTTATTTTGCTTTTTTTGGAGATGATGTTTCATTCACTGCATTAATTTCTGTTTAGCCCCTCTGTTGAAATTGTTTGTTATTGAAGTATTTTTAATAATACTCGTCATTGAACGCAATGTTTAGCAAACGGATGGCCTGACAAGATGTCACTGTACAAACATGGCACGGATAAAATATAATGACGATCAAAATGTCGCCTGACAAAATGTAATAAGTATGAACGAATAAATTGATAATACCAAAATATCAAAATCGAAAAAAGTGATTGTAACAAAATATTTTATATAAAACAAATTTCGGGTTAAAAACAAAGGTTCCAATTGGAAGTCCTAAGAAGGCCAAGCTCATAATTATCAGAGCCAGTGATGCACGCGCAGACAACAGTGACAGTGATCCCATTGCGAGTTTGTGTGGCATTGCAAGAGTTCTTATAATATAAATAAAATTATGTTGGTAATGTACAAACACTAGTGACTAGCCTATGAAAACTTGAAACCATCGTTATTCAGCAATGCAGCAGAAGACCTAGTTTATATTTTACATAGTAAAATAATAGTTTAAGTAGTCAGATTTTGCTTAATCACATGTTTGTGCCATCGAAAATGCTTTTTCCCATTTTATGCTTAGACAATTTATTTTGTCCGTGACATGTTGTCAATGATATTTTGGTGCATATCATTTCATCATATGTAACTGGTAAACATGTTTTTAGCTCTTTTTATTTTGTAGATTTTTTTAATTTTTAACCAATTCAACTTCTAGCTTAGCAAGAGTCCTTTTCACCGATCGGGCTTCTGTTTTCGCACGCATTTGTTTAAATTCCCGCTAATATTTAGGCTGCAATTATTTTTCATCAATACAACTTCTATTAATTTAAATGAAAAATTATTGTTCATCAATCCAGCTTGGATCTCAAACAGTTTGAATTAATTTTGCATTTATTTAGTCAACTATTATATTCATCAATCCGACTTCTACTTGGCAACAATTCTTTTCATCAGTCCGATTTGCATTCAACCAACGGCAAAACTCATGCAATAGCGAATAATATACGTCGTTAAAATACAAGTTTATTCATGTTTATTTTTATATATAGAAATTGTTTGTTTTAAAGACATTTGCTAATTGTGTGCCTTGTTAGCAATCTTTCCACTTCTACAAGGCATACAACTGCTGCTCTACCATTTTCCAAAAAAATTTATGACCACCATCATCAACGACTTCGCTTTATTTTTTAATTTATCCTCTCTAGAGACCACCTGCCGTTCGGGTTCCATTTTTTGGCGTTTTGGGTTGGTCTCCCTTGCTCGGCTTGTGTGTGCGCAATAGGTGAAGAATTGTTTTAAAGCAGTATCAGATTGCACTGCAAGATTATCTCATGATTAGTGACTATTAGCTATAATTACGAACCTCTCCAAAATTACAATAACAGATCCCATGTGAAGTGAAGTCTTGCTAAAACTAGAACACTATAGGTATGGTTTGATCGTTTGACAGTGTTAAAGATTTAAAGATGGAAGCGGAGAACGACGATGATGAGACACAACAGAAATACACAGTAACTAAGAAAATATTCACCAAAAAATGGAATCCGAAAACAGGTGAAAGAACCGATTTTCAAGGGAAGCAATACAAGTGCAATTTTTGCAAAAAGGATTTTGGATGTAATTCTGTACTGAAACGTCATGCAAGAACCCATTCTGGAGAAAAACCTTACAACTGCAATCTATGTGGAAAAGAATTTGCATGGGTTGGTAATCTGAAAACCCATGCAAGAACCCACAGTGGAGAAAAGCCATTCAAATGCAATTTGTGCAGCAAAACCTATGCACACAATACTAAACTGAAAACCCATGTAAGAAATCACAGTGGAGAAAAGCCATTCAAATGCGATGTATGTGGCAAAGTGTTTGCACATGGAGTTTATCTGCAGACACATGCACGAACCCACCGTGCAGACAAGCCATATAAATGCAATCTATGTAGTCATGCCTTTAATCGTAAAGCAAACCTACGAAGGCATACAAGAATACATAGCGGAGAGAAGTCTTACCTCTGCATTTTATGCAACAAAGTATTTCTAGATAGGGCTACATTGAGACGTCATGGGAGAACACACACTGGAGAGAAACGATATAACTGCAATTTATGTTCCAAAGCATTTAGACGGAATGATCATCTGAAAAGTCACACAAGAACCCACAATGGAACAAAACAGTACAAGTGCAATTTATGTGGCAAGTCATTTCAAAAGAACTGCCTGCTGGAAAATCACTCAAGAATCCACGCTAGAGAGAAACCTTACACGTGCAATTTTGCCAGTGATCATTTGAAGACAGGTCCACACTGAAATAAAACATTTGGGTCCACTCTGTAAAAAGGCCACATGTTAAATTTATGTTGCAAAACATTTTACACAAAGGCCATTTGAATTACCATGCAAGAATCCGCTATGGTGACAAAATATCAACTGAATTTCGTAGCAATTTATTTGACGGTATGTTCGGATATATCTCTGTGGCAGATATCAACTGAATCACACAGTATTATATATGACGGTGTTTTCGGATACATTTGTGGCATGGAATATTTGCTAATCACATATTTTATGCTGATACCCAAACATAAGGTACATAAAGAGAAATACTTTCAGGAAATAGGAAACAGTTTGCTGTTGAGAAAAATTCGTTTTTTGAGCATTTAAGGTTGATGCCGAATCTGAAAGCGAGGCTTAAACCACTTCTATTCTACAGAAGAAATGCGGTTATTGAACTCAAAACACGCTTTTTTCTCTTTGCTGAATCCGTTGATTCGCTTAATTAGTTATCATTTGTTTTACTATTTTGTTTGATCCACGATTCGGATGATTACTGTATGGTATAATTAAGCGCTGTCAATCATTGGATACGTTTTCGTAGTGGATGAAGACAACGCTTATCTCTTGTATGGCATTTAAATCGCTGAATATTGATGATTGCTAATTATTCTGTCATGTTAGCCAGGGTTTCATATTTTCAATTTTTTTAATAAATGATTTCATTTCATTCTAGATTTGTCGTTCATTCTACTGCTTTTTTCAATTGTTGCCTGGCCTAAACATTAATTTTCCTGTGAATGACTGGTATGCGAATTGCAACATGGGCGAGTTTGTCAGCTAGGACGGAGAGTGTTGAGTCCCGCCGAATTTTATGACCCAAAGCCCAATACCCACACCGTCGCTTATTCCTCTTAAACATTTTAGCCAAATTTCCAGCGCACATTGAACATGTACTACGATATTGTGCCCATCAATCATCCATCTTCTATTTCTATTAAAAAAATTATTCCATTGATGAGCAATTAAAATAAAGCCATGGTAGCATCGCTCATCCAACCTCTTTTTTCTATAGTTGTGCTCGTCCAACTTCTAATGTAGAATAATTGCAATAAGTTAACATTAATTCCATGTTTCAAGCGCTCATCCAATGTCTCATTTTACTGTAGCATTGCATGCAAGAAGTGCTCTAGATACACTTATTGCGATTTTTGTGAACACGACCCGGAATAATGGCCAGCTCACATCATCCGTCCTTTTTTAGCCTACATGCCATAACCATAAAAGTTATAGTGTGGATGCGCTCATCTAAGGTCCATGATCATAGTGCAAAAGTTTTGAAAGTTTGCAGCACGACAATAAATCAAATCCATTACATCAGTAATCACCGTTTCAGTTAACCTGCGTTACCTGTTTATTCGCTGTGGTTGGCCTATATGGTGAGACCTTTTAGTCTACCGATTAGGTTCCATTGTGGTCCCAATGTTCAACGTTTTCTCTTTCTAAACATAAAATTACAAGGATTGCGATGATCTTTTAGGTAATTTGTGGGTATGTTTTGTCGTAATCAATTACTCGCCATTGTATGGCTTGTTACATCTTTAACGACACTGCCATAGGCTTATCAGAGATGATTAGTGTCGCCCTTCTTATTTATCCAAGATTTGGGCTGGCACTGGCAGAGTGCAGCCATTGTATGGATTTGATCGTTGATTAAATACGGGAGCCTACAAGTCGGGTAGTCTAAAATAAGATCAGTTAAATAGACGTCGAATTGATGAAAATATTTTTTGCACAAGTGAAAGTTGGATCTACGAAAGCAATCTCGCTTAAATCGAAGCTTGAATGATGAACAATAATTCTTAACTAAATAAAAGTTACATCAATGAAAATAAGGCCAAATTGCTGCCGAAATAAATGCGGTATTGATTTAGCGAATTCTTGCCTTAGCAGAAGCTGGATGGATGACAATTGACCTGAAAGTCGAACCCAATAAGTCGACTCCAGTCGACTTGGTCATCCAAAGTCCAATCGAGTCTGCTTACCGCAACTGACACCAAGTCGAATTTTGTAGGAAAAGTCGCTTGAAGTTTTTTCAGCAAGTCGACTTAAAACGACATGAGACACAAACTTATGCTGTATTTTTCACTCACTTGCTTCTAATGTCAACAGCAACGGCAACGCAATGCTGTGATGAATATGTGTTGAGAATTTATTATTGCAAGAACTTAAATGCTTTTTCATCAATCCAAATTCTGCACAGGCAAGAATTCTGTCATCAATATCCCAAATTTTAAATCAATACCACTTGCATCAATTTTAGCAAGAATTGTTTGCTGCAATCTAAATTGAATTCGATCAATGCAAAGAAACATGCAATGGCAAAACATTATTTTATAACACTAAAACGATTGTTTACCGAGAAGTGGGACTGTAGGTTACAGGAGGGCAAACGTGGGTATCCGTGGGTATACAAGCCTACAGCGTGTGCTCATATTGCGACACAAAGTATTCGAATCTTACACAAGTATTACGCCCTACTTGCTGATGTTTGCAGTCTCCTCAAAACTAGACACTAGAATGTCAGTCTAACAATGACAGTTTAAGGATAGTAATTTTAGAAAATTAGAACAATAGGCCTAGCTACCATGCACCATTAGACTATAGTCTTAACCCATTTCACGAATCACGAGTGCTCTGCGATCAACAGAGCGTACGTTAAACGCATTAGATGCAAATTTTGGACTTTTGGTAACGCGTAGTTACAGTCCGTGATAAATGGTGTAGCAACAGGAATATATAACACATTGTGCAACTGCATCGTTTTATGCATAGTTTGCATTGAAGGGTTCTTATGTAATATAAATCAATGAAGAATTGTTTCCCAAAACACTCAGTAACTCAAACTCCGACTTGCAAGGATTCGATTCAGCATAGATTCATCTTCCATATTAATTTTCTTTGTGAATGCTTTGGATATGTATGGCAACCGGGCATATACAGTAATTTTCATAGGAGGTGCATTGCGATACAAATGGCCTTATTTTTGCAGAAATGCTGTGCAGCATAAATTGAAAGTGAATGGCCCATTTCTCCAGAGTAGACACCAATGTGATATCCAAGATATTTTCTGGCTTACATTACTAATGAAAGGCCATACTCCACTGTGGATTCTCGAGTGCTTCTCCCGATTATCTCTCGCCGCAAATATCTTGTCGCATGAAGTGCACTCATCTAGTTGTCTTAGAAAGTGCGTTTCTTGAACGACAATTCAGTAAGCTTACATATTCACATTAAAATGCTGTTTGGAATAAAAAATTATATTGCACATGTAAGGTATTTCTACAGGTGAATATTTTATGCGTTTCACAGAAGAGCATTAACTTTCAATGGTCTCTCCCCGGTGTGTGTTCTTGCATGAATTCTCAATGTGGTACGGCCTCGAAATACTTTGTGGCATACAGTGCACATGTTAATCTTCACTGTGGATTCTTGTCTCGTTTCCAAGATAAACTTTCTGCTTAGGTACATGATCACATAAATTACATCAGAATGGCATTTCTCCACCACGGGTTCCTCCATGACTTTGGAGATTAGCAACTCATTGCTAGTCTTCATCAAAATAGATTTAATTTGTGTGGCTTTCTTCACGGTGGGTACTTGCATGTCTTTTCAGACAAGCATTGCGTACAAAGCCCTTGTAACATAAAATGCATTTGAATGGCTTTTCTCCACTATGGATTTTGGCGTGACTTTTCAAATCATTATTCTGTGCGAAGGTTTTGCCACAAGAATTGCATTTGAATGGCTTTTCTCCACTGTGGACTCTTGCGTGGCTTTTCATATTAGAATTACGTGCAAAGTTTTTGCCACACGAATTGCATTTGAATGGCTTTTCTCCACTGTGGATTCTTGCGTGACTTTTCCAATTACTATTATGTGCGAAGGCTTTGCCACACGAATTGCATTTGAATGGCTTTTCTCCACTGTGAGTTCTTCCATGGCTTTTCAGACCAGCACTCTGTTTAAATGTTTTGCCACACGAACAACATTCAAATGGCTTTTCTCCACTGTGGATTCTTGCATGGTTATTCAGATTAGAATTACGTGCAAAGTTTTTGTCACATAAATTGCATTTGAATGGTTTCTCTCCAGAGTGTGTTTTTGCATGACGTTTCAATGTTGTCATATGTCTAAATACTTTGTTGCATAAAATGCACAGGTAAGACTTCTCTCCAGTATGAATTCTTGTATGAGATCCAAGATGATATATCAGCTTAAAGGCTTGACCACATAAATTGCATATGAATGACTTTTCTTCACTATGAGTACTTGCATGTCTTCGCAGGGTCACATCATGTACAAAGGTTTTGCGACATAGATTGCATTTGAATAGCTTCTCTCCACTGTGGGTTCTTGCATGAATTTTCAGATAAGCATTCTGTGCAAAGGTTTTGCCACATAAATTGCATTTTAATGATTTTTCTCTACTGTCGGTTCTTGCATGGATTTTCAGTCTAGCACCCTGTGTAAATGCTTTTCCACAAATGTTGCAGTTGTAGGGTTTTTCTTCAAAATGGATTCTCGCATGACGATTCTGCACGGAGTAACTGGCAACAATTTTTTTACGCAAATTGCACTTGTAATATTGCTTTCCGTCTGCAGTGGTGCCTTCACGTGCCTTTTGATTCCGTTTGTTTGTGAATATTTTCGTTGATGATTTACATTCCTGGAGAGCCTCATCATCGTTCTTTGCTTCCATCTTGAAATCTTCAGCACTGCCAACAGACCAAACCAAAAGTTGTCTCAGCAAGACTGCACTTCACAAGGAATTTGTGTTTATGTAAAGTTCGCGATGTTCAAATATCTGATTATCAATATTCGTAAAATATTCTTGCACAGGAATATATGAAACTTCAACAGGCCTACAATTCTTCATCAATGCGCGCAAAAGCCCAGAAACAGAGACCGACTCGCTTATACCCGAATCCCAAGCCGCATAGCACTTCAGAGATATTTTATTTCCGTGAACTGGAAGTTGGATGAACGATGACAATGTCATGGCATTACTGCCGACCTATTGCAGTACCATTAGAAGCTGGATGAGTATATTGATTAACAGAAGTAGAAGTTGGACTAGCGAGGAAATCATGTTTTTATGCTAAATTGTTACCGTAAAACTAGTAACCGAATTGGAAGTTGGATGAGCGTTAAAAAATGACTAAAACGTGTTCTAAATAATTTTACAATGCTATACGGCTTGGGATTCGGGTAAATGCGGCCAGTTCGTGGATGTATAAAATCAAAACCGAGATGACAGAAGATAATTATAATTAGGCTGGAACGTCTGATAGAAAGTCAATATTGCTAACAAGGCCATGGCCACAAAATGGAACTACATAGAGCAATTCCTGTATAGTAATTAAACATGCAATGTACGTATGAGGGAATAATTATTGTTACTCAACAGAAGAATGAAGAATTTAAAAAAATATCTATAACAGTTATGTCAAGTTCAAAATATAGCGTTTTTAAATTTTGAGTCCTTCCAGCTTTGAATTTTCAACTCTATCGACATCTTGTGGTTGACGACAAAACTAACGCGCAATGAAATCAATATTGGAAAATTTTGTAACTCGTCAATTTATTTACAGCGCTTTCATCAAACTGATAGTTCAGTCGCCAGGTGGCCAAGATGGTCGCAAAAATGTTTTCAGCGCATTTTGTTTTCATTGTTTCTTCCATATTTGCTCGTTTTTGTTTGTTTTGTCGATCATAATATCGATTCATACTTCAACAAACTTGGGTATCGTTTTACAATGACTCGACAGCAAGTACCGTTTTTTTTATAAATTCGATGAAAAATATTTCCTCACGAAATTGAAGCGGGATTTTGCGCGTGAGGGTCGGTTAGGGCTCAGGTTAGGCGCCGTGAGGGTCGGTTAGGGTTAGTTTTAGGGTTAGTGCAGTCATATATGCTGAAATTGAAGCTGGATTGATAAACAATAATTTTCAATGAAAAATGGCTGAAAAATATTTGCTGACGAAATAGAAGCGGGATTTATCGAACAAATTCTTGCCTAAAGAGAAGCTGGATCGATTAAAATTATTCTCGGCAAACTAGAAGTTGGATTTATTAAAGATAACAACGCTGCAACGATATCTACCGAGTCATTGTAGAACGATTTACCGAGTCATTGTAGAACGCTACCCAAACTTGAAACCACTTCACGACTTGGATTATGAAACGGATTTTAATAGGACTGACTATGGTAACGCAACTTTTAAACACCGCTATTATCGAGCACAGCCGTTACTTAGTCATTGTACGGCCAATTTGAATGCAACGTCTTTGCTTGTTGACGTCGCCTTTGAATTTTTACTAACTTATCTCGATCAAAGTCAGTCCTCAAATCTGTCAACTTATGCTGTTATCGATAGCCAATGTCAGCCGGTATCTGTAAATCAACTATGCCTACTGAAAATATTTACACTACGAATTAGCCCTGCTCTACGTCATATACCAGGGATGCTACTGTGGTCACGAACGGGCCGACCATTTCGTCCTCGTCGTTGCCGTTCTCTGTCATCCGCTGCGGTCGCTCTTCTCCTGCTTCTGTCGGGTGACATTGAAATTAACCCTGGACCACCCATTGGCATGACCCAGCTTAATAAGATATCTTCAAAGCCATCAGCCATTAACGTTGGCAGCTTTAACATCCGTTCTGCCATCCGTCGCTCTGCGATAATACATGATCTTATGAGAGACGCGCGATTGGACATACTTGCTCTGTGTGAAACATGGATATGCCCAGACACGCCTGACTGCATTAAACGTGACATTGCACCAGAAGGATTCTCCGCTCTTCACGTTCATCGAAGTGGAACGGCTGCTGGTCGATCAGTAGCTGGCGGGGGTCTAGCTGTTATATACAGATCCACGTTAGATGTCAGCATCCACCCTCAATCAGAAAGACTCTGTGCCTCATCATGTGAAGTTCAGCTCGTTCGACTAGGTAGAGGACCATCTTCGATAACCGTGGCTAACATCTACCGTCCACCTGGTCCAATCGGTGACTTCTACGATGACCTTGCCACCCTCATTTCGTCCATCTGTGTCGAGGCCGATGAAAGATTTATCCTCTGTGGTGACCTGAACTGCCCAGGTTCTGAAGGTCGCATCAACGACATGCTGTCCGACACATTCAACATCTTCGGTCTTCGTCAGTACGTTGAAGTCCCGACTCGAGGAGAAAACATATTAGACGTCCTTGCTGCCGATGACCGTACATCAGTCTTCGATGTACAGGTGAGCGATGCTGGTCTTGTATCTGACCATAGATATCCTTCATAGGATTAAACACTGCCTCCCCAAATCAGTTCTCTTTAATCTTTATTACACACTTATTTTTCCTTTACCTATCTTACTGTAATATATCTTGGGGTTCTAATTATCTTTCCCGACTTAACCCATTAATTATATTGCAAAACCGTGCCATACGATTAATATGTGGTGCCCACTGGAGGTCCAGCTCTGCCCCCCTTTACATAAATCATAGGTTACTGTCCCTGCTAAACATCAATAGGTTCCAAATATGTCTGTTTATGCATCGCTACCACCTGAGAATATTGCCTTACTCTTTTAATAATTATTTTATAACTGGATCATCACTCCATGACCACGCGACTAGACATGCCAGCTCTTACCGCAGTGAATATGCTCGCCTAAAAATTAAACAGTTTTCAATAAAATATCTGGGTCCTAAGATTTGGAATGGCCTTCCAGCACATATATCTGCCTTACAGTCCATCAGCCTCTTTAAAAATCGCCTAAAAAAATATCTCATTGTGAACTAACATCTTTCGTTGTATGACCGACATGCTCCCATTGAACTTAGTGGGTTATGGTGTCAAACTGTCAATTCTATAGTTTAGCATCTTATTCCTTTTGTGGTAATACCTAGTTTCTGTTAATATTTTCAGTCACTGTCTTATGATAACTATTGAATGATCTTAGGTTTTGCTGTGTTTCTTTTTTGTTTACATGGTGTTCCGCTGATCTTCCTGTTAATATTCTCATTTACTGCTTTATGATAACTATTGATTGGTCTTGCGTTTTGCTATGTTTCTTTTGTTTACATAGTGATATGCTGATCTCCCTGTGTTCACCTTGTTCACCCTGCTTATGATCTGTTTTTCCCTCGCTCTCTCTTACTGTTTTCGTATCGTCTATATTGATGGATGTTTACTCCACTCTTTTCTCATCGCCATCCTAATATAACTCTGTTGTGGTTGCCCAGGTTTAGCGGGATCACTCCCTTTCTGGGCTACCCTTTCTTAGAGATCTTTCACCTGATAGAGGATATTATTAGCTCCTCTGTACACTCTTATCTCATTTATTGTTTGTTTTATTGCTCTGTTTGATTTGTTGATCTCTTGGAATAAACAAGATTTGATTTGATTTGACCATAAGCTCATACTGTGGAAAATGAAGACTTCTTGCTACCGCCAACCAGTACGGCACGTTGGCTATCTTTCGTAACATCAAAGCAGTCGACCCCTTAAATTTCAGTGACTTGCTCATCGAATCTGATCTGTTCACTGCTCCTGCAACTAACGCGGAAGATTTTTCGGAACAACTTAAGCGAACCGTATCACGCACTTTAAACAAACTCGCTCCTATTCAGACTCGTGATAGGCGTCCATCTAAACCAATCACAAGATGGCTATCTTCCGCTGCAGTCCAAGCGAAGAAGGATCGTCGGAGATTAGAGCGGAAATGGAAAAGTTCCGGGCGTGATGAGGACAGACAACGCTACCGTCGCCATTGCCGTGTAACTAACAAACTAATTAATGAATCTAGAACTTCGTTCTTTCATAGCCAACTTGAAAGTGCTGAGAATCCAAGGGATAGATGGCGCATCTCGCAACGTCTTCTGCACTCGAAAGATGCTGTTGACTGCCAACGCTCAGACTCTGAGAATCAGATTCTGTGTTCCAGTTTTGCTACGTTTTTTGTCAATAAGATTAACAATTTAAAATGTAAAATTGCTAGATGTACTTCTAAATTATTGTGGAATGACCTGTTGCTTGACTCTAATTTCTCTGGATCTAGCTTCTCTGACTTGCCTTCTGTTACCTACTTCGAAGTCTACAATCTTCTCAAAAGCATGGCTCCTAAATCATCCCAAATGGATTTCATACCAACATCACTTATACTTTCCTGCTCTGATGTTTTCTCTCACCTTATTGCGCGCTTGGCCAACCTGTCTTTTGCTGAAGGGCGTTTTCCGTCATGCTTCAAATCTGCTCTAGTCACACCCTTGCTTAAAAAACCTAACCTAGACTCCAGCAACCTTTCAAACTTCAGACCTATCTCTAACCTTAATAACATTTCTAAGATCTTGGAACGTCTCTTTCTCACTCGTATTAAGAAACACATCACTTCCTGTCCTAACTTCAGTCCTTACCAGTCTGCTTACCGCGAAGGCCATTCCACTGAGACTGCCCTTGTCTCTACACTTGATAACATATTCTCGTCTATTGACAATGGGAAAACCTGCCTCTCAGTTTGTCTTGACCTCAGTGCAGCATGTGACACTGTTGACCATCAGTTACTCCTTTCAAGACTTGCCAATAGCTTCGGTGTCTCTGGGACAGCCCTAAACTGGTTAGCTTCTTACCTGCGTGACCGCAATCAGCAGGTCGGCATTAGGACCGCTCGGTCTGAGCCTACTGTTTGCACTGCTGGAGTTCCACAGGGATCTGTCCTTGGCCCCTTACTATTTACTGTCTTTACTTCCCCAATCAGTCGCATTGCTAATCACTTTGGAATCCAATTACAGCAGTATGCGGATGATACCCAGCTCCATATTGCTTTATCACACACTGATCAGTCTGGCAAACTTAAACTTGAAGAGTGTCTGTCATCTATGTATTCCTGGTTTTGTTTCAATGGTTTGGCCATAAACCCTGACAAGTCTGAGGCAATTTTGTTTGGGTCACGCCAGCGCCTGCGCTCTTTCCCTCCACTTTCTAGAGTTTCTATAATTTCAATGTTTCCATGAGCTTTATTTATAGGCTGTGACTAGCGGACCGCCAGGCGGCCCTCGAATTTCAAATACTAGCGGACCGCCAGTGGCGGCCGTCCAATACGGAATACTAGCAAGCCGCCAGGCGGTCTTCTAATGCTGAATACTAGCGGACCGCCAGGCTATTGATATTAATTTAACGTTCATTCATTAAAATAATTGTTATGTAATTTGGAATGTAGGACATTTCCCCTGGACATTTCTACCCCGGACATTTCCCCCTGGACATTTCCCCTGGACGTTCCCCCGATTTCGACTAGGACATTTCCCCTGGACATTTCCCCTTCTGTGCATACAACCTCAAAAAGTTAAATAGAAGCTGGATGAAGGTATTTTTAGATCTGAAATAGAAGCTGGATTGATGAAAAAATGCAAGTTAAATAGAAGCTGGATGAAGGTATTTTTAGATCTGAAATAGAAGCTGGATTGATGAAAAAACTCAAGTTAAATAGAAGCTGGATGAAGGTATTTTTAGATCTGAAATAGAAGCTGGATTGATGAAAGAACGCAAGTGAAATGTGCGGGTATTGGATGGGCAAAAAGTGCGGTTTTTTCTCACCCAGCATCCATTTCTTAAGCGTTTTTCATCAATCCAGCTTCTATTTCATATATAAAATACCTTCATCCAGCTTATATTTCACTTGCATTTTTTCATCAATCCACCTTCTATTTCACCTGTAAAACGTCTTCATCCAGCTTCCATTTCTCAAGCGCTTTTTCATATGTTGAAGACCATAAAAACAATGGTTTCCGCATACGGGGGGGAATGTCCTAGGGTAGGGGGAAACGTCCGGGGGGGATGTCCGGGGGGAAATGTCCAGGGGAAATGTCCGTTCCCCGTAATTTGAAGTTGGATTTGTGAGGAAAATGTTCGTGTGAATAGAAGCTGGATTGATGATAATAATTGTCTTCTAAATAGAAGCTGGATTGATTAAGCAAATGTATTGTGCAAAATAAAAGCTGGATTGATGAAAATCATTCACTTTTTTGGTAACTAGAAGTGGGACTGATGAAAATGATATAGGCCTATTATACATGTAGCATAAGATTAAATAGAAGTTATACTATTATATCATGTAAATGAAGATTGGTTACTTCCTCTGTTTCTCGTTTCCCTTCTCCTTGTTTCTTGAATTTTTTGCCACCATATGTACAGCATAATCGAAGCGAGTAATAACGGAGCTCTTTCTTTGCACGTGCTGCCTTCTTTGGTGCATACTTCATCATGGATTGCAACGTTTTTGCATCCCGCAAATAAGAAAAAGGTTACAAAATTTACTCATTTTATACTCTTTTTGCAATTTTCTAAGTCATTAAAACAAGAAAACTTTTGTCCAACATAAAACAAACTATCGGTAACTGCCGCCATTGTAACAAAATAATCAAGCCTCGTCACTCATGTGACAGGTTACACGTGACTGGCGGTCCGCTAGTAATTGAAATTGGACGGCCGCCTGGCGGTCCGCTAGTAACTGAAATTGGACGGCCGCCTGGCGGTCCGCTAGTCACTTCGTTATTTATAATGTCATCTTTTGGAATTTCGATAACATCATACACACTTCATTTTCATCCATTCGGTTATGTTTATCAGGCAAGTTTAATCATTAAGCTTAAGGGTCTAATCAACTGAAGTAGAAGTGATTAGGCTACCAGCTCTGATTTCTTGTTTTGAGATTCCGAATAATTATTGAGATAGTGACTACTGACTTTTGCTTTTTCAAATGAACGTATTGGCTTTTTTTGTTTTTATGCTCAAGATTTGTGCTCAGCCAATAATTGTTTGCTTTATGATTGAAATCGGACAACGCACAATAGTTGTAGTTATGTGACAGTAATATAAGGCCAATCAAATGCTATTATTAGTGAAGATAACACAGATGAAGACTTTGAACCTGAGCAATGCAGTTTATGCTAAACGGACCAGTTGGAAGCCTGCAACCAGTTCACTGTAACTGCTGGTGGCAAAGTGCGAAAGTGTGCTGTCTACATGATTTGGCAGTGTTGTTGTCAAGACCTCAAACCTCAAGACCAAGACCAAGACCAAGACTTTGAACCTCAAGACCAAGACAAAGACTTTTACTCTTCAGACCAAGACCAAGCCTTTTGCACTCAAGACCAAGACAAGACCAAGACTTTTGGTCTCAAGACCATGACAAGACCTTGCGAAAATGCAAGTTCTGCCATCTTAATGAAAACGTATTTTATTCCAAAAAAGCAACTCTATAACCAAACTGCAGAGAATTCCGAGTTCAGTTCGTGCCTACAAAACTCCTTAATGTGATTATGTGCAATGTTATTGCAAATGGCTGTTGCGTTTTAACAGAACCAATTCACTCAGAATTTTCTGACCAAGGCGTGCGCGGTGTGGGCCTCATGAAAATTCCACCATGCGAAAAAAATACGTTCTACAGGTGCTGAAGTTGCTGGCACGCACAGCATCTTTTCAAGCACTGGATATACATTTAGAAATCGTGAGTTTTTTTAAATCCTGCCATGGCGTATCTGACCGCCTGGCTTCTGATACGAGTCTTGGCAGGGCTTCCAGATACAGCATAACTGTTGCTGCTGCCGATGGTGTTTCCTGACCAGCTGGAATTGTATCCGTCCGCAGATATTTGTCATAGGACGCAAAGAGGAAACTGGGTGCGTTCCTGAATAACGCTACACATTGATTTCCACTAATACACAAGTACATCGGCCCCACGACCTTAAAAATCACCCTCATTATTCAATGTTAATACTGAAGGGCAGTGAAGGCAGGTCTTGGTCTTGAAAAACCAAGACCAAGTCTTTTGCACTCAAAACCAAGACCAAGATTTTTATTCTCAAGACCAAGAACAAGACCAAGCCTTTTAGAAACGAACTCGAGCGCACTCGAGACCAAGACTTTGGTCTCGAGGACAACAAGTCTGTGATTTGGTATGGGAGGCTGTAACAGTCTAACATGAATGCTAGCAAAGGAGGCTTATATCAGTGTTGAGAAGTGAGCAAGACAACGGTTTGCAGGAAGTATAACCAAAGTAGCATTCAGAAAATGTAAGAATCACTGACATAATTTTAACTGCAGGAAATAATGACATAATTTCTGCTATAATGTCAATTGCTGATATTATCTACATGCCTTACTATGTCGATTGAACAGACTCTTTATTAATCTGTGTTGCTGCACATAATTGCATCTAAAATTATAATTATTTGATTGTGCAAAAAGTTCGGGTTGTGTAGAATGAAAGGATTTCCATGTTAAAAACTGCATAATTTCGATGACCACTCCTGTATTTTAAACCTTAATATATGATTTTGTGCAGAAATGAATAAATTCATTGTTGCAATACAAGATATTATGTCTTAAAATTCATCGGGGTGTTAACCACTACCACTCCCGCTTGGTAGTCAATTTCGCAAAAACCTTGCATGGTGACCTGAGGGTTAAAGCAATTGCTTTTGCACGGTATTGTCGCGGCATAATAGAACACTAATGACCACACATGAAATCTGTAAAACGTGATAATACATCTCCAATTTACTATTACCAATCAGAAAATCAGGAAAAATAAGAACGATGACAAAATTGATATCAATTATGCGATAAAAGTAGACCATCAGTTGAATCATTTAACGATTAGATAAACGTTACGTCATAACAGGCACGGATAACGCTTCTCGTCATCAGAAATCCTGAAAGCAGCTGTGCAAATTATAATTATAAGACAGAACAAAATCATTATGACAACTTAATTATACATATGGAACTCGTAGGCTTAAGTGCGTACGATTGATGCTATATGCAGGACATATTATGAAGCTGTGGATGAACGTTACACATACATCATATGTAATAGACATGACACTACAACGAGGTTTGAGAATACTTGCATTTAAAATTATGGTTCCCACCTAGTGTGGGTTAATGTGTGAGTACAACAGAACAATATTCCTTGAGAAATTTCACTTCCAAAACGGTCAGTAGGTTGTCTCTCCCTAATAGAGTTTCTTGCATGAATTTGAAAAATCATTTGAAAATAGTCTTTCACAATAAAAAAAATTATGATACAAAAGATTTATCAGCTTAATGGGATTTCTCGTGATGTAATCAAACTTAAAGACAGGGAAAATGTTTTGTCACAAACGTGGCACGAAAATGGGTTTTTATACTGTATGGGTTCTCTCGTGTTTTTTCAGATCTGAAATGCATGAGAATATCTTCTGGCATACCTGGCAAAGGTATGGTTTCTCCCCAGAGTGGGTTCTTTGATGAGTTCTCAGGCTTGAAGCGCGTGAGAATGTCATCTGACATACTCGGCAAAGGTATGGTTTCTCTCCAGTGTGGGTTTTTTCATGAGCTCTCAGGTTTGAAGCTTGTGAGAATGTCTTCTGACATACCCGGCAAAGGTATGGTTTCTCTCCAGTGTGGGTTTTTTCATGACGTCTTAGAACATAATTGAATGCGAACGTCTTCTGACATACTTGACAACGGTATGGTTTCTCCCCTGTATGCTTTCTCATGTGTTTGATCAGAGTTCCATTATCGGTACTCTTGTAGCGACACAACTGGCAATGGTATGGTTTCTCTCCAGTATGAATTCTGACATGATTTTTTAGCCTAGAAGAAAAGCGAAATCTTTTTTGACAAACATGACATTGGTAAGGCGTCTCTCCAGCATGGATTCTAACATGATAGTATAGTTCGAACGATTGAGAATATCTCTGTGCGCATAAGTGGCATTGGTAAGGTTTCTCTCCACTGTGTATTTTAATGTGGATTTGCAGCTGAGAAGATAAGGAGAACGTTTCCTGACACACCTGACAAAGATATGGGTTCTGTCCAGAGTGACCTCTTTTATGGCATCGGATACTTGATCCGCATGAAAATGTTTTCTGATATATGGTGCAAATGTATGGTTTCTCTACAGCATGTATTCTTATGTGCCTATTTAAATAGCTTTCATCATTAGTAAGAAATTCACCTAACTGACATTTGTCTCCAGTATGAATTCTTACATGCTCGTTGAGATTGGAAGCACGGAAGAAACTCTTTTTGCATATCTGACATTGGAAAGGTCTCTCTCCTGTATGGGTTCTATTGTGTCCATTCAGAGTAGAAATCTGTGCGAAGGATTTCTTGCACAACTGGCACTGATATGGTTTCTCTCCAGTGTGAATTCGAACATGCATTTTCAGATTGGAAGATGTGGTAAACTCTTTTTGACACAAATGGCATTGGTAAGGCTTCTCTCCAGTATGAATTTTAAGATGGCACCGTAATCCGGAAGATCGGGCAAAGCTTTTATTGCACAAGTGACATTAGAATGGTTTTTCACCAGTGTGGGTTCTAAAGTGTCTTTGCAGAGAAGATTTGCGGAATGTTTTTTGGCAAACTTGGCAATGATTATCCTGAGTGAGCTGTTTCATAACTTCTGCAGTTCTGAGACCTGAAGCTGAAATAGAATGTTTTCTAACACACCGCAGAAACGTTTAGCTTCTCTCCAGCAGGTGATCTCCTCAGCCTGTTGAAATAAATTTTTGCGATTAGATTTAGTTTAAAATTCACACAAAATAAATTTCTACGGCAATCACAGGATTGCACGAATCCTTCCATTATCTTTCACATGGAAAGCCTGGGAAAAACCTATTCATGTTTCCTTTGGCTTGACTGGTGCTCCTTTAGAATAGCTTCGTTCTTTTCTGTCTGGGCGCACTAACTGTGTGGTTTTGGGTGCCTCTAGGTCGGGTTGGGTCTCAGCCCCTTTTGGTGTGCCTCAGGGTTCAGTGTTGGGC
Source organism: Lumbricus terrestris (assembly GCA_949752735.1). Taxonomy (NCBI): domain Eukaryota; kingdom Metazoa; phylum Annelida; class Clitellata; order Crassiclitellata; family Lumbricidae; genus Lumbricus; species Lumbricus terrestris. Next base: position 8,050,281 of record OX457046.1, read on the forward strand.
CCTTTACTGTACGTCCTCTATACAGCTGGTATTAGTTCCTTGTTGTCTGCATGTGGTCTCCTGCACCAACTCTATGCTGGTGACGTGCAGGCTTATGCTCACTGCTTTGCTGCTGATGCATTGTCGACTGTCTTTAATGTCCAATGCCATTGATGCTCTCTCATCATGGATGGCATCTAATCGTTTGTTACTAAATCCCTCTAAAACTCAGTTCATCTGGTTTGGTACTCGCAGGCAATTGGCCTCCATTGACCTGCACTTAATAACAGCAACTTTCCCTGATATCTCATTCTCTCTCACAGTGCGAGATCTTGGAATTACTTTGGATCAAGAGCTCAATTTCTCAAAGCATATCAATTTGGTCACTCGTAGTTGCTACTACAAGCTTCGTCAACTCCGAGTTGTCTCAAGATCCCGCTCTCATAGTGCTATTATGACTCTTGTGCATGCCTTTGTCACTAGTAGAATTGTTTACTGCAGTTCGGTACTTGTGGGTCTGCCACTTGGACTAATTGGGCGCCTTGAACGAGTTCTTCGTTCGGCTGCTCGCCTCATTGGCCGCATTCCTAAATATGCCCCCGTCTCTGCTTATATGTGTGACGTTCTTCACTGGCTCCCTGTTTCAGCGCATCTCGTACCGAGTTGCTGCACTTGTTTGGCGATGCCGTCTTTCTTGTGCTCCGTCCTACTTGTCTAGCCTTTGTCGACCTGTCTCAGACCTTGCAGCCCGTCGAGCTCTTCGCTCGGCGGCAACGGGTGAGCTTTTGGTGCCGCGAACTCGCACTTCTATGAGACAGCGCCGAGCATTTTCTGTTGTGGGTCCTGATATCTGGAATGGCCTCCCACTAACCTTGCGACTTATGCCTAGGCTAAATTCCTCTGCATTTTTTAAGTATCTCAAATCCTATTTTTTTGCTGTGGCTGTGCTGGGAGCGCCTCTGGGTAGGTTTCTTGAAGGAGCGCTATATAAATCCTCGAAATAAATGAATATATGTATGTATTTCTGTCTGTATGTATGTTTATTCTCAATAATATGTTCACATTATTGGTGTTAATTTCATCATTTATTGTTGAGGCTTGGTTTTTTTCGTTCTGCGTATTATGGCATTATAGTGAGAGACTTGTCGTGAAAGCTTCCACTGACTACAAAAGTCAATTGACAGACAAGTGAAACTTATTTCGGTAATCCATCGTTTTAGCGGAATATATAAATTTTTGGACTGGCGCGGCATAATTATTTTCATCAATCCGGCTTCTACTTTGGAATAAATCATTCACATCAATCGGGCATCCATTTACGCTAGAAATTATTTCATAAATCCAGCTTCTTTTTCAACAATAGCTGTTTTTAATGAATCCAACTTCTATTTAAATAACAATAATTTTTTATGAATCCAGCTAGAATTTTAGCAATGATGTTTTCGCAAATCCAACTTCTATTGAATTAAAAATTATTTTCATCAATCCGACGTCTATTTAGCAAGAATTCTTTTCGTCAATCCAACGTGTATGCCTTAAACGCTAAATCCCATGCAATGTCGAATAATTTATTCCGTTAAAACGATAGATTACCCTTACATGATTGGCATACTGTCTAAAAGTAAACTTTAATTAAACTGTCTTTTGTGAACTGTATAATTTTATGATTTTGAATCTTACCTTATATTATACTATGTCGCATATTATAGGACGTCATAGTTTATTGTGGTCTTCACGTTAAGAAGGAGATTGTATTTCATGCAAGAGGTGTCAAATGGATATTATGCAGATAGTAGCCTACGCTAAAATCGTCGTGTCAATTAGTGCATAAGCAAATAGCTACGAGTTTTAATGCATAAATATAGGCTAATTATAGCTTTCACCAATAGCCTAAGCCTAATCAACAGCTAAATATATGAAATTCATTAACGTAGGCGGATCTGAACACATGACGCTTTGTAGGCTACGTCGGCCACATTTCTTTGCATTTCAGACATTTGCGTGCTAGTATTTAGGCATAACGACACTCTGTCATATCAAAGGTTATGGAGTACTTTCTCCAGACTTGTGGGTGGTAATGCCAAAGTACAAGAATTTCAGAAATGTAGTTGAATACTTTTAAACTGTTTTTTATGATTGTTCAGCTGGCAAGTCACCTGAGTGAGGATCGAGGCTTATCAAGGTAAGAAGAAGACAGAGCATTGTTCATCTTGTGGGTAAAAGGAACAAATTTCTTCAGCTTCAAGATAAACATATTTTACAAATTTTTAGCCAGAGGCATAAAAAAATTCAAAATAGGAACATAGTAGGCCTAGGCTTAAAATGGAAGGTTCAAAAATGCTAAACATGAGATTCACAGGAGTGAACTTAATGGTTTTAATAATGATTATACTCTTTCCGTTTTTCTTCGTTCTACTGTAATACAGTTTCAAGTACTTTTTCAGCCATAATTACTTTATTTGATAATCATAAGAAAAGGAGGAATGTGGGAGAATTGATGCGATGAAAAATATAGGCTAAATAAAATCGCTGAATTAGTGACCTATTTGTACGATAAAACAACACCGGAACATTGAAAAAAACTAAACAGTGTGCGTAAAGTTAATTTCATAGGATAACATAACATAGCAAAGCACAACATAACAGCAAAACATAACATTATTGACAGCATGCCATAACATAACAAGGGTCTAAGTCGTTCAGAAGACGTTGGGTCTGCAAACTAACCTGGAACACTTAATTAGCTCAATTTTCGTAGCTTCTTCTTAAACGTTGTGATTGTGTCAACTGCTACGATGCAGAATTTATGAAATCTAAGCAATTAACAAGAACACAAATCTTGCTACTAACAGAACACGCGGCAAAATAAGGTCTCTAACAGCAGCCTACAGAGCACGTCTATCGTTCGGGGCTTGGTGAATTAAACCCGGATCCGCTGATCTCCATTCCAGTGTGTGATTCAATGCGCCATCACAACACCGTTCACTAATTTAGTGAAGATGACAGAGATGAATTAAAATTAAGTCTTTGCGCCAAACCAAAGCAATTCATGTTAAACGGACCAGTTGGAAGGCTACCTCAGTTGACTGCAGCTGCTGGTAACAAAGTGCAAAAGTGTGCTATCGGATTGGGTAGGCTTATAGGCAGGGCTAAAACAGTTTAACCAGAATGCTGACAACGTACAATTGCAGTGCTGAGAAGTGAATAGCCTAAGAAAAAAATTATGGGAAGCTTTACACGACAATCAAAGTAGCAGGCAGAAACTGTAAAAATCACTGACATAATATTTTACATAAGAGAATTTCTGCTTTCAAGTTCATCATCAGGAACCATGGACTCAGCGCCCGTAGGTAATCGTAATCGTAATCGTAAACTCGAAATTTCTAAAGCGCCACTCGAAAGCCAAGCGCGGGGCACCAGCTTATTCACGAGCGCTGCGTTGCGTTAGAAGGGTTGTCCGTGAGAATAGTCCGTGGTGGTCCGGGTCGAGTTACCATAGGATCAGGATCAAATGCGTTGTATTAGAAGGGTTGTCCGTGAGAGTAGTCCGTGGTGGTCCGGGTCGAGTTACCATAGGATCAGAGGGGCGGAACAGCTACTAAGGTGGGTGTCGTCTGGGCCGGAAATTTGAGGGCGGAGGATCAGTTGAGATAGGGTAAGAGATCGTGAAAAGGAGTGTCTTAAGTTTCGAATGAAAAGCCCGAGGTGTGATGGATAGAGGAGCCTGAGGTGTCCACTGCCGTCTTCATCAAGCTTTTCCATCGACCCCTGTCCATCGCCACGTGACTCAGCTCTTGGAGTGATGCTCTCCCCCACCTGGTGATGTCGTCCAGCCACTCCCTATACGGTCTCCCTCTTCGATTTGTCCCCTCCATCCTGCCGAACATCAGCGTTTTTATTTTCCTATCGTCCTTCATTCTGCAGATGTGCCCCAAAAGCCTCAACTTTCTTCCGATCAGCTTCTGCATGATGTTCTCCTTTTGGCGTATTCGTTTGTAAAGCTCTGCGTTCGTTACTTTCTGTGTCCAGTCTATTCCCAGAATCTTTCGGTAGCACTTTCTTTCAAAAGTCAATAGCCTTTGTTCTATCTCCTTCGTTATTGTCCAGGACTCGCATCCATAATTATAGTACTACACTGAAGATGCATGTCTGTAGCACTTTTTTCTTTGTTTCCAATTTTATCGATTTACTTTTCCAGATCTTCTCCATGGCCTTTAGCGCTGCAATAGATTTTGCTATTCTTGTCCATACTTCCTTTCTGTTGTCCAGGTCATACGTCATGTTACTCCCGAGGTATGTGAACTTTTCCACATTTTCCAGCTGGTTTCCGTCAATGGTTAGCTTCTTGCTATAGTCTTTTTCTCCGAATACTAGAATTTTTGTTTTTTCAAAATTCATAGTCAGCCCATATCTTTTTCCTTCTGCGTTTAGTGCTTGCACTGTTGTTTCTAGCCGTTCCTCGTCTCTTTCAATCAAGTCGATATCATCTGCGAAACATAGGTTGTTGATATTTGTGCCGCTTATTACTACCCCATCTTCTTTATCTCTTATCTTGTCCAAGACTCTTTCCAACAGAATAATGAAGGAGCTTGGGGATATTGGGTCTCCTTGTCTCGTGCCTCTACTTGTTTTGAACCAGTTTCCCTTTTCGCTCCCTATCCGTAGGCCTACTGCTGCTGCGTTTCCGTTTATTTCCTTTAGCAGGCGTGTCAGCCTCTTGTCCACCCCGAACGATTCCATGGCCGCCCATGTTGCGCTCTGGTCTATGCTGTCGAAGGCCTTGCTGAAATCCACAAAGCAGTTGTATATTTTGCTGTTTTTTCTCCTCGCTTTTTCCCCTATCAGTCTCAGCGCCAGTATTTGTTGTACCGTAGGCTACTTCTATCTTTTGTGAGTTCGAGCATTACTAAGTCACTTGGGAAAAGTAATGCTTTCAAGTTGATTGTTGATATATTTAAATGCCCTTCGATATCGATTGTAGCTAAGACAGACCTTTTGCTAATTATTTCGTGTTGTTGCATGCATTTTAGGCTTCATTGCATGTAAATAATTTTGTATGCATAGATCAGTTCCAAAATACATAGCACCTCATTCAACTAGTAGACCTATAAGTTACGTGGAATGTGGAATGGACCGGTTCCAAACTTTCATAGGCTTATTTCAAAGTGCAATCAAAGTCTATATTTTGAAACTAAATGTTCGATGAAGAGCAGAAATGAATGAACTCACGGCTGCACGCCCAATTAAATGATATAATAACTCAAATCAAACACAAAATCCAGTGAGGTATTAGTATTATTCCCACTTGGTAGTCAACGTAGCAAAAAGGAATAGTGAACTAAACGGTTAAAGCAATTGTTTTGCACGACATTTTCGCGGCACAATAGAACACAAACGACAACAAAACATGTCCAACGTGATCATATCCTTACCAATCAACTCTTGTCTGAAAAGTAACAAAATGAAAAAAACAAAATTAATATCGATTATGCACAATTGCGAAAAGAGTGCACTCTCATTTCAATAATTGCAGAAACGCTATGTAAAAACTGGCACGATTCTCTTCAGTGCAGGCTGAGAGCAGATTGGCATATTAAAATTATAGGACAGAACAAAATGATAATTATGTCAACTCGAAGGCCTATGTTCCTACGATAGATGTTATATGCAGAACATTATGAAGTAAAGCTTAGCGTTAAACAGACTTCGCAACAGGGGTTTTGACATTGCTGGCATTTATATGGTTTCAAACTAAGACTTAGGGTGGGTTCATGTGTGAACCACCAGAACGTAATCACTTGAGAATTTTCACTGCCATAAGTCAGTCGGTTGTCCTTACTGGTGTATGGATTCTTGCATGATATCCAAATATTATATGGAAACTGCTTTTTACAACTATGGTACAAATGGTTTTTTGCAGCATGGGATTTCTCATGATGCATCAGTTTTAAAGACAGTGACAATTTTTTGACACAAACATGGCACACAAATGGTTTTTTCTCATGTGAGGATTCTCCCGTGCATTTTCAGACTTTATGTACCTGAAAATTTCTTCTGGCAAATATGGCAAAGGTATGGTTTCTCACCAGAGTGAATCTTCTCGTGAGTTCTCAGACTTGAGGCACATGAGAATATCTTCTGGCACACCTGGCAAAGGTATGGTTTCTCCCCAGTATGGGTCTTTTCATGAGCTCTCAGTCATGAAGCGCATGAGAATGTCTTCTGGCATACCTGGGTAACCTGGCAAAGGTATGGTTTCTCTCCAGTATGAATTCTAACATGATTTTTTTTAGCTGGGAAGAAAAGTGAAACCTTATTTGACAAACATGACATTGGTAAGGCGTCTCCCCAGTAAGCCTATAACTTCTTTTTTACGGACCCAATATTGGAAGAAATTTGAGACGCATTTCTATGCAAGCCCATCTCACGTTTAAATGGTTTCTCTCCAGTATGGATTCCAACATGATAGTATAGTCCGGAAGCTTGAGAATATCTCTTTGCACATGAGTGACAATGGTATGGTTTCTCACCACTGTGTATTCTAATATGTCTTTGCAGATGGGAAGATGAGGAAAACATTTTTTGACACAACTGACAAAGGTATCGTTTTTCGCCATAGTGAACTCTTTCATGGCTTCTGAGATTTGATCTCCTTGAAAATGTTTTCTGACATAAGGTGCAAATGTATGGTTTCTCTCCAGCATGTGTTCTCATATGTACATTTAAATGGCTTTTACGATTAGCAACATATTCACATAACTGACATTTGTGCCGTTTATCTCCAGTATGAATTCTTGCATGCTTTTTGAGATTGGAAGACTCGGAGAAATTCTTTTTGCACACTTGGCATTGGTAAGGTCTCTCTCCAGTATGGGTTCTATTGTGTTTCTTCAGAGTAGAAGGGTGTGCGAAAAATTTCTTGTACAACTGGCACTGATATGGTTTCTCTCCAGTGTGAGTTCGAACATGGATTTTTAGATTGGAAGATGTGGTAAACTCTTTTAGACACACGTGGCAGTGGAAAGGCTTCTCTCCAGCATGAACTTTAAGATGATATCGTAATCCCGAAGATTGGGGATATCCTTTATTGCACAAGTGACACTTAAATGGTTTTAAGCCAGTGTGTATCCTAGTGTGGTTTTGCAGATGAGAAGAAGAAGAGAACGTTTTCTGACACACCTGACAAAGGTAAGGTTTTTCTTTAAAGTGACATTTTTCATGTCTTCTTAGACCTAATCCAAGTGAAAATGTTTTCTGACATGTGGTGCATATGTATGGTTTCTTTCCGGTATGTGTTCTCATGTGTCTATTTAAATTGCCTTTACTATTAGTAACATATTCACATAACTGACATTTGCGTGGTTTATCTCCAGTATGAATTCCTGCATGATCTTTGAGATGGGAAGACTGGAAGAAACTCTTTCTGCACATCTGGCATTGGAAAGGTCTCTCTCCAGTATGGATTCTTTTGTGTTCATTCAGATGGGAATTCTGTGTCTCAGGAACCATGCAGGAAGTCCGTCGGCTCCTTCAGCTGTATGGTGTAAATGATCCAAGAGGTGAAAAATTCGTTGCTCTGTAAAATAAGGTTGATCCCTCTCAACTGTCTGCTTGAGGAGGGGTTTCAGGTAATGCAGATCGTTTGAGATCGTCGCATAATGCCTGTTTAGATCTTCAGCATTAAGTTCACTAGTCAGCTGTGGGCAGGACTTGCTCTTTGTGACTTCTTTAACCCTTCGCCACAACTCATCCGTTCCACTTTTTGGATCAATGTTTCTCAAATGCTTTTTGGTGATACGCTCGATTTGCTTCCCCACTCTGCTGGCAATAGCCGATGCCTCCTCCACTCTGCCAGTCCTCATGAGATGATTTTTTTGACGGAGGAGGAGTTTCAAGGAAGGAGTGAGGAAGTAAGGGTCAGCGGAGGTCATGGTTATCGTGCGCATTGGGTATATCCGATTCAGCAGCTCGTCCACTACCTGGTAGAAATTTTCCCATGCCTTACACGGATCATTGCAGTTAATGACTCCAGTGAAGTCAACATCTGGGAGGGTTCGTAGAAGCGTAGCATGCTGCTGAGGGGTTCTCCTGCGAAACGTGACTCGCTTTGGCTGCTTATTCAGGGCAACCATGACCTTCCCCTTCAGAGCCAGGATGGCCATATGGTCGGTCTTTACGGTTGACGTCAGCACTTTAATTTGGTCGTAACTCTGTTCTGACACAAGCATTCTGTCGAGGGTGTTATCTCCCCTTGTTGGTTGATGGATCAATGGGATCAGGCCTGTGCGTTCAACAATAGTTTGCTCATCCAGTTGGTTGAAATCGCCCGCCAGAACAATCAATGCCCCTGGATCCTCCGTCATCAATCGTTCAACCGTTCGCTCCAGCCGATCCATCAGAACTTGAGTGTCATATATAGGCCGAGGAGGATGATATAAAGCCCCGACATACATAGCTCTGCTCCTCAGTTCAACTCTTATCCAAAGAAGCTCCAGATTTTGCGTGTCTCCATCGATTATCTTCTCTTGTGATTGCAACTCTTCACTGACAAAAACAGCAACACCCCCAGCGCGACGGCCAACACGATCTCTGCGATAGAGGCGGAACCCGGCAATTCGACAGACTTCACCAAGGTGATGTTTCTTGAAATGTTAGGAAAACTTAGAAAAACTCTTGAAAACTTAGGCTACTACATAGGGTCTCCAGACAATTCGTCTAACGATAACGGGTCTACAGACAACTGGTCCAGCGCTTGAGAAATGGAAACTGGATGAAAGTTTTTTACAGGTGAAATGGAGGTTGGATTGATTGAAAAATGCAAGATAAATGGAATCTGGATGAAGGGTCTTTTACAGGTGAAATAGAAGCTGGATTGACGAAAATAACGCAAGAGAAATAAAAGCTGGACGAATGTATTTCTAGATCTGAAATATATGCTAGATTGATGAAAAACGCTTAAGTAATAGAAACTGGATGAGGGTGTTTTTATATCTAAAATAGAAGTTGGATTGACGAAAATAACGAGCGAGAAATAGCCTAGAAGATATTTTTATATCTGAACTATAAGCTGGATTCATGTTGAAATACATGAATGAAAATCATCAATCCAACTTCCATTCAAGCTAGAAAACCATTTAACATTTTCCATTAATCCAGCTTCTATTTCACCAATGCTAGTCGTCTGTAGACCAGTTGTCGTTAGACCAATTGGTTGTAGACGAGTGTTCGTTAGACCAGTTTTCTGTAGACCAATTGTCGTGGAAACCGTCCAGAATGCATAAAAATTATTATAAAAGCGTAGCCTAAAATACCATAAAATTAGCCTAATGATAATGTTATTGACCCAATCAAAAATTCATTTTCACTGGAGATAAAGGACATGGAAATCTTCAGATCATCTTGTCTTCCAGCGAAGAACCCAGATCAGATTATCATAAATTATAAATGCAAATTTGCTCCAAACGTTTTATCCACAGCAGTGCGATCCAGCCAAGCTCTGGTATTAGTCACAGTGTAGGCTATGCGGTTCAGATGAACGAGTGTCTGATGATTGTATACATAGACGAGTGTGGTCGAAAGGCTTTCGTTGCGTTAAAGAAAAGTCATTGATGACTTGTCAATTACTGCTTAGCTGTGCCAAAACATAGTCACATGATTAGGGTCACCCTCCTCGCTTTTTAGGCGTAGGACTGGCACGACTACGTGGTGGTAACGGCGGACGTTCATTCAATGATGTGTTCGCTTTTACGCTAAATGCCTCATGGGCAGTGTTCGAAGCACTTAAGAGATTTGTAGAAAAATAACTGAGGTGTGACACGTTGATCTATGCAGAGTTTTGGTGTGTAATTAAGACTTTACTATGGGGTCCAAACTCCTAAAAAATACTTGGGGCTGAACTCCACAATCCCCACGGCAATTCTCACCCTGGTTCGAGTTTCCTTTCGGAACAGATAAAGAACATTTGACTTGGATCTCGAATCAAGTGGTCACTCCATTTTTTTTTATTTCGTACTTTCTTATTAAACCAAAGTCATAAGAAATAAAAATTAATACTTGTAGATTAATGTTACTTAAGATTTGTGTCTACTAAGAAAATTGTGATGTTTTGCATGCTGATTATAATTAAATTGTTCATACAAGGTCCTAGATTTAAACTGTAGGCCCTAGTAGGCTAAAAGATTCATTCATTCATTCATGCAAGTATTTATATAGCGCCTCTTCAAGGAAACTACTCAGAGGCGCTCCCGACTCCAGAACGGCAAAATAGAACAGATTTAAGTGCTTATAGAATGTCACTCACCCTATTATCCTGGGTTTTTAATCTAGAATATAAGGGTTAACTTTAGGCTCAGTGGCTGTTGGGTGATTCAATATTAAAATTAGCTACGACCTAGAACAAGAATTTGCTGAGATTCATTTGAATATATAATGTAAAATAACAATATCAATCAGTAAAATACAATTCAAGTAATCCTAAATACCTATTGTGGCGTATTATTTAATTAACCCTCAGGCTACCATGCTTTTTTTGTAACACTGACTACCAAGGGGGTGGTTACCACCCCCCCTGGATTTTGGGTTTGGTTTGAGATATCATAACTTGTAATACACCATTTGATTCAGCATTCATTTCTGCACAAAATGGTATATTTAGGTTTAGAAAATATGAATGCCCCTCGAAATTATGAATTTTTTACCATGGGTACCCGTCGATTCCACAAAATGTATACTTCCGCATAGGGAATATATTAGATTCTGTGTGTTTTATACATGATTTATATATAAAAAGTAGTTTACATATAATAAAGTCCAATATTCAACTATAAAAACTAGTAATAAGTCTGTTTTATGTTCAATCAAAACAAAAAAACATGTTTTAGCCGCTAAAAAACGTGTTCGCAGCCATATCGGCTTGCGTTGTAAAAAAACCCAACATTTTCACACATTTTAATTTATTTTGAGCACTTCCGGTCAACAAAAGACAAATTATTTGGTATAAGAAAATAGCCCTAAATGCCCTCTACACAATGGCATAATTTATTTCTATTAAAAAATAAATTATGGATAAGTTATAATAGAAAAAACATGACAATTTTATGAAAATAAAACACCTTTATATATATTAATTTATTTTGAGCACTTCCGGTTGTCAAAAGACAACTCAGTGAGCACGGAAATGTAGCCCCACATTCCCTCTATAGAATGGTATAATTTGTGTCTCTTAATATTAAAGGGCGGAAAAGTTACAGACGATATCCTAGGGGGTGGTATCCACCCCCCTCTGGTACCTTGGGTATATCGGGTGTAACTTTTGAACGGTAGGGGGGCATCATCAAACATTTTAGCTCAAAATGTGTCCCAATGAACCCTCTACAGCTACCTATTTTTTCAAAATTTTATTCCAGACGGAACGCGTTTGATTTGCGAAAAACCTAGGGGGGTGTCAACCATCCCCCCTTGGTAGCCCGAGGGTTAAGTATTATAGCTGTGTTTCTTATCTTTCCACATTGGTTTTCTCCAGTATGGATGTAGATATTCTTTCAAGCTCACAGGGAATGGGCTGAAGGAAGGAAGAAGAAAGGTCTTTTTCTTCCAGCTTGCCGTCGGTCCTGTTCGCATATACCCGAATCCCAACCCTTATAGCATCGTGCAATTATTTAAGACATGTTTTAGTCATTTTTCATCGCTCATCCAACTTCTAATTCTACTATATATATTATCACAGTTCCGTTATTCATCCAACTTCTACTTCAACTAAAAATATTTTTATCGTTCATCCAGCCTCTAGTTTTACAGTTACAATTTAGCATAAAACCATGATTTCGTCGCCCATCCAACTTCTACTTCTGTTAATTAATATGCTCATCCTGCTTCTAATGATACTGCAATTCGTCAGCAGTAATATCATGTTTTCATCGTTCATCCAACTTCCAGTTTAAAGAAATAAAATATCTCTGAAGTGCTATAAGGCTTGGGATTCGGGTATATGCGTCCTGTTCTCACTGTAGCTGTATCTTCAGTAAGTACTGTAGCTCGAAACAGTAACTTACACGTCTTCCTCCACTTCGTTGTAGTTTCGCAAGCGTTGACTGCTTGCACGATTCTTCCTCCTCGTCTTTCCACAGTTTCTCCGTTTTTCTCGTCGTAATCAAAATTCGATCGCAATCGCAACTTCCAGTTCGTACTACTCGTAAATCGTCCACTGTTCGCTCATCAGAGTCGCACGTAACTTCGCAAAGTTCGACTAACTTGCCCCAGTACTATGTTCCCGAGGACTTACAGTTCGATGGTGGGATAGGCCGACAGTTTATCGCCTTCCACACCTAAAACTATTCATCAGATCGTCCGGAATTACCAACGAAAGGCGCCCGCAACTTTCATGGCGGCCATTCGCTCCGTGGTCTTCTTCTCCACTCCTTTACGCTTGCATTATCGTCTGCTTTTCGTTTTTTTCGTCTGCTGGACAACACTGACGCTGTTTTCCGGATCCCCGTCGTATATCGGAAAATTGTTGTAGCGCTTGCATATGCGTTATTAATAAATATTATAATTATAAATATTATAATTATTAAGCCACAATTCATATCAATTATCTACTGGAATACGCCATGAATGGTCTAGCTTAACTCCTACTTAATATTAAGAATTAAACAGTGTAGGGCCTATTGTTTAATAGGTTCGTTTGATTAAGAAGCATTAAACCGCTACATAGAATGTGTCAGAGAGTGATAATTATAGGAAACAGGCGCAGCTCAAGTGGGAGGCCTAGCGCCTCTTCAACGAAACTACTCAGAGGCGCTCCCGACTCCAGAACGGCAAAATAGAACAGATTTAAGTGCTTATAGAATGTGTCAGAGAGTGATAATTATAGGGAACAGGCGCAGCTCAAGTGGGAGGGCATTTCTTGCCACCGGGCCAACCACAGAAAAAGATGTAGGCTAACAGGCCTGAAGTCCAATTTTTACCCCGTCTTTTTTTTCCCGAATTTCTTGTTTGTAAATAGGCCTAACACGTTATTTTCCGTTTTTTATATTGGTTGTAGCCAAACGTTTTTTGCATAGATCTATGACGCAAACCGATATTTCTGCGTAAACGTCTGTGAGCAGCTAATAAAAAGTAAGTAAGTAAGTATATACTTTAATGGACCGCCTGCAAACGCACTGCGGGAACATCAATCAGTTATGAACAACAATGAATATATATATATATATATATATATATATATATATATATATATATATATATATATACATGACTAAATAATCAATATAGGCCTAATAAAGTCAGTGAAAATGCAGTTAATTTCATTGTTATATAAAGTATGCTAAATAGCAGAATAAACATATCGATAGTCATTTATATATCATTCGTGTAATAAAACCTTTCCTAGTTAATGTATCAGCATATGGAATCTCTCGATTGTGTGATCGAGGGCGGAGGGAGTAGGTAACATTCTTTATAGGAGGCAACAGGCAATTAAGAACATGGCTAGGATTGTAAAGCACAGACGAAAAAAGAGAGGTGTCAGCACGGCCACAGAGGTCATCAAAAGACTTCTGGTCTTCAGGCAGATACTTGTGTGGGACCATTTTACGTATTATTGAGTTAATACGCGTTCTCTGTGCAGTATTAGCAAAACCATACCATGCAGGAGAAGCATAGAGAAGATATTAGCTTAAATAGATAGGACTATAATTGAGGCTGAACTGAGAAATGCTAATATTAGTAAGGATGACAGAGATGAAGACTTTGCACCAGTGTAATGCAGTTCATGCTAAACGGGTCAGTTGGAAGGCTACTCCAGTGCACTGCAGCTGCTGGTAGCCAGAAGACATTATGAAGTTATGTAGAATGGACCGGTTCCAATGTTCAAATTTATATATAATTCCAAGGTTCAATAACATATTTTGAAACTTAACACACTATTTTATTCCGAAATGAATGCTGAACAAAACGGTCTATTACAAGATATTATTAATAATATTTCAACTCAAATATGCAAAAAAAACTTTGGTGAGCTGAGGGCTAAAGCAATTGATTTGCACGGTATTTTCGCGACATAGTGGAGTCCTAACGACCACAAACATAAGAAAACTATCCAACGGGATCATATTCTTCCAGTTTTCGCTTACCAATCAATTAAAGCTCTTGAGTCAAAAGTAACAAAAAAAGAAGATACAAATTAATATCAGTTATGCGATTCGAGCTCACCATCATTTCGATCACTTTGCGATAAGAGAAACGTTACGTTATAACTGGCACAATAATTTCCTTACGATAATTAGAGAAACGTCACATCGTAACTGGCGCGGATAACTTTTCTCAGTAAGGCTGAAAGGAGCATTGCATAGTATAATTAAATATAGGACATAAGGAACAAAAATCAAATTACAACATTTCCACATGGAACTTATAGGCGTGTGTTCCTATGATTGATATTATAATATAATAATGCAAGCCATTATTATGAAGCCCCGCTCAGTGTTGTACAGACTTCACTTGTAATAGTTCTCGGAGTTGATGTGCGTGAGAATTGTATTCTGTCACACCCGGCAAAGGTATGGTTTCTCTCCAGTGTGGGTCTTTTCATGAACTCTCCGACTTGATACGAATGGGAACGTCTTCTGACATACTTGACAAAAAATTAATACATGGTTTATCTCCTCTAAGCTTTCTCGTGTGTTTCTATATTATTATTTCCATGAACGCTACTCTTGTACTGACACGACTGGCAATGGTAGGGCTTCTCGCCAAAATAAATGCTGACATGAATTTTTAAACAGGAAGAAACGTGAAATCGTTTTTGACAAACATGACATTTAGTGGAAGAATTTTAGGAAATTCGACTCAATAAATTTTCAGAAGCAAGAGACTTGGCATAGTTGTTAGGTACACCCCACTGATGAAAATACCAAAAGTCCCCATAAATCCGTGCTGTGCTCGAGCCGCCATCTTAGAAAATGGCGGCCCAAAATCGATTTTTCGACAGTAGCTCCCGAACCGTTACAGCTACTAAAAAATATATAATGGCAAAAATGATCCTTATTGAACGTTAAATACGTTTTGTGTATAACATTTCTTTCTAGGATTACAAATAAAAAAGTTACGCATTATAATGTAGTTAATATTATGTATAGCAGCGCGACGTAGCCTACCAAGTTTTATGGCGGGAAGAATAAACGCTGTGCTGTTGATAATGATTAAGGCAATTCTTTTGCCAAAACTGACATCAGGCACAATACAAATCAAGAATTAATGTGCTGTTCATTTGTGTAGTCTACATATTTATATAGCGCACCTTTCAGAAACCTATGCAGAAGTGCTCCCAAGTTGAAAATCTTGGAAAATGACGGCCTGATATTGCATTCCCAACAAGACCTCTTCCACACAAATGCTTTGTTTGGGCAAAAGCAAAACTGCAGCAAAATGGTAGGCTACTTTGAGTATGAGCTTGCAAGGCACTTCTTGAACAACCCTACAGTGGACAAAAAGAATCTTTATATAGGCAGCCAGGCATCCCTACATCTGACGAATGCAGCTGCAGTGCACCACTGGTAAGGGCTAATCATGATCTAACCTCTGCCAAAACTGCCGACCTATCGCCAAGTTATTCTTCCTATCCCTGACTCTGGAGAGCCTAGTCTCCCTAAAATTAATCCCCTATCTTCAGCAGTCTGTTCTTCTCCCCAACTCAGTCAGGATTCAAGGCTCATCACTCCATAATTATATGGAGGCTTTTTTCATCTAGGCTATATAAAATCTATTCCGATGTTAGGCTATAGCCTAATTATCCTGACTATGATGTCTCTCCAGCTTTAGATATTGTTGATCACAATATTCTTCTTCAGCATCTGGAGACTTCTTATGGATTGCACGGCTCTAATGGATTTTAGAAGGGATTCTTTTCTTTGTTTTCGATCTTGTTTGTCTGACCGAACCCACAAGATTACTTCGGGTTATTCCGGAACTAAAATGGATCCACATAAACATGGGCGCCCGCAGAAATTTTTCCAGGGGGGGGCAAAATTTTTACGATAGTCGCGGTTAAATGTTTTAGTAGCAAAATTAAGAGCTTGAAAAATGCAAGGCTGGAAATTAAGAATACGGGTATTTTTCAAAGAGGTTTCTTATGCAAATTTCGCAGTTTCATTTTGTGTATGATTTTTAATACGGATAGTTTCCAAAGAAATTTGTTAAAAATCAAAAGGCAGACGTTAGAAAGTAGTTTTCTAAAGGTGCGCTATATAAGTCCGTAGAATGATCGAATGAATAAATGAACGAAAATTGGTGTCAGGTTTCAAGCGGCAAGTGCTCTCTAGCTGCTTCCAAAGCGCCACTCGAAAGCCAATCGCAGTGCACCAACTTTTTCACATGTGCTGCATCGAGTCAGAAGCCTATTCCAAAGAGTAGTCAGAAAGAGGTCCGAGTCTGGTAGCCAGTGGATCAGAGTAGTTATTAATACGGGTGTCGTTTAAGAAGGTGAAGGATCCGAGGATCAGATGAGTGTGGGTATCAATTCTTTTGAACAGATCTCTTTGTCAGTTTTGAGTCCCTTATCCAAGTTTATCTACGGTTTGACCTCCCTGGATTCTGTACTGGCAGCTTGCAAAATGGTCAAAATGGAACCTGGCTTATAGCAGACTTGATTTATATATTTACAATGCTGGTGAATAAGCAGATCTGTCTCATGTAATTTCAGTGTACTTTGAGAAATTTTCACATTTTTGCATTAATTTTTAATTTTTTGGCAGTTGTGAATATTTGCACTATAGCTAGATTCCACTCAAGTAGGCCATAATCGATAAGCTTAGGCCTACTGTTTGCATGGGCGCCCACAGGAGGGTTGAAAGCCAATAGTCAGTGTTACAGTTTTTAGAAAGAGCTTGAATATGCGTAGCAGAAAGTTATAAGAGCATATTTATTTCTATAGAGATCTCTACACGTAGATTCCTGACTTTCACTGTCTGTATCATTCGTATCATTGGTGCATTAATGTAAAGAAATTTGTTAAAAATCCAAAAGTAGTATTAAAAAAACATAGTTGTCCATTTTCCAGGGGGGGCAAGTGCCCCCCCTTGCCCCTATGTGCGGGCGCCCATGCACATGAAACTGGGAGTTCCTCAGCGCTCTGTCCTGAGTCCCCTCCGCTCTGTATTCTATAGGCCTATACGGCTGACATCCACACGATCCACTTTCTTCTCCCACTCTGACGCTGAACTGACTCATGCAATTCTTTTCTCATTTGGTCAACCCAAAGTTCGTCTTTCACCTCTATACTATAGTCGGTCCTAAATTGTGCCGCCAGATTAATACCACACCTATCACGCTATTATTTCTACCTTCGTGTTTGAACAACTGCATTGGCTTCCACTAACTTTGTCCTTGACAGCGGGATCACTTAAGCCTGTAAACCTACTGTACTAGCAAAGCAGCAGTTCCAGCAGAACTTCTCAACGACATCCGCGCAACTGTAAGCTAGAATTCACCAAGAGATGCAAGTGTGTACAGTCTGGTTACCGTTTGCCGTAGCCTACTACGCGATGTGTGTATGATACCAAGTAACTATCTGCTTTAGCTCCTCAGCTGAGACGTCACTAGGTGACTCTGAGGACTATATCAGCCAATTAGGATTAGACACTTACATAAATTTTATCTTATATCATCAATTCATCATTCGCAACACCGCATTTGTTCTTCCACCATGCTCCAAGATTGCTTGTTTTTGGAGCACTTCTGCATAGGTTTCTGAAAGGTGCGCTATATAAATATGTAGACTACACAAGTGAATAACACATTCATCCTTGATTTGTATTGTGGTTTATGTCAGTTTTGGCAAAATAACTACTTAAATCATTATTCACAGCACAATGTTTGTTCTTCCCACCATAAAACTTGGTACATGGCATTGCTATACATAATAGTAACTACATTATTATGTGTAACTTTTTTTATTTGTAATCCTAGAAAGAAATGTTATACACAAAACGTATTTATCGTTCAATAAGGATCATTTTGCCATTATATATGTTTTAGTAACTGTAACGGTTCGGGAGCTACTGTCGAAAAATAGATTTTAGGCCGCCATTTTCCAAGATGGCGGCTCGAGCACAGTACGGATTTATGGGGACTTTTGGTATTTTCATCAGTGGGGTGTACCTTACAACTGTGCCAAGTCTCTAGCTTCTGAAAATTTATTGAGTCGATTGATGTTTTTCTACTAAAATTCTTCTACTAATTGGTAAGGCGTCTCTCCAGTATGGCCTCTTATATGGACCCTTGAGTTGGTTGAAGTTTGAAATGCATTTCTACATATCGCACCCCCTTAAATGATTTCTCTCCAGAGAGGATTTAAACATGATATAGTCCGGAAGATTGAGAAAATCTCTGTGTGCAAGAGTTACATTGATATGTTTTCTATCCACTGTGTATACTAAAGTGGTTTTGCAGCTGACGAGAAAAGGAGAACGTTTTCTGACACACCATACAAAGGTATGGCTTTTCTCCAGAGTGAGCTTTTTCATGGCTTCTGAGACCTGATCCACGTAAAAATGTTTTCTTACATAAGGTGCAAATGTATGGTTTCTCTCCAGTATGTGTTCTCATGTGCTTATTTAAATTGCCTTTATAGTGAGCAACAAATTCACATAACTGACATTTGTGCGGTTTCTCCCCAGTATGAATTCTTGCATGATCTCTGAGATGGGAAGACTGGAAGAAACTCTTTTTGCACATCTGGCATTGGTAAGGTCTCTCTCCAGTATGGGTTCTGTTGTGTTTTATCAGAGTAGAAGTGTGCACGAAGGATTTCTTGCACAACTGACACTGATATGGTTTTTCTCCAGTGTGGGTCCTTTCATGAGATCTCAGGCTTGAAGCGCGTGAGAATGTCTTCTGGCATACCAGGCACAGGTGTCGTTTCTCTCCAGAATGGGTTTCTTCATGATGTTTTAGAATATAATTGAATTGGAACGTCTTATGACACACTTGGCAAAGGTATGGTTTCTCTCCTGTATGCTTTATCATGTGTCTCTTTAGATTTCCACTATGGCTACTCTTGTACTGACAAAACTGGCAATGGTATGGTCTCTCTCCAGTGTGAATTCTAACATGGTTTTTTAGTCCGGAAGAAAAGTGAAATCTTTTTTGACAAACATGACATTTATAAGGCGACTCTCCAGTGTGGCTTCTAATATGAACCATCGAATTGGAAGAAGTTTGAAATGCTTTCTTACACATCGCACGCCGTTTCTCTCCATTATGGATTCCAACATGAGAGAGTAGTCGGGAAGATTGAGAATATCTTTGGGGGCATGAGTGACATTGGTATGGTTTCTCTCCACTGTGTAATCTAATGTGGCTTTGCAGATGAGAAGACAAAGAAAAAGTTTTCTGACACACCTGACAAAGGTATGGCTTTTCTGCAAAGTGGCCTTTTTCATGGTTTCTGAGACTTGATCCGCATGAAAATGTTTTCTGACATATGGTGCACATGTATGGTTTCTCTCCAGCATGTGTTCTCATGTGCCTATTTAAATTGCGAATAGTAACAAATTCACATAGCGGACATTTGTGCGGTTTCTCTCCAGTATGCATTCTTACATGATCAATGAAAGTGGAAGAATGGAAGAAACTCTTTTTGCATATCTGGCATTGGTAAGGTCTCTCTCCAGTATGTGTTCTATTGTGTATCTGAAGAGTAGAAGGTTGTGCGAAAGATTTCTTGCACAACTGGCACTGATATGGTTTCTCTCCAGTGTGAGTTCGAACATGCAATTTTAGATTGGAAGTTGAGGTAAATTGTTTTTGACAAACCTGACATTGGTAAGTCTTCTCTCCAGCATGCATTTTAAGATGATGTCGTAGTCTAGAAGATCGGGGAAAGCTTTTATAGCACAAGTGACATTTAAATCTTTTTTCGCCATTATGGATTCTAATATGATTTTCCAGGTGACAAGACTTATAGAATGTTTTTTGGCAAATATGGCATTGGAATCGTCTTTTTCCAGGGTGGGCTGTTTCATGACTTCTGCAGTTTTGAGTTGTGAATTCCATGACAATGTTTTCTGCCATACCGCACAAACGTATGGCTCATACCCAGTAGGTGTTCTCCTGTGCCTGTTTAAATAAAATAATGTTACGATTACTTTTAAATTCACACAACTGGAATTTCTATGGCTAATTCTTGCATTATATTCCACATTGAAAGCCTGGAGAAATAAGTGTTCATGGACTTTGGCACCGGTGGTATAGTGGTATTTTCGGTACATTGGAGCCGTAAGATAACGAGTTCGAATCCAATCTATGGTCTGTTTAGCACGAACTGTATTGCTCTGGTACAAAGTCTTCATCATGGTCGGTCCATCTTTCTGGATGTTACCAAGCAGTCTCCAAGATGAACTTCTTGGTCTTTCTTTGTCCGAATTGCCCCTTTAGGACCTATCGCATGAATCGTTTAAAAGCCATTCTCTTTGAAAGTGATTTGGCGATGTCAGGTCAGCAGCGACTGTGAGGAGTTTCTCTTGAAGTGGCGCCATATAAATTCATTATTACGATTACTCTCGTCTTCACTTATAAACAATATAATTAGCTTTTCTCAACCCATCGGCAACATCTGTTTCGGTTAATCTAATTTCTTTAGCTAACGACAAACGCTTACGCCGAAATATCGCTATTCATTGGTATAAAATCTCAACCACTTTCACACATTTTTAATTACGATCACTTCCGGTTATCCCATGACAAAGGTTCCACGACAATTATTGGTCTACAGACAACTCGTCTAACGACAAGTGGTCCCCTGACAATTCGTCTCACGACAACTGGTCTACAGACGAATCCTATATGAATGAAATAGAAGCTGGATTTATGAACAAAACGTTACATGGTTTTCTAGCTTGAATGGAAGCTGGATTGATGATTTTAATTCACGTATTTCAACATGCATCCAACTTCCACTTCGGATCTAAAAATAACTTCTATTTCTCGCTCGTTATTTTCGTCAATCCGGCTTCTATTTCAGATATAAATATACCTTCATCCAGCTTCCATTACTTAAGCGTTTTTTCATCAATACAGCTTCTATTTCAGATCTAGAAATACCTTCATTCAGCTTTGTTTTCCCATGCATCATTTTCGTCAATCCAGCTTCTATTTCACCCGTTAAAAAACGTTTCATCCAGAGTCCATTTCTCTTGCATTTTTCATCAATCCAACCTCCATTTCACATGTAAAAACTTTCATCCAGCTTCCATTTCTCAAGCGCTGGACCAGTTGTCTGTAGACCAGTTGTCGTGACACCCATGACAAATTAGGTGATGGAACGACTTCTGGTCGGCAGGCAGAAATTTGAGCCGCACCATATTTGCGTAGGCTATTAAGCTTAATATAGAATTAATAAGAAGTGACTTGTCGTGAAAGCTTCAACGGACTACCAAAATGGACATTGGGTAAAACTGTATTTTAGCGTATTTTATTCGAAACCGCTTAGCTAAAAATAAATAGCTTATTTTATTATTTGGGTGCGTTTTCGGTAATCTATCGTTTTAACGGAATTAATTATTTTTCTCATTTCGGAAAACAGAATAGCGGAATAAATTATACGAAATTTTTGGGCATTCGCAGCATCATTATTTTTCAACATTCCGGCTTCTATTTTGGCATAAATCAAAATCATCAATCAGGTTTCCATTTAGTCAAGATTTCATTTAACCAATCCAGCTTCTATTTCAACAATAACAGTTTTTTATCAATTCGATTTCTATTTAAATAACAATTATTTTTCATCAATCCAGCTCCAATTTCAACAATAATGTTTTCGCAAATCCCACTTCTATTGCGTGAAAAATTATTTCATCAATCCGACTTCTATTTAGCAAGAATTCTTTTCGTCAATCCAACTTGTATGCCATCATCGCTATATCCCATGCAATGGCGAATAATTAATTCCGCGAAAACGATAGTGGACAAAATGGCAAATAATTAATTCCCTTAAAACGATAGATTACCGCGTTTTCGAACTTCCGCAGGTATTCTCATCAATCCGACTTCTACCTTGGCATGTATCACTTTCGTCAATCCAGCTTCTGTTGCAGCAACAATTTTCTTCATCAATCCTGATTCTATTTAAATAATTATTTGTCATCAGCCAAGCTCTCATTTAAATAAGTATCTTTTCAGCAACCCGCTTCTATTTAAGAGAAATAATTTTCATCAATCCAACTTCTATTTCTCAAGCAATCTTTTCATCAGTTCCGTTTCGGTAAATACGCACACTGGATGCCCGTACTCCAAACAATATGGCTGCCAACGAATGCAATAAAATTAGAGCGCAGCGACTATTTATCGCGTCAGGGTCGGTTAGGGCTCAGGTTAGGCGTCGTGAGGGTCGGTTAGGGTTAGTTTTAGGGTTAGTGCAGTCATTCTGCTGAGCGCTTTGCATGTTGCGATGCCGACGGTAAGATAGGTCGCTACGCTCTAATTTTATTGCATTCGTTGGCAGCCATATTGTTTGGAGTACGCGCAACCAGTGTGCGTGTTTACCTCCGTTTCCATTTCTCGAGCGTTGTTTTTGTCCATCCAGCTGCTATGTCAACCATTAGATACCTTAATCCACCTTCCATTTCTGAAGTGTTTTCTCATCAATTCAGCTTCTATTTCACCAAGGAGTTTTCACCAATCCAGCTTTCAATATCACTCAATGTTTTCTGTGTGTAACTCTTTTTTTCATCAACGAAATATGTGAATATATACGCTAAATAATAAAATACGCTAAAATGCAGCATATCGATTTCGAACTAATAAAATACGCTAAAATACAGTTTTACCTAAACTGCAATTAAGTTTATTTTAAATTGAATATTATTTTTGAATCTTGCCGTTACGATGTCGCAAATTGTATGACGTAATAGTTTTTGTGATATTCGCGTAAAGGTGATTGTATTTGAAGCAAGAGGTGTCAATAGGATTAACTAAGCTAGCCTAATAGGCTAGCTGCGAGAATTAATGCATAAATATTACTATGTCTTTGACCAATATTCAAACGGTAAAAACTATCATCTTATTATGATCAGCAATGTATGTGATTAAGAAACATATGAGCATTAATATTCTAGTTAATTTTTTAAAATATTTTGACAGCACCCAAAGCAGCAATTTCTACTCCGTTACCATGCATTCTTAGATAAAGTTAATGATGTCAGAAATAGTACCGCAAACTAGTATCCTATCGATAAGGCGACTTCGAAAGAGCGACCATCAAAAGAGCGACTTCAAAAGGGCGCCGATTTTAAAGGCGACTGATCAAAAGAGCGACCATCAAAAGGGCGACCTATCTAAAGGGCGACCATCAAAAGGGCGACCTATTATCATATTTAATCATTTATCAAACGGCGTCTGTAGAAGTAGTGTGAACCGTTAGTTTCCATTTAAGCAAGAATATTTTCATCAATCCAGCTTCCATTTGAGCAGGAATATTTTCATCAATCCAGCTTCCATTTAAGCTAGAATATTTTCATCAATCCAATTTCCATTTAAGCAAGAATATTTTCATCAATCTAGATTCCATTTAAGCAAAAATATTTTTCTCAAGCCAGCTTCCATTTAGGCAAGAATATTTTCATTAATCCAGCTTCCATTTAGGCAAGAATATTTTCCTCAATCCAGCTTACATTTAATCAGAAATATTTTCCTCAATCCAGCTTCCATTTAAGCAAGAATATTTTCACCAATCCAGCTTCCATTTGAGCAAGAATATTTTCATCAATCCATCTTCCGTTTAAGCAAGAATATTTTCATCAATCCAGCTTCCATTTAAGCTAGAATATTTTCATCAATCCAGCTTCCATTTAAGTAATAACATTTATCAATCTAGCTTCCGATTGGGCAAAACTATTTTCATCAATCCAGCTCCAACTTAAGCAATAATATTTTCATCAATTCAATTTCCATCTAAGCAAGAATATTTTCATCAATCCAGATTCCATTTAAGCGATATAGCGGCCTACTCATAGCGTAGGCCTGAATAAGCCTTTTTCGTATTTTTCTTTCATGTAGGCCGACCGCTTTAATTGAACTAAAGAGTAAATACCGACCACAGACCATTCATAGTAGTTATGACAGATAGGCCTACCATGATAGGCATATGCTACCTAATCCTCAGTCGGTAGGCTATTTCTCTTACATACACCGTGGTTCAAAAAAAGTAAGCCAAATTGTTTTTCATATATCTCTAATGCCTGATGACATATCATGCTAAAATTTTCAAAATATTGAGAGAATTGGACCAAGAATATGATTCTAAAATTTCATGAGATAAAGTTGAACGGATAAAAATATATGAATCTTTCAACTTCATATGCCAAAATTTCAGTTTACAAGCAATTTTCTGTTAGATTCAATCAAAAGTAAGCCAAACTGTCTTTCTTATAAATTATCTCTAATGTCTGATGATTAACCATACAAAAATTTTCCCAATATTTAGGGAATTGAACCAAGAATAGGATTCCAAAAATCATGTCATAAATTTGAACGGATAGAAAGATATGGATATTTCAACTTCATCACCCGAAATATCAGTTTTCACAGCAAGTCTGTTATGGTGTCCGTTGCGGTTTCGACGCTTGGTCGTTCCCATTTAGTCTTCATTGATCCTGGAGTAAAAGTTAACGGAGCCTATTATCGCAACGTTCTGGTGTCACTTCTTCTACCTGTAATCAGAAATCTAGTGCCAGAAGGCCGCTTTGTTTTTCAACAGTACAGTGCCCCAGCCCACAGAACCAAGGAAACCATCGAAATGCTGACGAGAGAGGCGCCAGACTTCATTTCTCCCACATTATGGCCTCCGAACAGCCCAGATTTGAATCCTGTCGACTATAAAGTGTGGAACATGATGCAAGACCGAGTCTACCAGACAGCAATCCATGATATAGCCTAAACGATCTGATGCAAAGCTTTGTTGGAAGTGTGAGATGGCCTGAACCAGAGGATAATCGACGATGCTGTTGCTTAATGGCGCCAGCGCCTCCAGGCTTGCGTGCAAGCAGGAGGAGGACATTTTGAGCTTGTCATTTAATTAAAATATCAAACCACACTGCTGGAAACATATTGTTAGTTCAATTCTCTACATATCTGGAAAATTTTAGAATGATTGTTCATCAGGCATTAGAGATATAAGAAAACATTTTCTTGAATCTGACAGAAAATTGCTTGTAAACTGAAATTTTGGCATATGAAGTTGAAAGATTCATATCTTTTTATCCGTTCAACTTTGTCTCATGAAATTTTGGAATCATATTCTTGGTCCAATTCTCTAAATATTTTGAAAATTTTAGCGAGATATGTTATCAGGCATTAGAGATACATGAAAAACAATTTGGCTTACTTTTTTTGAACCACGGTGTATATCGACCCTTTTCATTGAACCACTGAGAACGTTCGATGTTGACCCTTTAGATTGCCCAAAAAGAGTAAACAAACATATTTTTCTTAGATCTACCGTCTTTCACCGACCGATTTCAGCCGATAGGTCGCCCTTTTGATGGTCGCCCTTTAGATAGGTCGCCCTTTTGATGGTCGCTCTTTTGATCAGTCGCCTTTAAAATCGGCGCCCTTTTGAAGTCGCTCTTTTGATGGTCGCTCTTTCGAAGTCGCCTTATCGATAGTGAACCCTGCAAACTCTCCTCCTGAAATACCTCTAGGCCTACTTACTACCGCTTCTCTGTCAACCTTTGATCCTGTCACTCCTGTCTATGTTGCTGACCTACTGATGAAATCCACATCCAAACACTGTGAACTTGACCCTGTGCCTACCTGGATTCTAAAATCTCAACCTCACTTTTTTGCTATTAGGCCTATCATACATGTATACCTTTTCTGATCAATCTTTCTCTTTCCACTGGCACACTTCCTAACTCTCAGAAAAGAGCAGTTATTCGTCCTCGTCTTAAGAAGAGTGGCCTTGATCCAACTCGCTGTTCTAACTATAAACCTATCTCTAATGCATAGGCGTACGGGAGATTTCAGCAGTGGGGGGGCAAAGATTTGAACTTCTGCCCGAAAAATTTTCCGAGAAAAAAGTTGTCGACCTTGCCCGAAAAGTTGATGACCTTTTTTTATAGTCATTTTCCAGTCTGCTTGCCCGAAAAACCGGACTTGTCCGAAAAGTGAAAAGTTGATGACCTTTTTTTTTAGTCATTTCCCGGCCTGCTTGCCCGAAAAACAGTTTTGCCCGAATTTTGGGGGGCATTTGCCCCCTGGACCCCGCCTCGTACGCCTATGCTCTAATGTCTCCTTCCTATCCAAAATGATAGAGAGAGTAGTTCACACTCAGCTCTATTCTTACTTGTCTGCAAATAATCTGCTCCCACCTCTTCAGTCGGGATTCAGGCAATTCCACTCCACGGAAACTGCCGTCGTGAAAGTCTACAATGACCCTGTCCTTGCTGCTGATAAAGGATATGTGACTGCTTTAATACTCCTTGACTTCTCTGCTGCTTTTGACTGTGTTGATCACTGCATACTGCTTATAGTCTTGCAAAATTCCTTTGGCATTTCTGGCACCATCTTTAACTGGTTTCTATCTTACCTCTCTAACCGCACTCAATATGTTCGCATAAACCTCCTCATATCTTTCATTGCATCTGTGCTCTTTGGTGTTCCACAAGGCTCTGTTCTTGGGCCACTAGGCCTACTGTTCATTTTCTATACCTCTGCACTCTCAGTCATTGCCTCTCGTCATGGTATAGAAATCCACCTGTATGCTGATGATACGCAACTCTATGTACATTTGCGCTTAAATGACGTTGCAGATGCCACAAAGAGACTTTGAGCCTCATTGATGACATCATACAATGGAGTCTGTCCATGTCCCTTAAACCTAACCCTGGCAAATCTGAGCTAATTTGGTTTGATCGTTCTTCTAAGATTCTACAGTGTGCTGAACTCTCGTTATGCACTTCCTCTTCTCTACTCTCTCCTTCATCTACTGTGCGGGATCTTGGAGTCATCCTTGACTCGGCACTTTCCCTCAAACCTCAGATAGCAGCTATCTCTCGGGCATGTTTGTTTCATCTAAGGAGAATCAGACAGCTCCGCATCAGCATCACTGAAAACACTGATTCACTGCCTTATTCTGACGCGACTTGATTACTGTAACTCGGTACTTTATGGTCTCCATAAATGCACACTTCTTCCTCTAACTAGAATACTTCATCAAGCTGCAGGACTGTGTCTTGAACTCTCTTACCGAGACCACATCACACCAGCTCTTCGCTCTCTACATTGGCTTCCTGTAAGTGATCGCATTCGCTTCAAGCTGGCACTCCTCATGTACAAAGCAAGCACTGATCACCTGCCATCCAACTTATCTTCTATGATCACACCTTGTAACTCTGTTAAAGGTCGCTCTTCTCTTCGATCAGCATCTGCTGGAAAGTATGTAGTTCCTGGTACACATCTTGTTTTTGGCCGACGTTCTTTCACATTTGCTGGTCCCTTAATCTGGAACTCTCTGCCTCCTTATGTTCGTAACTCTTCTAGCGAGACTGTCTTTCGCTCTAAACTGAAAACTTTCCTGATCTGCCGATAGATAGTTATTAATCGTCTTCCGAACTTCAATGTGCACTTCTGAGCTTTGTAAGGAGGGCATTATCAAATTTCAGTTGTATTGTATATTGTATTGTTACCAGACCTGGATCTCCAGAAAATTTAATGTCACTGAAAAACCAGAGCAGCAGCGAATAATACCATGATAATCTTAACTTCATTGTATCGCTTAGCTACACATTTTTTGGGAGTAAACTTGCAATATAAATTCGGAAACACGCAGTACCACATTCCCTTTTGCCAGTTGAAATGTCCACTCCATTGCAGTCAATGTTACTCAACAATATAAGAAAATTTAGCTGTTATGTTTCACACATCTTTAGTTTGGAAGATAATTGAAAGAGAAAGTAGGCCTAATTATCACCTAACACTCGAATGAATAAGATAATATCTGTGAAGATTTTCTATTATCTAACACGGTTAAAATAATTGTTAAAATAGTCCCTGGTAAATTGGTGTGAAAAAAATGCTTGTTAACTGTTTGTTATTGCACTGATAGGCTATGATAGCACTAAAAGTTTTGAATATTGTTGTCTGCCATTGTCTGTTGCTAGCAACTTTATAATGATGAGGCTACTGTCTGAAAAGAGTTCACGCAGAGACCTGACAGCTTCAAAAGATCACTCTGTACTAACAGCCTGCCTTGGTCGACTGGCATCGGTTAGTCACTATAGTAACTAGGCTACACTGTTCGTACTCTTACGCACGCTTCGAAGAAGAAGAACGTCGACGCTAATGATCTTTGTTGGGACACAGTGTTGTAAGACAAAAATGCTTAGGCTACTACATAGTCTACCACCAACACCACCACAACCACCACCACCGTCACTACCACCAACACCACAACCAAAACCACCATCACCACTGTTACTGCTACTGCCAAAATTACTACTAGGCCTAATAGCTTACTACTGCTGCTACTCTCACTACTACCACCACCACCGATGTTAGGCTACTACTAGTCATTGGATTCATTATTTTAGCAGCATTTGAATGAGACAATTACTCATAATTTCCTGGGATACAAATGGACCAACCCACAATATCCACAAATTCCCAGTACACAGAATAAATGGACCAACTAAAAAAATCCTTTTTTATTTTCAGATTCTATAAAATATGATTGAAAACCATATTACCCTTATATTAATAGTACATTTGTACGCTTACATGATTTAATTCAAGGGTTTTTCCACTCGAATTGAAAGAGTAGGCTGTATGTATAGCCTACGTTAAAAATTATCGTCTTCTGGTCGGTAACGAATTTGGTGGTTGGTCCACTTGTGCATAACACTATCCAAATGTCCGAATGAATGAATGCATAACACACTCGCATGGAGATAAGCGGACTCGAATTTGATTCATGAACCTCCAGTATGATAAACGTGCTTCGTAGGTTGCATTTGACGCCCTTCTATTGCAGACCGGCTGTTTTGTTAGGCTAGTTAACTTAAGATTTGTGATTTGTGTTCTTGTGAATTGTTTCAATTGCGTAACTGTTACAGTAAGTCTACAATGTAGGCCTAACTGGTTGCGGTCTGTCAACTCGATTGCTCAATAAAGTAAAATAGTATTATTAATATGGTCTGCAATACATTATACAACGCACAACGCAATATCATACCCCGATGTGGTAGGCATACAGGCTAGAGTTTCCAATTTGTCAGCTTCGATCGGTCCTCAACTTACTCTCCTCCCGGGATCGTCAAGGCCTAATAGGCATATGCCCTAATATAAAGTCAGAGTCATTAATTAAGTGATACATAAGCAAATAAATTACTCGAACAATTAAACTGAAAGTTAAATTGCAACTTTTTATCTGTATTTTGAGAGCAGTGATGAAATAATTAAATCACTGTGCTTCCGATAATTATTATTGATTTAAGCCTGTGTGTAATAATTTATAGCTTCTATCGCAAAGTGATTCTAACGCACAAGATGCCACTAGGCCCGCACTGTTTCACAGAACATAGAAGAATGGAGAATAGGCACTAAAGTAAAATTATTATTATTATTTTATCATATCAATGCTAATTTGCGACAAACGTTTAATGCACAGCAGTTCGATCCAGCGAAGCTCTGTTATTAGTCAGTGTATGCGGCACAGAGAACGAAGGACGGACGATAGAAGATATCGACGCTGGGAGATGGTGTCTCCTTAAAAACACCGGGAGAAAGGCAATGGGAAACCATCTCCCTATAATTTCCCAAGTAAATGTATGATGAATCCAAATATACAGGGTGCGCCAAAAAAAAGACCCCCCTAGGTTTTTTGCCAATATCTTGGCCAAAAGTAAGAATTTCAAAATGAAATTTTACAGTCTTAAAGACAATTCATTTCTACATATGATGGCCAGATTTCATCCAAATATTTCACACAAAGCAAAAGTTATGCCACTTTTAGGAAGGCCACCCACAGTTTTTTGACGATTCAAAAACGTAACGCAACAAAAAGTAGTTTTTTGTCAATATTTTGGCCAAAAGTAAGAATTTCAAAATGAAATTTTCACAGGCTGATAGACAATTCATATTTACACAGGATGACCGAAATTTCATCGAAATATTTAAAACAGAACAAAAGTTATATCACTTTTAGTGAGACCACCCTCGGTTTTTTGGATGATTCAAAAAACGTCAAAAAAGGTGGGTGTCCTCACTAAAAGTGATATAACTTTTGTTATGTTTGAAATATGTTAATGAAATTTCGGTTATCATGTGTAAATATGAATTGTCTATCAGCCTGTAAAAATTTCATTTTGAAATTCTTACTTTTGGCCAAAATATTGGCAAAAACCTACTTTTTGTAGCGCTTCGTTTTTGAATCGTCAAAAAACGGTGGGTGACCTCACTAAAAGTGATGTAACTTTTGTTCCGTTTGAAATATTTGTATGAAATCTCGTCATAATGTGTAAATATGAATTGTCTATAAGCCTGTAAAATTTCATTCGGAAATTCTTACTTTTGGCAAAAATACTGGCAAAAAATCTAGGGGGGGTCTTTTTTTTGGCGCACCCTGTAGAAGCTAACAGCGTGAACGATTCAAAGCGGTTACCGGGGGGAGTCGCGCTCGGCAGGGGAGGGGCCATGGCCTCCTTGGTCGTAAGCAAGCGAAAACCTGGCAAAAAGAAAGCACAGAACATAAATTATAGAAGAATGGAGACGTCAAACATTCGAACCTCCCTAAGGGCAGAGAACGAAAAGAAGAGGAAGATAATAACTGGCACGATTCGCTTCAGTAAAGGATGAGAGCAGCTTTGCATATTAAATTATCGGAGAGAACAAAATGATAATTATATCAACTCGAAGACCTATGTTCCTACGATTGATGTTATATGCAGAACATTAAAAAGCCCAGCTTACATGTAGGTTTAAACACACTTCGAATGCAATAGACTTGACACTGCAACGGAGTTATCTATACGGTTTAAAACTAAGACTTAGTGTCGGTTTATGTGTGAACCAACAGAACATAATCACTTGGAGAATTTTCACTGCCATAAGTCAGTCGGTTATCTTAACTAGAGTATGGATTCTTGCATGCTCTCCAAATATTATATGGAAACTGCTTTTTACAACTATGGTACAAATGGTTTTTCTGCAGCATGGGATTTCTCATGATGCATCAATTTTAAAGACAGGGAAAATGTTTTGACACAAACATGACACATAAATGGTTTTTCTCATGTGTGGATTCTCCCGTGCTTTTTCAGACTTGATGTTCTTGAGAATTTCTTCTGGCAAACATAGCATAGGTACGGCTTCTCTCCAGAGTGGGTTTTCTCGTGAGTTCTCAGACTTGAGGCGCATGAGAATATCATCTGGCATATCTGGCACACGTGCGGTTTCTCTCCAGAATGAATTTTTTCATGACGTCTTCGAATATAATTAAATTGGAACGTCTTCTGACATACTTGACAAAGGTATGGTCTCTCTCCTGTATGCTTTCTCGTGTGCTTCTTTAGACTTCCACTATAGCTACTCTTGTACTGACACAACTGGCAATGGTATGGTTTCTCTCCAGTATGAATTCTAGCATGATTTTTTAGTCTGGAAGAAAAGGAAAATCCTTTGTTACAAACGTGACATTGGTAAGGCATCACTCCAGTGTGGCTTCTAATATGGGCACTCATACTGGAAGAAGTTTGAAATGCTTTTCCACATATCTCACACTTAAATGATTTCTTTCCAGTATGGATTCTAACATGATGCAGCAGTCCGGAAGAATAAGAATATCTCTGTGCGCATGAGTGACATTGGTATGGTTTCTCTCCACTGTGTATTCTAATGTGGTTTTGCAGATGAGAAGATGAGAGGAATGTTTTTTGACACACCTGACAGAGGTATGGTTTTTCTTCAAAGTGACATTTCTCATGGCTTCTGAGACTTGATCCGCATGAAAATGTTTTCTGACATATGGTGCATATGTATGGTTTTTCTCCAGGATGTGTTCTCATGTGCCTATTTAAATTGTGTTTACGAATAGTAACAAATTCACATAATTGACATTTGTGCGGTTTATCTCCGGTATGAATTCTTGCATGATCCTTGAGATTGGAAGACAGGAAGAAACTCTTTTTGCACATTTGGCATTGGTAAGGTCTCTCTCCAGTATGGGTTCTATTGTGTTCATTAAGATGAGAAAACCGTTTGAAAGATTTCTTGCACAAATGGCACTGATGTGGCTTCTCTCCAGTGTGAGTTCTAGCATGCATTTTTAGATTGGTAGATATGGTAAACTCCTTTAGACAAACGTGGCATTGGAAAGACTTCTCTCCAGCATGGACTTTAAGATGATATCGTAATCCGGAAGATTCGAGATAGCCTTTATTGCACAAGTGACACTTAAATGGTTTTTCACCAGTATGGATTCTAATGTGACTTTGCAGATGATTGGATGTGTAGAATGTTTTTTCGCAAACCTGGCAATGAAATGGTTTTTCTACGGAGTGACTTTTTTCATGGCTTCTGAGAACTGATCCAAATGAAAACGTTTTCTGACATATGGTGCAAATGTATGGTTTCTCTCCAGCATGTGTTCTCATGTGCCTATTTAAAATGTCTTTACGAATAGTAACATAATTATTCACATAACTGACATTTGTGCTGTTTGTCTCCAGTATGAATTCTTGCATGATCTTTGAGATGGGAAGACCGGAAGAAACTCTTTCTACACATCTGGCATTGGTAATGTCTCTCTCCAGTATGGGTTATATTGTGTTTCCTCAGAGTAGAATGGTGTGCGAAAGATTTCTTGCACAACTGACACCGATATGGTCTCTCTCCAGTGTGAGTTATAGCATGCATTTTTAGATTGGTAGATATGGTAAACTCTTTTAGACACACGTGGAATTGGAAAGGCTTCTCTCCAGCAGAGAGCTTGAAGTGGTGCTATAGATATGGAGAAATAAAAAATCATCAAATGGCGTGTGAAGCTCTTTCAAATATTTCATGTGTTCAGATGAGTGCGTTTATAACCTTCGAGACGTCCAGGCATGCGTCCAGGCCCAACGAAGATAAATGAATTTAAACAACACTCAAAATAAATAAATTTAAATAAATTTCCTACATCTATAAGGAAAAACATTATAGTATTTTGAACTTCAACAGAGCTGGTCCACATAAAAGTTTATTAGCTGCTGTACGTACGCATTGGGATTTGGGTACATAAGGCCCGTGCGTCAACTGTAACATTTCCCAGTTTCAGAGCAATTAAAATCACAAACAGAACAATCCAGATAAACGATTCAACTAGAAACTTGAAGGGAATGAACTTATACTTTGGATCAATTTAACCATTCTGCGACCATCCTAGTTCTCAGACAGAGTTAAACCATATGAATTACAAAAGATATTTTAAAGATTTCTTATATTTTTACAATAGATGAATAAAGCGGTTACACAATTAAGCTGTTATACAAATATTCCGGGAAACTAGTCACACGATACACATGTATCGGGAGCACTTGACGGGAGTCGACGATAAAACAGTTAAACATTATAAGCTACAGATAATAATAATAATAATGTTAGTCTGTTAAATCAAATAATAATTATAATACTAATAGCAATGTTTTTTTTACTTATCCCTTATTTACTATAACCGCTCTTTAAGTCATCTTCCGTGTCTTTTCTTTCCATCTCTGCCGACGGGGGGCCCGGTAGAGTAATGGTTAACACGCTGGCCAAGAGTGCGAGAGGTAGTGAGTTCGAGCCCCCGTTGGGCGGATTTGCTTTGTAGGCTGCTATTAGCGCCGTTGTAATTACAAAGCTGTCTGTTCAGTTGGTAGTTAAGTTTAATTAAGATTACTGCATAACTTGTAAATGTAAAGCGCAGTGCGTCTTGCAGGCGTTTAATTAGGCCTAAAGAAAAAAAAATTATATTATGACCGTCCTCTTTGGCGATTCCGTCCACTTTTCAGAACTCCTCTCTCGGTTGCCTTCTCACGACTGGTTTTCCCCCGACTGCCCCAGCTCCTCCAAGTCCTCACTTAAATCCCCTTCGTCTGGGTTCCAGCCAGTCTTGTTATGCGGGGGTTCGCCTCTACTCTAGACCTTTCTCCTATCCAATTCATATAGTCTACTGCTGTGCGTTCCCCTAGGCGTTGTTGAGGAAGACTGGGGCCCAGGTCCAGGTTTCTCTGTTCAGTAAGGGGCCTCACCTTACCCTGCAGGGTTACCTCCCTTGTTATGGGAGCCGATTCGAGTCCTAACCTAGGGCGTGAGCTTCTCTGGTTACCTTCTGCCTCAGGATGGGCCGGTATCGGACATATGTTCGCGGTGTCTGTTGAGAGCACGACAGCCTCACTGAATGAGTACTTATCTGGGTTCGAATCCTCAACATTTCCCCAAGCTCCATCACCCTTTATACCACCAATTGCGGACTTAACCCTTGTTTCACCTTCCTCTTGGCGGGAGTTCACTCGGTCTTGTTGCATAGAAACCCGATTTAGCTCTTCAGCTAAACTAGTCAAAATATTACTCTGGCGCTCCATAAATTGTTCTATTGTTGTCATTTGTTTCTGTATTAAAACCAGGTCAAAGTCTGTGGAACTGTCTGTCATTCCTACAGCATCATTTCCTTCTGGACATCCCTTGTCCTCTTCCTGCCCCGCCTGTAGTACACTGTCGGTGTCACTGTCTGAATCCATCTTAGTTTGACAATGATTATCAATCCACAGTTCTCTTATTTAAGCTTTATTTATTACAGAATTAAACGTGTGACTGTTCGTCATTAATTGGCAATCAATGGTATACACAGGTAAAATAGAGTTAACAATAAAGTTCTCTATTAAGGCCTACCTACTACAATCTATGTCTTCGTCTTATTTAATATCTATCGGCCCAGTGCGCAGACTGAGTCTTATACATTTGTCGTTTCACACAGAACTTAGCTATCGTTTCGTAATAGCAGCGCTATATCTTTAATCAATTATTATCTTTATTCAGGTTCGATTCATAAATTAGCGTGACAATACTTCCCTGTTCCCACAGATATTTAGGACAGTCGCTTCCGTTTCCTCCCTTGTAAAAGTTATCGCGTCGTCTGCCAATGTCACGATTTTCCCCGTAGAAGTTCGATTATTTATTCAATCGTTGCCGGAATTATTCACGATCACACCTCGGTAAACATCTATCAGAAGAACCTCGTCTTCCGTGCTTCATGAATCTGCCGGAGTCGGAAAACGGCCGCAATTTACCACAATTTACCATTTCCACCAGCGCAGGTGTCACTCGCTTCAATTCTGCAGTCCGACTAACTCTTTTCCCATAGGCAGCGAATCACAACGCGTTTCCTGCCGCCAAAATATCGCGTGATGTCCAACCAATCAAAAATCGCCGGTGGTGGAATATTCCACTGGCAAATGCATGGGAAGGCTAAATATAGCGATTACCGCATCGATCCGCGCTAAGCATAGCACCCACGAATTCGCAATAGAAATAGCGGCCTTACTTAAGTAAATAAGTAAGGTAGCTTGTAGCAACCTGGTTCGCTACAGTCTCAGAGAGCGGCTATTCAGACCTAAATGGGCTGTCCGGCTAACCCAACCTCCAAAAGGCTTATCCTCTTTTTCCTAAACTGGTAACATGCAACTCTACCTCCTCTCTTTGACTGGCCTTGACTCTTAAAATGCGCAGCGCTCAACTACTTTTATCCTACCAGTTTGTTACCGTACGATTGCCCATCTCCACAGGTCTGCTCAATTCTGCCTGTCGGCTGAATTTCACCCCCCCCAAACCCGCTGTGGCTAGTCAGCTCTCATGAGTAATTCTCAAAATATTTCTCTGTGCTACTTGCTTCCTTTTCTTCTATCTTCTGCAACTATGATCACTGCCAAATTATCTCAATACGCTTCTCTATTCTTTTCACCATTACATTTATGCAGCACCTTTTCTATAGTGTGATAGTTCGATCCATTGTTAGCATATCTAAATGAAAAGATCTAAATACAAGCGACATTTAGGCTTAAGCCTATATGTACATTATTATGGTTGCAGGCAATATGTTATGATATTTAATTTGAAGAGTATTGGTGGAGATTATAATTATTGTGTCGTGTAAAATGACGACGTAAGAAAAGACTTGCGAAAGCTCCCAATGACAATAAAAAAAATTAATGTTTCGTTGATTCAACAATTCGATTGACAGACTGCAGTCGGTTATAGTACTTATACAGTCAGGCCTGTGCAGTACATTATTATTATTATTATTATTGAGACAATTCATAATAGCACACATCACATTGGACATAAATTACAAATCTAAACAACCAACAGAACAGACCGTCTGCAATTATGAATATTAATCTTACGTCCTACCTTGCACAATGTCGCGAATTATATGACGTCATAACTTTTTGTGGTCTTCGCGTAAAGAAAGAGATCGTATTTG
Organism: Lumbricus terrestris; assembly: GCA_949752735.1. Classification (NCBI taxonomy): domain Eukaryota; kingdom Metazoa; phylum Annelida; class Clitellata; order Crassiclitellata; family Lumbricidae; genus Lumbricus; species Lumbricus terrestris. The sequence continues at coordinate 8,086,750 of OX457046.1, forward strand.
CTGCAAGAGGTGTCAAAGGTAGGCCCTATAATAATAATTATTATAGGCCTAATGCAGACATTTCGCCAAGTATGTCGTTTCAATTGCATAAGATAATAGGCCTAAGCTTAATTATAATTGTCAAAGAGTTTTAATGCATAAATACATTGTTATACATTATTATTATACATCACACTTTGTAATTCGCCCACATTTTCCTTGCATTTCAAACAGCGACAGACACTTGCTTGTTAGCCTGCTTTATAACGACATTGTAATTTTAAAAAATGATCAGAGTTACTGTAGACCTTCTACTTTCTCCAGGCTTGTGAGTGGCAGGGCCTATTGTCAAAGTACAAGCATTTCAGACATGCAGTTGAATGCATTGAAAGTGGTGCATGATTTCTTCAGTTGACAGTCACCTGCATAACAACGCTGATCGAACCTAAGCCATGAAAATAATTAGCGAGGAGGTTAAACAAATGCAGAGCAATGTTTATGTTGTGGATAAAGCAGCAAAATTGTTCAGCTTAAACATAGATAATATTTAAAAAAAATTCAGGAAGAGGCATCAAAGAATTCAAACGGGAATTGAGTAAAATAGAAGACTGAGAACATGCTAAAATGCAGTGTCCAAGAGTTTATATGCAGTCCTATCTTGCACTTATGTTCAGAATATGACAATGTGGTCTTTTGACAACAAGAAAGATTCTGAAATGATAAAAACATTTCAGACAAAGATTGCATGCGTGTGACAATTAGCCTAATACAACGCCCGTATACACACCAATGTCAGAGAAATGCAAATAGGCCTACCGGACTTTGCCATGATATTGGCATGGCAAGTTACCAAATTTCTCCACCATACCATCTTAGAATTTGATACTCAGTCCGCAAAGGAAGATGTGGAAAGAAGCCATAAAATATATCAGCTTATGATGTTGCATGCATGCACTACAGTTTCAAGTTTTTTGTATTGCCATGATTAGGGTACTATTTAATAATTATAAGAAGATCTGCTTATAGCATTCCAAACATCTAGTTTTCTTCGGGGTGGAATTGCAGAGCTATGCGATGTCATATTTGAGGACATGGCCATTGTGACGTCGTGCGACAAGGGAGGGGTCAAAAATCGACCAAAGTTGAAGGACGTAATTTTTGGGAGGCATTAAGACCAATCTAAGAGTCTGCAATCACAGATAAATAATAATTTGCAACCACAAAACATAGCAGACTTCTTTGGAGGTATGAAGGAGAAATGATGCAGTGAAAAGAATTTTTTTGGTACATTCACCTGACTAGCAATTGTATGATAAACCACACCGGAAATAAATAAAAATTTGATGCAAAGTTACATAACATAACAAAAAAATTATGATATGACAAACAGTGGCGGCGCCAGGATTTAAGTTTTGGGGGCTGAAGCCTCGACTAAAATCTCATGAAAATTTTTCATTTTCGCCGCCAAAATTTCTGACGCCCTTTTTTTTAGTCATCGAACGAAATCCCATGAAAATTTTCCATTGTCGCCTCCAAAATTTCTGACGACCTTTTTTTTAGTCGTCAGCCCAAATTCTGTATAATTATTTCACTGTAAAAATTTTTTCCGAATGCCCCTTTTTTAGGGGGCTGAGCCTCTTGTAGGGGGCTTAGCCCCCAGCCCCCTAGCGCCGCCACTGATGACAAAGGTTTTGGTCGTTCAGAAGAAGTTGGGTCTAGGTCCGAATCACTGCAAAAATAATCCGATACACAACCCGCAAGCTACCAAGGGCGGGTTCGGTACCACGCATGGGTTTTGTGCACACAAAACTTGTTTCGTATGGAATAAAATGTTAACATTTTAGGTAGCTGCATCGGGGGATCATTTGCACACAATATGAGGTAGAAAGTGTGATGACATTTCACACTGTAAAAAATCTTCCCGATATACCCGAGGGTACCAGAGGAAGGGTTGATACCACCCCTTGGATTATTGACTTTAATATGATATCTTGTCAAGAATTTCTTGTGGAGAGAAGTAAAATTATGCCATGCGATAGCAGGGTACCTTTCCATGTTATTTAATTTTTCTTTTGATAACCGGAAGTGCTCAAAATAAAAATAAATTGTGAAAACAAGTCATAGTTTATCAAACTGATATTTTTTCTGCGCAATCATTAATTTTGTCAGCAGCTAAAAAACTTATAATTATTAGCTAAAACAGCTATTGAAGATGAATTGAGATGATGAATGACAACAAAATTAATATAATTTTACAATTAGAAAAATGTTACACAGAATTACTTGAGAATTTTCCTCTAGGAGGGATTTTTGCATGAATGCCAAATAAAATTTGAAAAATGGCTTTTACAATGATACAAATGGTTTATCTGCAAAATGGAATTTCTCATAACATATCAAATTTGAAAGAGAGGGAAAATGTTTTGTCACAAACACGACATATAAATGTGTTTTTCTTCTGTATGAATTCTTCTGTGTCTCTTCAGATTTGAAGTGCATGAGAATGTCTTCTGGCATATCTGGCAAGTGTATGCTTTCTATCCAGAGTGGGTTTTTCATGACTTCTTAGATCTGAATTGAATTGGAACGTCTTCTGAACTAATTGACAAAGATATGGTTTCTCTCCTGTATGTTTCTTCATCATGTGTCTCTTGAGATTTCCATTAACGCAACTCTTGTACTGACACAACTGGCAATGGTATGGTTTCTAAACAGTAAGAATTCTAACATGATTTTTTTTAGCTGGAAAGAAAAGTGAAACCTTATTTGACAAACATGACATTGGTAAGGCGTATCTCCAGTAGGCCTAAAACTGCTTTTTTACGGACCCAACATTGGAAGAAATTTGAGATGCATTTTTACGCAGGCCCATCTCACGCTTAAATGGTTTCTCTCCAGTATGGATTCCAACATGATAGTATAGTCCGGAAGCTTGAGAATATCTCTTTGCACATGAGTGACAATGGTATGGTTTCTCGCCACTGTGTACTCTAATGTGGTTTTGCAGATGAGAAGATGTGGAGAACATTTTTTGACACACCTGACAAATGTATCGTTTTTCGCCAGAGTGCCTTCTTTCATGGCTTCTGAGATTTGATCTGCTTGAAAATGTTTTCTGACATAAGGTACAAATGTATGGTTTCTCTCCAGCATGTGTTTTCATATGCCTATCTAAACTTCTTCTATTATTAGTAACAAATTCACATAACTGACATTTTTGCTTTTGATCTCGAGTATGAATTCTTGCATGATCTTTGAGATTGGAAGAATCGGAAAAACTCTTTTTGCACATCTGGCATTGGTAAGGTCTTTCTCCAGTATGGTTTCTATTGTGTCTCTTAAGAGAAGAATATTGCGCGAAAGATCTCTTGCACAACTGGCACTGATATGGTTTCTCTCCAGTGTGAGATCGAACATGAATTTTTAGATGGGTAGATATGGTAAACTCTTTTAGACACACGTGGCAGTGGAAAGGCTTCTCTCCAGCATGGACTGTAAGGTGATATCGTAATCCGGAAGATTCGCGATAGCCTTTATTGCACAAGTGACACTTAAATGGTTTTTCACCAGTGTGGATTCTGATATGACTTTGCAGATGATCAGATCTGTGGAATGTTTTTTGGCAAACTTGGCAATGTAATCGTCTTTCTCTAGTGTGAGCTGCTTCTTGACTTCTGCAGTTCTGAGTCCTGATTCCCATGAGAATGTTTTCTGCCATACCGCACAAATCTATGGCTCATCACCAGCATGTGTTTTCCTGTGCCTGTTTAAATAAATTTTACGATTAATAATAATTATTTTGTTTAAAATTCTCATAACTGAAATTTCGAAGGCAATAACAGGATTGCATGAATTTTTCCTTAGGCACTGTTGTCTACCTTGGAGCCGGAAGGTTGCTGAAATAAACAACCTAGCAGTATTCGTAAAGAACTTGTTGGTTTTTCTCTGCCCCTTTACCGCAAGCGTTTGAAAACCATTTTGTATGAATATGATTTGGCGCTGTGAGTCCAGAAGCGCCTCTGTGGAGTTTTCTCGAAGTGGCGCTATATAGATTCATGAACACGATTACTGTAATCTTCACTAATAAATTATTAGCTTTTCTCAATCCGTCTTCAATATTTGTTTGAGTTTATATGGCTTCTTTAGCTGCTAACAAACGTCTACGCAAAAAATATCAAGTAGTATACCGTAGTGTACCATTGATAGGCCAGAACTGGTCTGTCACCTCCTGATCTGTCGCCGCATGGTCTGTCACTCCCCAAATGACGCAACATGGTCTGAAACCCGACACAGCTAACAGCACATTTCATGCTGACACAGCATTTTTTGCCGTGGACCTGGCCCAGATGTTGATTCATCGTAATATCTCATGAATCATCAGCCGGCAACAGATAACACAGCCCGGTGTAAAGGTTTCAAATTACCCCTTCCTAAACATTACCCCCCCCCGGTATGCATATACCCGAATCCCAAGCCGTATAGCATAGTACAATTATTTAAAACATGTTCTAGTCATTTTTTCATCGCTCATCCAACTTCTAATTCTACTATATCACAGTTCCGTTATTCATCCAACTTCTACTTCAACTAAAAATAATTTTATCGTTCATCCAGCCTCTAGTTTTACGGAAACAATTTAGCATAAAACCATGATTTCGTCACTCATCCAACTTCTACTTCTGTTAATTAATATGCTCATCCAGCTTCTAATGACACTGCAATACGTCAGCAGTAATATCATGTTTTCATCGTTCATCCAACTTCCAGTTTACGAAAATAAAATATATCTGAAGTGCTATAAGGCTTGGGATTCGGGTATATGCCCCCGGTAACTTGAAACCGGTTTCAGATTACCCCCCGGAAACTAGATTTGCATCAATCATCGCATTTATTGCACTAAAAAACTCATAAAAATCATCCCGCTTCTTCTTTTGGTCTGAAGAATATCATCCGTCATCCCACTTCGTGTTTTGTTATCAATATTTTGATCTGAAAAAAATAATAGCCTCGAAGCCATTTTCTCCATTGTAAATTCAGCGGCGATTAGTATTTTAGTTGCAGATGAAAATATTGATAACAAACCACGAAGTGGGATGACGGATGAAAATCTTCAGACCAAAACAAGAAGCTGGATGGTTTTTCCGATTTGTTTAGGTCAATAAATCCGATGATTGATGCAATTTACAGTTTGCAGGGGGTAATGTTTAGGAGGGGGTTAGCTGAAACCTTTACACCGGTAAGAGAAAACACCACCAGGTAACAGACCACGACCATATTAGCGTATTTTTCACCACCCCACTCCAACTATACAAAGGGCACATCATAATTATAAGACCAATATTTGTGAAAAAAATCATATAAATGATCATAATATGTAATTAAATAACCATCACTTGAAGCTACAAAACATAATAGACATCCCTGGGGCTGTGTGAGAGAGAAAGGCTAAATACAGAATATTTAGAGAAACAGTGCAAAGTCACATGAAAAGAATATACTAAGTGTATTAAAACCACAACGGGTAAATGCGTCAGCATGAGGAATTTCACGGTTGTGCGAACGAGGTCGGAGTGCGTAGGTATAGCATTCATTTATGGGAGGTAATAGAGGGTCCAGGACATAGCAATTGCAATGCTGTCTGTTCAGTTAGTAGTTAAGTTTAATTAAGATTACTGGTAATTACGCACACTTCATGCCCGTACTCTAAACAATATGGTTGCCAACGAATGCAATAAATTAGAGCGCGGGGACATATCGACGACATCTGTCGACGGCATCGCAACATGTATCGCAGCATGCAAAGCGCTCAGCAAGTAAGTAATCTACGCAAGTGGCAAAAGTAAAAATAGTTCTCGACTGTTTTACGACCCCCAAAATAGAAGCGGGATTTATCGCGTGAGGGTCGGTTAGGGTTCAGGTTAGGCGCCGTGAGGGTCGGTTAGGGTTAGTTTTAGGGTTAGTGCAGTCATTCTGCTGAGATTGAAGCTGGATTGATGAACAACAATTTCAATGAAATAGAAATTAGGCTATATTGATGAAAATATTTGCTGACTAAACAGAAGCGGGATTGATTTATTGAACAAATTCTTCCCTAAACAGAAGCTGGATCGATTTTCATTCGATTACTTACTTACTTATGTTGCATGTGGCCAATTACCCGCTTACTTATTTACTGAGCGCTTTGCATGTTGCGATGTCGTCGACAGATGTCATCGATAGGTCCCCGCGCTCTAATTTATTGCATTCGTTGGCAGCCATATTGTTTGGAGTACGGGCATGAAGTGTGCGTAATTACCAGATTACTGCATAACTTGTAAAGCGCAGTGCGTTTGCAGGCGTTCAATTAAAGAAAAGATTATTATTATTATTATTATTTTTATTATTATTATTATTATTAGCTGGGGCTGCAAAGTACAGGAGAGAAAATAAATTATTATATGAATCAGCATAGGCCTAACCACAGAGGTGATCGAACGACTTCTGGTCGGTAGGCAGAAATTTGAGCCGCACCATTTTGCATATTATAGCATTGTTGCATTTTATTTAAGCATTTACAAAGCGTCTCTAGTATGGTGAACCGTTCAGAGGCGCTCCCAGTGCGCAAGACCACGCCAGATAAAGCAGGTTTTAAGAAGAAATAAAGCAGAGGAGAAACTGCCAGACAGAAGTGTAGAGCGTACAGAAGGAGAATGAGCATTCCAAAGAGAAGGATCAATTGAGGCAAATGCTCGAGTCTGGTAAATTGTCTAAAGATAAACTGCAATTAAGTTTTTTGTTTGAACTGAATATTAATATTAAATCGTACCTTATACGCTGCTGCCAAGGAAATTTTTTGCGATGCCACTAGTTATATGATGTCATAGTTTTTGTGGTCTTCACGTCAAAAAGGAGATTTCATTTCACGCAAGAGGTGTCAAAGGGATAATGCAGACAGTGCGCTTTCACTAATAGGCCTAATTAACAGTTCAATTGTGAAATTCACGAATCTAGGCTTATCTGAACACATCACTTTTTTGTACTTGAGTCAAATTTCTTTGCATTTCAGACACTCGCTTGTTAGTATCTAACGACCCTTTGTCATACGGAAGATGATTAGTGCCGCCCTCTTACGGTACGTTCTCCTGATTTGTGAGTTTTTCTTGCAAAGGGGCAAGCTTTTCAGACATGCAATTGAATGCACCTAAAGGGTTGCATGATTTCTTCAGCTGGCAAGTCACCTACATGTACATTATTTCAGTCTGAGCCCAGGTCCGCCGACCGAAATTCCGGGCTCCTGGGCAGAGCAATCACGGACCTTTATACTGTCCTTAGGCTTTCTGAGCATATTTGAATAAAAGTAAATAGAAATAGCAAAATGTGGGTACGAATGTAGGTCTACGATAATGTAGGCCATGTGCCTATATTTATTATGTTACTAGCTTCTTAATATCGTCGTCGTCGGTGCACTGCTCGTCACTCTGAACATTGGCGGCATCACGGACAATCTTTCGCCAGAGATCCTTCTGTACCACCCGTTCCATTGACAGTCCCGTCCATTCCAGCACGTCGTCCATCCACGTTCTTCGAGGTATTCCTCTCGATCCTTCAGTTTCACCGGTTATAATATCCTTTTCAAAGCAGTTTCAGGTTTTTTTTAACGTGCAGTTGTACACAAAATGTGCAGTTCTAAATGGATTTGTGCAGTTGTAGAAGCACTTCTGTGCAGTTAAAACTAGCAAAAAAGGTCATTGTTCTCCAATTGGAAGTAGGCCTAATGTAATATACCATGGAGGATGGGATCAGGAAAGAAGGGATTGTGCAGTTCTAAAAATTCCTTAAAAACAGCCCTGAGCAGTTTGTTGTTTTCCTCATTATATAATTATTTAATAAAAAATAATTAAAATTTAAAATTTATGGTAGGCTAATCATGAAATGCAACGTTTCTTTATTTAGGCTAGCTGCATCAGTTCGTTTATAATATCCTAATAGTGTTCAGTGATTTTGCAAGATTATAATTATTTTATTCGATTACAAGAGTTGCAAGACCATTTAGTATGTCTTGCTTCATAACAGATAGGCCTACTCTTACATGTAATTTGATTGAGTTTGCTGAAAGATCGTTCAGCTTCCCCAACAGTACCGGTAGCCTACAGTCACACGTCCTTATGTCAGTGTGCATATAAATATCAAAACCAAGCCTTCTACAGTTTCTATAATTTCAGCACATCCATGAGTTTTATCTATAATGTTATCTTTTGGAATTACAATACTAACATCATACACACTTCATTTTCATCTGTTCGGTTATGTTTATAATGGTACCCCGTCAAAAGCGCGCATGACAAAAGCGCGCCGACAAAAGCGCGCCGACATAAGCGCGACCCGTCAAAAGCGCGCTGGACAAATGCGCGCCGACATAAGCGCGCAGTCAACCATAATATAAACTAACATAAACAGACAAAAAATGAACAAACTTACGAACAACCTCATGTGTAATTGTCTGGCAAATATGCAGGGCTGTTTTTAAAGAATTTTTAGAACTGCACTAGTGCAGAACCCCTTCTTTCCCTTCCCATCCTCCATGATAAATTACTTCCAATCGAATGACAATGACCTTTTTTGCTAGTTTTAACTGCACAGAATTTGTGACAGAAGTGCATCTACAGCTGCACACATCCATCTAGAACTGTACATTTTGTGTACAACTGCACGTTAAAAAGCCCTGCAAATATGCAAACAACGAAATGAAAGTCTATTACCCAAAAATTAAGTAAAAGTTCTGAAAAAATCATATTGCTAAGAGCCTAATCTAATCTACATCAAATATGCTAATGGGTGGTTTAACCCATTAGTGCCTATCGTCCCCAAAAATGGGACACCACTTCAAAAATTCACATAAAATTAAATATGCATTGAAGATGCAATTTAATGTAACACACGTCATGCCAACATGCCAATAAAGTGATTCTGACACCAAATGCGGACCAAAAATTTTTTATCGACTGAAAATTGTGTTTTTAGTTACGCCATTGACCTATTTTAACAAAATAATGTAAACATTGCGGACTTTTCGCGTCTATTTTTAAAAAAAATTGTGCGTATTTCTACAGATCTGACTTTGGTTTCACAAACGTTGGTATATACTATTAAATAAATAATTATATCAAATTCAATTTAATAAAATATAACATAAGCATTTTATCACTGAAGCACTGTCCCATTTTTGAGGACGCAAGGCACGAATGGGTAGCCTACGTGAAGTTCAATACACGCAGTTTTGCATCTTGTATGGCATTTTAGTCAGATATTGTTTGAAAAGAGGTATAAACGGCGGTTTGTAGGCAGAATTATCACTGTCAGTGAAAGTTAGTGTTATATGCTGTTATTTGACTGAAAAATTTATTGACAACTTCAGCTGTAGGCTACATTAGGCCTATGTATACATGTATAGCCTACAGGAATATTTCACATGTAGGCTATATAAATCGCCCAGAACCTACTAGGCCTATGCAATGTAGTGCAAAAATAATGGTCAAATGCACTCATTCTGTTGCATGCAGTTGTTAGAAAATTAAATTTAATAATTTAATTTATTATAATTTATTTGAAATAAATAAGGAAAAAATTAGTCGCACTGTAATTTGTCACTTTTCTAAGGTGTCAGCCAAACTCAAGAAATGTCATTGTGCATTGTGCTGAATATAGCATTCCTGTAACATTTTCAAGTTAGGCCTACTACAATTTCAGGTAGGTCTTATGACTAGTCAATGGTATCGTACTATGTTGAATACACCACTCAGTTTTTGCTCTGATTCACACCCATACGGATGAGTTGGTACATTGTTCCAAAGCCTGGAGCCCTGGATTAGTCTGGAGGCATATTGGTTGTTAATTCAGTTGATTCCTACTAACAAATAGTGGTCTTTTCACCACTTCTTTACCACTCACAGACTGCAACTAAGCCTCGTTGGCTAATGGCTACACATACTGTTCGTTGAATACACCACATGGCTACTTTACTCAGCCAGACCTATAATGGAGTTGGGGTCATGAGCCCTCAACTTGGTGTGGGTGGTTAATTGCAACAACTATGTTGTGTAGGCTACTATGACTACTTCTTTACCACTCTGAGACTTCTAGTAGATGAGCAAAATATACTATTATTGAGAGGAAACAGGCCAACAAATGTCAAGATTTTCACTTCCTTTGGTCGAGCTGTTCGATATAGAAAAGTGGGGCTAGTGCATGGATCTGAACAGGCAGTTGTCTGTCAGGGAAAGGAAAAGCTGACTGTATTAGCCTACCAGAAAGGGTGAAGTTCACTTGCACTGTAGCACTAGACTCCATCTGTTGTAACTCAGATACATCGTGCGAATGAAAGTGTGCGAAAGTTTGAGAAAAATGAAATGTCGGTCCACATAAAGAGGGTTAGGCCAACAATCTACCACACGAAACCAGTCATTTTAGCACTTGAAACAGCTTTAATGCTTCATGTAACTGTTTTATATGCTTTATGTAACAGTGTTAGTTGGTATTGATATAGGATGTTGATCTAAGACATGGAAGACATTATTTTGATATGATGCGCATAAGCAATTAATTTCAAAATGTGAACAATTTTGCATATAAATGGATTCAGGAGTGCCATTTTTGTTGAAATTTTGCTTATAAATGTGATTCTGAGTACAAATTATTTATCTGTTCTCTTGACTCGACTGTGTCAACAATCTTGAGTGATATAACCCGTACATATCACCATGTAAATCTTCACGTACCCATTCGTGCCTAGCGTCCCCAAAAATGGGACGCTTCAAAAACTTGCTCCTAAGGCATGGAAAGCAAAGATTTTGCAGAATTTGTGTTAGGTATTGTCCAAACTCATCATTTGCAACAAAGTTCTTATATTTTGAGATGATTTTGAAAAATCAGGCACTAATGGGTTAATCATTGCCTTGATGAAAGGCTTTGAATATTGGCCACATGTAGGTGAGAAGTATAGGTGGTGGGTATTGCTTTAATATATGTTAGGCGAAGTGAAAATATAGCCTTTGGTCCACAACGCGCGCTTATGTCGGCGCGCATTTGTCCTGAGCGCGCTTTTGTCGGCGCGCTTTTGTCCTGCGCGCTTTTGACGGGACACCGTTTATAATATTAGGCACGTTTATCACTAAGCTTAAGGGTCTAATCAACTGAGGTAGCCTCAGGTAGAAGTGATTAGGATACGGGCTCTGAATTGTCTTATTTTGAGATTCCGAATTGAGATAGTGTGTGATCACTGACTTTTGCTCTTCAAATTGAACCTATTAGCTTTTTATTCTCGTTTTTATGCTCAAGATTTGTGTTAAGTCAATTATATTTGCTTACTTTATGATTGAAATCGGACAACGCAAAACAGCTGTAGTTACTTGACAGTAATATAAGGCTATAGTATAGGGCCCAAGTGACATAACTGAGGCAGAAAGAAAGTACAGACGTGGATGTATTCATAATTATAATAAAAACGTTCATAAGCGGCAATCAGCCTCCTTCGGTCTTTCTGGAAACTTTCTAGACTGACATGGTTCCTTCCTCCACGACCTTCCTCCAAGCTGTTCTCTATGGTCTTCAGGTCCACCAGGGCTCCATAGGTTCCTGCCCCGTTTGGCCTGTACCAAGGTTCTGTGCTGGGCCCTCTTCTATAGATTGTTTATACTGCTGACTTTCGTCCTCTCATAGTCGCTGGTTCTGTATTGATCCAATCTTACGCAGATGACCTGCCGGCCAGCTGCCATTTCCGGGCCTGGGTCATGAGCCGGGCAATGGAGCCTCTGGAGACCTGGATGTCCTCCAATCGCCTGAGGTTCAGCTCATCTAACACGCAGCTTATTTGGCTTGGCACAAGTCAGCAGCTCGACAAAATTGACCCGCAGATTCTTGCACAAGAGTTCCCGCAGTTTGACATCTCATCCTCTGTCCGGGACCTTGGCGTTACATTGGATCAAGAACTTACCTTTACGCAGCCAAAGAGCTCATAATTAGTCGCTGAAACAGAATACTGATATCGAGGATGAATTGAGAAATGCTAATGTTAGTGAAGATGACAGAGATGAAGACTTCGAACCTGAGCAATGCCGTTCATGCTAAACGGACCATTTGGAAATCTACCCCAGTTCACTGCAGTTGTTGCCAACTTGTTGGTAGCAAAGTGCGAAAGTGTGCTGTCTGATTGGGTATGGGAGGGCTGTAAACAGTCTAACAGGAATGCTAGCAAAGGAGCCATATCTCAGTGTTAAGAAGTGAGCAATACAACGGTTTGCAGAAAGTTGGATGAACGATGACGGCATGATATTACTGCTGACGTATTGCAGTGGCATTAGAAGCTGGATGAGCATATTAATTAACAGAAGTAGAAGTTGGATGAACGAGGAAATCATGGTTTTATGCTAAATTGTAACCGTAAAACTATAACCTGGATGGACGATCAAACCATTTTTAGCTGAAGTAGAAGTTGGTTGAATAACGGAACTGTGAAATAGTAGAACTAGAAGTTGGATCAGCGATGAAAAATGACTAAAACATGTTTTAAATAATTTTACGATGCTATACGGCTTGGGATTCGGGTATATGCGACCCTTTAGTAGGCTAATAAAGTCCAATTATATCCCCCATTTAAAACAAAGGCATAATGCTATTTACAGTTTCTTACTTTGGCTCTAACGTTTTTAATCTATTAGCAATCGTTTGTGAGCAGCTAAAGATCTTATATCAGTTGAACAGATATTCAGGATGAATTGAGAAATGCTATTAATGGCGAGATGACAGAGATGAAAACTGCACCGGAGCATAGCAGTCTTGGGATCTATGGGATCTCTCCAGTATGAATTCAAACATTAGTTATTAGCCTAGAAGAAAAGTGAAATCTTTTTTGCCAAAAATGACATTGGTAAGGCGTCTCTCACGTATGGCTTCTCATACGGACCCATCAATTGGAAGAAGTTTGAAATGCATTTTTTACATATCGTACACTTAAATGATTTCTCTCAAGTGTGGATTCTAGCATGAGATAGTTCGGAAGATTGAGAATATCTTTGTGTGCGAGAGTTACATTGGAATGTTTTCTATCCACTGTGCATTCTAATGTGCTTTTGCAGATGGGAAGAAAAGGCGAACGTTTTCTGACATACCATACAAAGGTGTGGCTTTTCCCCAGTGTGACTTTTCTCATGCCTTCTGAGACCTGATCCACCTACAAATGTTTTCTGACATAAGGTGCAAATGTATGGTTTCTCTCCAGAATGTGTTCTCATGTGACTATTTAAATGGCTTTTATCATTAGTAGCAAATTCACATAACTGACATTTGTGCTGTTTATCTCCCGTATGAATTCTTACATGATCTTTGAGATGGGAAAACCGGAAGAAACTCCTTTTGCATATCTGACATTGGAAAGGTCTCTCTCCAGTATGGGTTTTATTGTGTTCCTTCAGATGAGAAAACTGTGTGAAAGATTTCTTGCACAACTGGCACTGATATGGTTTCTCTCCAGTGTGAGTTCTCATGTGCCTGTTTAAATTGTCTTTACGAATAGTAACATATTCACATAACTGACATTTGTCCTGTTTATCCCCGGTATGAATTCTTGCATGATCTGTGAGATTAGAAGACCGGAAGAAACTCTTTTTGCATATCTGGCATTGGTAAGGTCTCTCTCCAGTATGGGTTCTATTGTGTTCCTTAAGACGATAAATCTGTGTGAAAGAGTTCTTGCACAGCTGGCACTGATATGGTTTCTCTCCAGTGTGAGTTCTAACATGCATATTTAGATTGGTAGATATGGTAAACTCTTTAAGACACACGAGGCATTGGAAAGGCTTCTCTCCAGCAGAAAACTTGAAGTGGCGCTATAGAACTGAAGAAATAAAAAATCATCAAATGTCGTGTGAAGCTCTTTCAATTATTTTATGTGTTCAGATGAGTGCTTTTATAACCTTCAAGACGCCCAGGCCCACTTAAGATCGATAAATTTAAACAGACACCTAGGCCTACATCTATAAGAAGAAAAACATACAGTATTTTGAACTTCAGCATAGCAGGTCCACGGTAATTTTATCAGCTGCTGTACCTATTGGGATTTGTGTACATGAGCGCCGTAACAAATGCGCGCATGGCAAAAGCGCGCAGACAATATCGCGCAACAGGGACCTTGCCCGTCAAAATGGCGCAGACAAAAGCGCGCAAAAAAGCGCGCAACGATCAAAAAATGATGATACAATTTCACTATATTCTGGTTTACTTCTATAGTCTAGTATGTAATTTGTGCGCAATTGTATGCCTAGTTTAGTTCATATTACTGATGAACTTTCGGATAAATTATTTACAATAATTAGACGTTATATAATGTGCAAAAAATCTGATGTATTTATATGACTAGATTTTCACTCGTCTGTTTTATTTTGTTTAAAATGAACTATTAAATGTCCCTTTCAAGAACAATAATGTTGGGATATATATTGAGCCTAGATTTCCACTTAAATGCTTCAATTTGTTTGAAATGATGTGCTCCGTTTACAAACTATATTTGGCTTAATAGTGACAGTTTTATTGACGGGTACCTATCGTGTCTAGGCTATATTTTTAACAATCTGCTTCAATATGTTTGGATGCTCATTAAAAAAATTATCTTTGTATTGGGTCTATGTGCTCTTTGTCGCGCGCATTTGTCTGCGCGCTTTTGCCAAGCGCGCTTTTGCCGGGTCACCGTGTACATGAGGTCCGTGCTTCAACTGTAATATTTTCCTATTTCAGAGCAATTAAAATCACAAACAGAACAATGCAGATAAACGATTCATCTACAAACTTGAAAGGAAAGAACCTATAAACAAAACAGACAGAGGCCTTCCCTAATTTGAATCAATTTAACCATTCTGCGACCAACATAGTTCTAAGACAGAGTTAAACCTTATGAATTGCAAAAGCTATTTTAAAGATTTATTATAGTTTTACAATAGGCAAATAAAGCGGTCACACAAGCTGTTATTCAAATATTCCGTGAAACTAGTCACACGATACTCATGTAACCAATCGGGAGCACTCGACGATAAAACATTTAAAGAATATAAGCTAAAGATAATAGCAATAATGCTAGTCTGTTAAATAAGAATAAAAATAATATTAATAACAATGGTTCTTTTTTACTTATCCCTTATTTTCTTTAAACTCTCTTTAAGTCGTCTTCCGTGTCTTCTCTTTCCCTCTCTGTCGACGTTCATGATGTTCATCGTCCTGTTTGGCGCTTCCGTCCACTTTTCCGAACTCCACTCTCGGTTGCCTTCTCACGACTGGCTTCCCTCTTCGACTGCCCCAGCCTCCTCCAAGCCCCCCTTTAAATTCCCTTCCTATGGCAGTTCCGTTATTCATCCAACTTCTACTTCAACTAAAAATATTTTGATTGTTCATCCAGCCTCTAGTTTTACGGTTAAAATTTAAGCATAAAACCATGATTTCGTCGCTCATCCAACTTCTACTTCTGTTAATTAATATGCTCATCCAGCTTCTAATGATACTGCAATACGTCAGCAGTAATATCATGTTTTCATCGTTCATCCAACTTCCAGTTTACGGAAATAAAATATCTCTGAAGTGCTATAAGGCTTCGGATTCGGGTATATGCGTCCGGCTAAACCATCCTTCAAAGGCTCATCCTCCCCTTCCTAAACTGGTGACGCATAACTCCACCACCTCTCTTTGACTGGCCTTGACTCTTAAGATGCACAGCGCTCAACTACTTTCATCCTACCAGTTTGGTACCGTCCGATTGCCCATATCCACTGGTCTGCTCAATTCTGCCTGTCGGCTGGGTAAACACGCACACTGGATGCCCGTACTCCAAACAATATGACTGCCAACGAATGCAATATAATTAGAGCGCAGCGACCTATCCTATCGACGGCATCGCAACATGCAAAGCGCTCAGCAGAATGACTGCACTAACCCTAAAACTAACCCTAACCGACCCTCACGACGCCTAACCTGAGCCCTAACCGACCCTCACGCGATAAATAGTCGCTGCGCTCTAATTATATTGCATTCGTTGGCAGCCATATCGTTTGGCGTACGGGCATCCTGTGTGCGTATTTACCCTTCCTTAAAATTCTTCTATCTCCTGAAACCATCATCACTGCCAAATTATCTCTCGCTTCTCTAATAATTTTACCATTACATTTATGTAGCACCTTTTCTATAGTGTGAAAGTTCGATCCTTAGTATCTAAAATGAAAACTTCTAAATACAAGCGACAACATTTAGGCTTAAGTATATTTGCATTATTATGGGTACATGCAATATGCTAAGATATTTCATTTGGAGAGTATTGGTGGAGATTATATTGTGTCGTTTAAATTGACGACGAAAGAAAAGGCTTGCGAAAGTTTCCAATCACAATAAAAATTTAATTTTTCGTCGATTCAACAATCCGATTGATAGACCGCAGTATACAGTTAGACCTGTGCAGTACGAACAAGTCATGCATTTTAACCAATAATCATTCATAAGTGCACACATCACAGTAGACATAGGCCTAAATCACGGTAAACGTGTATTTTAGCGTCGTAAATTATTCGCCATTGCATGGGTTTCAGCATTAGTCGAGTGCAAGTCGGATTGACGAAAAGAATTCTTTCTAAATAGAAGTCGGATTGATGAAAGTAATTTCTATTGAGATAGAAAAGGAATTAATTAAAACAATCTTACTGAAATTGAAGCTGGATTGATGAACAATAATTTTTAATTAAATATAAGTTATACGGATGAGAAATGTTTGCTGACGAAAGAGAAGCGGGATTGATCAAACAAATTCTGGGGTAATCTATCGTTTTAACGGAATTAATTATTTGCCGTTTTGTCCACTATCGTTTTAGCGGAATAAATCACTCGTCAATGCATGTGATTTAGCGTTGATGGCATACAAGTCAGATCGACCAAAAGAATTCTTGCCAAATAGAAGTCGGATTGATTAAAGTAATTTTTTTTCAATAGACGTGGGATTTATGAAAGCATTAAAGCTGAAATTGGAGCTGGATTCATGAAATATAATTGTTATTTAAATAGAAGTTGTATTGATTAAAAGCAGTTATTGTTGAAATAGAAGCTGGAGTTATTAACTGATTTCTTACCTAATTGGATGCCCCATTGATATGGATGATTCATGCCAAAGTAGAAGCGGGATTGAGGATAAATAATTATTTTGCGTAAGTCCAAAAATTTAGTATAATTAATTCCGCTATTCCGTTTTCTGAAATGAGAAAAATAATTAATTCCGATAGTTAATTAATTCCGATTAAAACGATAGATTACCAAATTCTGGCCTAAACAGAAGCTGGATCGATGAGAAGGATTATCACCAAACTAGAAGTTGGATTGTTTAAAAATAACAATGCTGCAACGAGCGAATAATTTACGACGCTAAAATACACGTTTACCTAAATCACAAATCTAAACAACCAACAGAACAGACGGTCTGCAATACGACGGTAGAGTTCAACGATAAACTGCAATTAAGTTGTTTTTGTGAACTGAATATTAATTTTACGTCCTACCTTGCACAATGCCGCGAATTCTATGACGTCATAGCTTTTTGTGGTCTTCACGCAAAAAGATTGTGTTTGATGCAAGAGGTGTCAATGGTAGGTCTATTATAATAATATTATAATGCGGACATTGCGCCAAGTATGGCGTTTCAATTACAGAAGCTAATAATGGTCTAGGCTTAATTATAATTATCTAAGAGTGCTGGTTTAGGGTATTTTATTCCAAAGATCTTAGCCAAAAATAGCGTGGCCTATTTTATGGTTTGGGTGCGATTTTCGACCTCACGCAGGTATTTTCATCAATCCGACTTCTATCTTGGCATGCATCATTTTCGTTAGTTAATCCAGCTTCTGTTGGAGCGAAAATTATTTTTTCATCAACTACATTCTATTTAAATAACTATTTGCCATCAACTCAGCTCTCATTTAATTAATTGTCTTTTCAGCAACCCGCTTTTATTTAAGGGAACTAAGTTTCATCAATCCAACTTCTATTTCTCAAGCATTCTTTTCAACAATTAAGCTTCCATTTCTCACGTGTTCATTTAATCAATCCAGCTTCTATTTCAGTCATAAGAAACCTTAATGTACATAGGCTATAGCTTCCATTTCTCAAGCGCTTTTTCACCAACCCAGCTTGCGTTTCACCAAGAAGTTTTTCATCAATCCAACTTCCAATATCCGCCTCAAATTTGTGTTTTTAACTTTTCAATAGAAACATGAACCGTTATAACGAATCATCGACGAAAGACGAAAATACATAGATGCTAAATAAATAAATACGCAAAAATGCACGATATCGATTTCGAAATAATAAAATACGCTAAAATGCACGATATCGATTTCGAAATAATAAAATAGGTAGGCTACTTGTTTTTTATACGACCACAAAAATTTATAAATTCGATGAAAAATATTTTCTGACGAAATAGAAGCGGGATTTAGCGCGTGAGGGTCGGTTAGGGCTCAGGTTAGGCGTCGTGAGGGTCGGTTAGGGTTAGTTTTAGGGTTGGTGCAGTCATATTCTGCTGAAATTGAAGCTGGATTGATGACAAATAATTTTCAATGAAAAACTGATGAAAATATTTGCTGACGAAATAGAAACGGGATTTATCCAACAAATTCTTGCCTGTAAACAGAAGCTGGATCGATTAAAAGGATTCTCGGCAAACTAGAAGTTGGATTTATGAAAGATAACAACGCTGCAACGTTAGTTCTTGGTGTCTTGGTGGTCGTATAAAAAACATGTACCATAAAATACGCTAAAATGCACTTTTACCAGAGTGTTGATGCATAAATGCATTGTTATTACACATCACGCTTTGTATTTCGGCCTCATTTTCCTAGCATTTCAGACAGTGACAGACACTTGCTTGTTAGCCTACTATTTTAACGACACTGTCACTTAAAAAAAATATTAGAGTAGACCTCCTAGGCCTACTTTCTGCCAAAGTACAAGCATTTCTGCATCAGCTTCAATGCATTGTCTGCGCAGGTCAGCGGCCATATTGGTTGTTTATTAGACCACTCCGTCATTTCGGTGGATTATTTCAACTTTATGCAGAATTCTCGCAGTAATTTCACACACGTTGGAGTTTACTGGTTCTAGGTTCGTGTTCCGAACTTATTCGTCGGGTTTGTCAAGAATTTTGCGTTGGAAGGAAGGATTTTGTTCGCAAGTCGTCTTGTGTCGCCCACGTGTTGACGTTAGACGCTTCTTGATGCACACGGTCGAGCTCAACCATCAAGACCGTGCGGCTTCACCGCTGTTGTCTGGTGTTTACATCTCGCCGAAAAACGGTTCACGCAGGTCAGTGGCCGCTTTGTATATATGTAAATATGGCCGCTGACCTGCGCAGACAATGCATTGAACTCGATCGGATGTTGTCTCTGGTGGCGTACAAAACTACCGACCGACAAGCGACAAATGCCTTCTACTGTGCATACCTTGTGCCCGACGATTGGCTGGACGCGCACATCATCTTCGATCAGCGAGGAGCTTCAGTTTCGTCAGCGTTTCGTGTTTGCGAGCCCTGTCACCTGTCGCTGCTCTACTCTATTGATGCAACCTGTACCAGAGACTCTGAACATTTACACCAGATGAAAGCTGTTGACGGGATTCGGTTGGATGATTCTACGTGTCTGCGAGGGATCGCCACTGATGACTGTTTCCGGCTCACTGTGACTTATTTTGCTAATTGATGAAATTTTCTTGTTGTTATGACACTTAACATCATTTCGGCTAGTTAGCGCAGAGAGCGCCTCTGAGTAGGTTTCTTGAAGAGGCGCTATATAAATACTTGAAATAAATAAATAAAAATAAATTTCAGACATGCAGTTGAATGCATTGAACGGGATTAATGATTTCTTCAGGTGGCAGTCACCTGTATAGCTTAAGACTGCTAAGCCAACATATTAAGTCATGAAAATAATTAGCGAGGAGTTAAACAAATGCAGAGCAATGTTAATCTTGTGGATAAATAGGCAGCAAATTTGTTCAGATTAAACATATATGATAGGCCTACCGGTATTTTCAAGGTTTTCAGGCAGAGGCATCGAAGAATTAAAGTGGGAATTGAGTAAAATAGAAGGCTGAGCACACGCTAATATGAAGTGTTCAAGAGTTGATATGCAGCTCTGTCTTGCACTTATTATGCAGAATATTTGATTCTTTGACAACATGAAAGAAACGATTCAGATAGGCCTAATGCATGCATGCATGGGACAATTGATACAGCGCCAGTATAATACACTGTAACGCCCGCCCCTATCGGCCTCCCCGGAGTCGCCACTTCCGGATCTTCGCTCGATGGGACCGCGTGCTGCTGTGGACGAGCTCTAGAGATAGAGGGAGGACAGGAGGAGGTGACTTCCGGGTTCGAATCCCAACGATGGAAAGGCGGCCAGTTATTTCGACTGCCGAAATCCCTATATGAAATTGGCGGCCTACTAGCCAATCTATCACTTCTTCGCAATATACCAGGGTGTGCGAAATCTTTAGGCCTATAGCACCCAAAGTTTCTTCCAGGCCGATGGTCGAGTGGTATGGCACGTCCACAGTGGTAATGGCGGTGAGGTAACCAGGGTTCAAATCCACAGCAGGCTTAGGTACCGGCGATGCCTCTAGCCTTTCCAATCGTGATACAACTTCCGTCAGCGCTTCCCTGACATTATCTCTTACAGCCGAGATCTCTTCTCTGATCTCCTCTCTTACATTTGATTGCACCGCCAAGACATTGAATTCTACCGTGGAAATCGCCTCTTGCATGTCTCGGGCATTAGTTTGAATTGCTTCATGAGTAGATTTAGCATTAGTTTGTATTGCTTCATGAGTAGACTTAGCATTAGTTTGTATTGCCTCAAGCAATATCTCCATCGAGGAAGGCGGCCTCGAGGGCTGGGCAGGAGTAGCAGCCCTGGAATCTTCCATGTCACTATAGAAGTTATTGTTATCACTATCACTAGCAATGCACGAATTCAATGTAGTTAAAGAAGGATTCTTATTAGTAAATCAAGCATTCAATCCGCATCAGTCACATTCAATGCCATCAATGATCAAAGTCAGAAGTTCAATTAATATTTCTTATTATTCGCAATCTATCGAATCTTCAATTAACATCAGTTATGCTCAAGACCATCAAACATTATCAGTTTCTATCCTTTGTGAAGACATTCAATAAAAATCAAATGCAAACAATTCAAAGCAAACACATATCAACCGGAGTAAGCCTAAATTAAATCCCGATTGACTCTCAAGTCCCACGGCCAATTTCAGTTCAGCCCAAAATATCTAAATAACCGATCGCATTAATTCCCCTTATAAAGCGTACCTTATTTCCGACGACAAGGGACAAAGCCGACGGTGTGCGACGAACAGCGACGATGTGTCTAATTCCAAGAGATGCGACGAAGACACAAGAAAGGCGACGATGTTGAAACGCCTGAAAGAGATCAGCTAAATCCGATGCTGATTTCACGCAATGAACGAATTTCAGCGTTGCGTAGACTATAGTACGGCTATAATCCAAGCCGGTTGAGAAAGACCGCCCTTAGGCAACAAACTTTACGAACAAACGCTTCGCAACACAATTTCGTAGGACGAGCGCACAGCTTTGACGATTCGATGCCCACGATATATCACTCCGTGTGACAGGGCGGAGAGAGGCCTTGACATGTAATCCAGGAGTAGATCCAATGCGAAAGAGAAGGCCGAATTCACAATGACGCCGACTTAATTCTCGCAACGAGCAGACGCTTTTATTTAATCGACTCCATGTCGAGAGAAATGAATCGCCGACAGAATTCGTATTTGTATCCGAGAAACTCAACGACGCCGATGACTAGTGTAAGCGGGCGCCTTATCCTGGCCTCACTTCACTAAAACGGTCGAATACGAAAACTTCAGCCGCGATACATCCGCTTTCCTTGCGATTCTGTCTGCGTCTCCGAGCGCCAGCTGTCCGCCTCGCTTTTATAACTGCCTGACTTGCGGCGCGTCCCCCGTTCTACGCATGCACCGCAGAAAGAACCGCGCGCGCTGATGCAGCTGTCTTTCGGCGGCAAGATCGGCGCCAAAATTAGCTTGCAGCTGCACCCTTCTGTCTACCTGTCTTGACCGTCGGCAGTAGCTTTCTTTCTATCTCTCTCTGTCCTTCTGAACAGCGCCCTATGACGTAAATCACGTGCGCAACAGATGCACTAACTTAACCTTGCGAAACTACTGCTATCGCCACACGTGTGTCCTCTTCTATCCTTCTCCTTGTCTGCTCTGTCTGTCTGGCTGTACTGCTTACTCACCCTACCCGTCGGACCGGCGTGAGATAATTTGCCCGCTCGAGTCGGCAGCAAGCGGCACGCTCTTTGAAGTCGACCACCGACGATCGACTATATCGTGCGAAAATATACCAATTAATGAAACGGCAGCTGCAACGGCCTACGTCATCGACACCGAGAGTCGAGTTAAACCGATATCAACATTAAAATCTAGGTCACGCGAAGCACCGAAATTAAACGAATATATCAGATCCCTGAAACCCCATAATCGATCAAAAATGAAATAATATAAAATAATATTAACTATCAGAAACTCGTAGCGTAGTTATACGATCGCTACAACACAACTGTGTCAAAGGCAAAGTATAGAGTAATGTAAAAACCGGACTTTGTCATGGTATTGACATGGCAAGTTACCAAATTTCCCCGCCATACCATCTTAGAATTTGACGCTCAGTCTGTAAATCAAGATGTGCATGGAAAGAAGACATAAAACATATCAGCTTATGATGTTGCATGCATGGTGTTCAAGAGACGACTAAAATACTAATCGCCGTAAAGTCACACGAAGAAACGGCTTCGAGGCTTTTTTCGGATCAAGATATTGATAACAAACCACGAAGTGGGACGACGGATGAAAATCTTCAGAGCAAAACAAGAAGCGGGATCATTTTTTCGATGTATTAGCGCAATAAAAGCGAAGAATGATGCAAATCTAGTGTGCAGAGGTAATCTGAAACCGCGGGTACCGGTAATTTGAAACATTTACACCGGGCTACCAGAAGAAGGGTGGATACCACCCCAGATTATCGACTATAGAGTATCTTGTCAAGAATTTATTGTGGAGAGACAGAATTATGCCATGCGATAGAGGGAATGCAGGACTAGCTTTCCATGCTAATAAATTTTTCTTTTGATACCCAGAAGTGCTAAAAATAAATAAATATATTGTGAAAATAGGTGATATTTTATCAAACTGATATTTCTGCGCAAGGGGCCGTCCATAAAGTACGTCACGCTATTTTTGACCATTTTTGACCCCTCCCCTGTCACAAATCTCGGACCCCCCTAAAGTACGTCACACTTTCGAACAAAAAATTTAAAAACAACCATTTACCTAACCCTCTAAACCCTAGGATACTATACCTAATCCCTCTGATAGTGACGTGTGTCCCTAAACGCTTTGATCGCGCCAGGCCGGGTTTTAGACACGCCTGGCCGGGCCGGGTCGGATTTTAGGTACTATAAGAACAACAAAATATAAAAGAATTTAAAAAATAAATGTGTGACGTCACACATGGCCTGACCCCTCCCCTGTCACAAACTGTCACACTTTCTTACACCCCTCCCACCTGGAGCATGACGTACTTTATGGACGGCCCCCAATCAGTCAGCAGCTAAAAATACTTATAATTATTATCTGAAACAGCTATTGAATATGAATTGAGAAATGCTAATAAAGCTGACGGTAATCATAATCGTAATCATGAATTTATATAGCGCCATTCAAAGAGAAACTCCTCAAAGGCGCTCCCGACCTAACAGTTTCAAACCACAATCAATCAGAATGATTTTCAAATGCATGCGGAAAAGGACAAAGAAAGACAAGAACTTCATTACGGAGACTGCTAGGTAATTTATTCTAGAAAGATGGATCGACCATGATGACTTTGCACCAGAGCAATACAATTCATGGTAAACGAACCAGTTGGAACTCTGCCTAAATACACTATAGCTGCTGGCAACAAAGTGCATAAGTGTGCTATCGGATTGGGTATTAGTAAGGGCCAAAAACAGTCTAAACAGATTGCTAACAAAAGTAGGTCTAAAACAATGCTGAGAAGTGAACACGAAAACGGTTTGCAGGAAGCATTACACAGCAACCAGAGCAGCGAGCATAAACATTAAGAATTACTGATATAATAACTGACTGCAGGGAACAATGACATAATTTCTGTTTTCCTGTTGATTGTTGATATTATATCTTCATGCCTTTCGATGTCGTTTGTAATTCGTGTTGTTGCACATTAGGCATCATTGCATGTAAAATAATCTTGTATGCATGGATTATTTTCTAAACACAACGAATCTAATAATGTTTATGCAAAAAGTAGCCTACACGTTGTGTAGTATTGCATAATTTCGAAGTAGCCTACACTCATATGCTTTAAACTGAAATGTGCCATTTTGTGCATAAATGAATTATGAATCCACTGCTACATTACAAGATATGACATCTAAATGAAACACAAAATCCAGTCGGGTGGTTAACCACTCCTACTTGGTAGTCAATGTTGCAAAAACATTGGTGAGTAAAGGGTTGAAGCAACTGTTTTGCACTGTATTTTCGCGACATAATAGAACATTAACGACCACAATGTAAGAAATGTGTCCAACGTGATCATATTCTTCCAATTTACCCTGACCAATCAGTCCTTGAGTCAAGATTAAGCAAATCAGAAAAGATATGAATGAAGACAAAATTAATACCAATTTAGCCTATACGAAATGAATATAGCATCATTTCGATCATTTTAGGGAAACGTTACTCATTGGGCTAACTGGCACGCTTTTCGTCAGTAAAGCCAGTGAGCAGCTTTGCATATTATAATTATATGGCAGAACAAAATTATAATATTTACACATAGAACTGGTAAGTAGGCCTATGTTCCTACGATTGATGTTATATGCAGGGCATAATTACGAAGCCCAGCTTATCGTAAAACAGAACTCGCACGCAAAAGACATGACTCCGCAACAAGGTTTTGACAATACATAATAATTATGGTTTCAGACTAAGACTAAGTGTGGATTCATGTGTGAACCTACAGAACATAATCACTTGAGAATTTTCACTGCCATAAGTCTTTCCTCTAGTAGAGATTCTTGCATCATTTTCAAATATAATTTGGAAAACATTTTTCACAATTATGATACAAATGGTTCATCTGCAGAATGGGATTTCTGATGATGTATCAAATTTGAAGACAGGGAAAATGTTTTAAACAAACAAGGCACATATATGTTTAAAAAAAAAATCCTGTACGAGTTTTCCGTTTTTTTCAGAGCTGAAGTGCATAAGAATGTCTTCTGGCATTCCGAGCAAATGTATGGTTTCTCTCTGGTGTGGGTCTTTTCATGAGTTCTCATGCTTGATTGAGAATATCTGTGTGCCATTAACATTGAATCGTTTCTAACCACTGTGTATTCGACTGTGGTTTTTAAGATTAGAAGATAAGGAAAACGTTTTCTGACACTCTAGGCAAAGGTATGGTTTTTCTCCAGAGTGACTTTTTTCATGGCTTCTGAGACCTGATACAACTGAAAATGTTTTCTGACATATGGTGCATATGTATGGTTTCTCTCCAGTATGTGCTCTTATATGTACATTTAAATTGTTCTTACGTATAGTAACATATTCACATAATTGACATCTGTGCTGTTTATCTCCAGTATGCATTCTTGCATGATCTTTGAGACTGCAGGACTGGGAAAAACTCTTTTTGCACAACTGGCATTGGTAAGGTCTCTCTCCAGTATGGGTTCTATTGTGTCGCTCCAGATGAAAAAGTAGTGTGAAAGATTTCTTGCACAACGGGCACTGATATGGTTTCTCTCCAGTGTGAGTTCGAACATGCATTTTTAGATTGGTGGATATGGTAAACTCTTTTAGACAAATGTGGCATTGGAAGGGCTTGTCTTCGGCATGGACCTTAAGATGATATCGTAATCCGGAAGATTGGAGATATCCGTTATTGCACAAGTGACACTTAAATGGTTTTTCACCAGTGTGGATTCTAATATGACTTTGCAGATGATCAGATCTGGATAAAGTTTTTTGGCAAACCTGGCAATGGAATGGTTTTTCTCCAGAGTGAGCTATTTCAAAATTTCTGCAGGTCTGAGCCCTGGAGCACATAAGAATGTTTTCTGACACAGTCCTCAAAGGTATGGTTTCTCTCCGGTAGGCGCTCTCCTGTGCCTGTTTAAATGAATTTTATGGTTAGTTATAAATTCACACAATTTATGACTAACTTTTTACGTTTATCTCAGGACTGAGTGAAATATTGATGACCCTAACAGTAGGATTGTCAACTTTTCTGTGTCTTCCCTAGTTCACCAAATTATGTTAAATTACAAATATGTTCGTTGCCATAATTGTATTACGTTTAACGGTTCTTGAAATAAATGACAATCAAAATTATCTTTCAGACGCAAAGCCAGGGAAAACTATTCATGGACATCTGGCACTGGCGGGGCGGTGGTGTAAATTTATGTTGGGGGCCTTGGAGCCGGAAGGTCCAGGGCTCGAATCCAATTCAACCCACCGCATAAGTATCCCGAGCTGGTTCTTAACTCGAAACTGGTCAATGCGTTTCGGTGTGAAACTCAGATTCTGCGTCCTCGCTGCAGTCGGAGGCGTCGCTGAGTAGTTCTTGAATGAGCGCTATAAGAGGTACTGATGCATACATACATACATACATATATGCCGGTGTAAAGGTTTCAGGGCAATCCTGGGAACGGCGGTCATAAATTATAAAATTCCATAAATCGATAGTGCGGAGTATTGGATGGGCAAAAGTGTGGGTTTTTCATCCAGCCTCCATTTCTTAAGCGTTTCTTCATCAATCCAGCTTCCATTTCAGATCTAGAAATACCTTCATCCAGCTTCTATTTCTCATGCGTTATTTTCGTCAATCCAGCTTCTATTTCACCTGCAGAAGAACCTTCGTCCAGATTCCAATTCTCTTGCGTTTTTTCATCAATCCAGCCTCCATTTCACCTGTAAAAGGTCTTCATCCAGCTTCTATTTCTCAAGCGTGGTTTCTATGCAACCATCCTATAGCCTACACCGCGCTATTACGACACGTCAGGTTGATTTATTTCCAAACGGAATGCCGTCAAAATAACGTAAACAATGACGTAAAAAGCCCGAGAAGCTCGTAAGTAAGTGAATAAGTAAAGAATGAAGAAAATAAGTGAATAAATGCAGCCTTAACTGTAGTTGGCTCTTCCTCTGACGAAAATACATGTTTCGGAATTTATGACCGCCGTTCCCAGGATTGCCGGTTTCAGATTACCCCTTCCTAAACATTACCCCCCTGCAAACTGTAAACTGCATCAATCATCGCATTTATTGCACTAAAAAATGGGAAAAATCATCCCGCTTCTTGTTTTGGTCCGAAGATTTTCATCCGCCATCCCACTTCGTGGTTTGTCATCAATATTTTCATC
Source organism: Lumbricus terrestris (assembly GCA_949752735.1). NCBI lineage: Eukaryota > Metazoa > Annelida > Clitellata > Crassiclitellata > Lumbricidae > Lumbricus > Lumbricus terrestris. Next base: position 8,114,280 of record OX457046.1, read on the forward strand.
TGTAACTAAAATACTAATCGCCGCTGAAGTTACAATGGAGAAAATGGCTTCGAGGCTATTACTTTTTTCGGATCAAAATATTGATAACAAAATACGAAGTGGGATGACGGATGATATTTTTCAGACAAAAACAGGAAGCGGGATGATTTTTCTGATTTTTGCAGTGCAACAATTGCGATGATTGATGCAAATTTAGTTTCCGGGGTTAATCTGAAACCGGTTTCGAGTTACCGAGGGGTAATGTTTAGGAGGTGGTAATTTGAAACCTTTACACCGGTAAGGCCAAGCTCCAGAGTGGATTCCATTGTATTGAATTGCATATAATTATTACACTCATAAAGCTCTTCACAATGGGTTCTATTGTCACACCTGTCTAGACTTTGTCGACCTTTCTCCAAATAATTTTGGATGGTGAAAATAATTTGGGACGCTAAACTGCACAATTACCATATATTTAGAACTGCACAGCCAACAATTTTAATCTGGTGTGGCTTTTTAGTCGTTTAATTGTCAGTATTTTCCAAAACGGTCGTAGGTCGCCGGCTATAAAAACTGATTACTTTGGGCAAAACTCCGAACGGCGGTTCCAAATTAAAATTGCTGTTTTTGCATGCTATTTTCATACTGCGCACACCACTGAGCAGTGAGCATGTCACCAGCGTAAATTCCGCGCAAAAATATGTGACTTCATTGTTTTTAAATTTCTTCAAGCAGTAGTTATAGGCCTAGCAGGCAGTTCGGAGTTTTGCCGATCGACATATACAATAACACATATTTAATTGAGAGAATCATGAAATGTGTGCTCGAAAACACGAAGGAAGTCCCAAACGGGGTAATTCTCGCGTAGGCCAGTAAAAAATGCTTCATAAATGGAAGCTGGATGAGGATTTCTTATGGTTAAAATGGTAGCTGGATTGATGAAAAGAACGCTTCAGAGATGGAAGCTGGATCAAGGCTCTGCAATAGTAGTTGAAATAGAGGCTGGAAACTGGATAACAGTTTTTATAGAGCTCAAATAGAAACTGGATTCACGAATAGAAAGAAAAAGAAATGGAAGCTGGATGAATGTTTTTTAGAAATAGAAGCTGGATTTATGAAAAGAACGATAAAAATGGAAGCTGGATGAAGGTTGCAGAATTGATGAAAAAGAAGCTGGATTGGCGAGTTGACGTTTTCGGAAAGTGCCTCAAGTTGTTGTGCGACAATTACAACATTTGACGATATAGACTAAGCTTGTATATTTTAATTTGGGACCGCCGCTCGGAGTTTTGCCGACTTTTGTAGTCATCCATTCTAAATTTTGTTTTTCTAAATATTTTTCACCGCACAAGCCCTTCGTTACATTTCGCTCTTCTGCCGTGGTAAACCTCGCAGCAGTTGCCTTTTTTAATGATTATCACTGCACAACTTTTGCAACTGCACAAATTCGTTTACATGTACAACTGCACATTTTGTGTGACCTAGAACTGCACGTTGAAAAAGCCCGAGCTGCAGTGTGTTATCCAATGCAGCACATGGGCATTGTTCTGAAAGGCAAACGTCAGTTGACAGACCAGTAAAATTCATCTGATTGGTAGATTGTCTGAAGATAAACTGTAATTAAGTTGCTTATACTGTAATTAAGTTTTTTTTAAACTGAATATTTATTTTGAATCTTACCTTATACGCTGTCGCTAATTACAGGACGTCATAGTTTTTGTGGTCTTTCAGGGTTGTTAGATATCGGAAACGCTTTGTCGCAAGATCACGATGAAAAGTCGCCAAAAGTCGTTAGATGTCCAGCTAAATGACTAATATTTTCTTTATTGAACAATCCGGTTGACGGACCTCAGCTTGTTAGCCTACTGTTAAGGGCACTGATATGGTCTGCTGCAATTTATTGTTTTGAAGGATGGACCATCAAGAAATCTGAAGAAATAAGTATAAATGGATTTGAAATAAAAGTAGGCCTACTGAGGCAGATAGGCTACTAAGGACTGCAAAGAAAACCACTGAATGGGTACTGGAACAAATTAGCACACAACCTCAGCTTTCAAGCAACATTAAAACAAGGAAAATAAAATACTTTGGTCACATCATGAGGAAAAGTGGAAACTGTTTGGAAAAAGAGATAATGCAGGGCACACCAGCTAGATCAAAAGCACGTGGAAGACCATGAACAGCCTGGATTGAAAGCATTTGTCTTGGACAGCCGTGACTATGATTGAATTACTGAGGACGACAGAGAAAAGACAAATTAATTTTGAAGACAGACGGTTCATGGTGCGGCCAACCCTCGGATCGAAGACGGCTAAAGACAAGACAAGACAAGAGAAGACAAGACAAGACTGTTCTCTTAGTAGCCTATTTAAGATTTGTGAGTTGTGTTCTTGTGAATTTTTTAATTGCATAGACTTAACTGTTACAGTGGGCCTACAACTTACTCTCCTCCCGGTATCGTTTAATAGGCATATGCCTACATAGGACCCATATGTAAATCAGAGTCACTTATGGCCTACATTAGTAAATTACTCCAAAATTGAACTCAAAGTTAAGTTGTAACTTTTAATGGGTAGGCCTATTGTGAGACCAGTGATCAATGAAACCATTATTATTCGTGTCATTGATTGAAGCTTAGGTGTAAGAATTTATAGGATAGCCTATCTTCTATCGCAAACTGATTCTAACGCGCAAGATGTCACTGGATGCCGCAATCTTTCAGAATGCATTAAAATTAATTATATAAAAAATTTCTCTGTAGCCGACAATATCATGAGAATGATGACAATTGACCAAATCAAAAATCCATTTTCAATGAAGATAAAGGACATGCAAATCTTCAGATCATCTTGTCTTGTAACAAAGAACGCAGATCGGATTATCATATAAATGCAAATTTGCGACAAGCGTTTAATCCACAGCAGTGCGATCCAGCCAAGCTCTGGTATTAGTCAGTCTATGCGGCTCAGATAAACAAGACTTAGTGTCTGACTGCATACAGGAAGAGTGTGGTCAAAAGGTTTTCGCTTCGTAAAAGATCAGACATTGTGAACTGGTTGATTACTGCTAAGTGCTTCACTGTGTCAAACGTAGTTACAGAATTAGAGTCACCCTCCTCACTGTTTAGGCGAAGGACTGGTACCACCATGGGGAGGCAGCGGCGGACGTGCATTCAATGATGCGTTATCTTTGCTGTTAAATGCCTCATGGGCAGAGTTAGAAGCAATATGAGAATATTATTCTAGAAAATAACCGAGGGGTCAGACGCTGATCTATGTAGAGTTGAAGGGTGCAATGATGACTTTGCTATGGGGGCCTAAGAAAACTGGGGGTTGAGCCCACAACCTGAACGGCACATTCTCACCCTGGTTTGAGTCTCCTCTCGGATCAGATAAAGAACATCTGACTTGGGTTCAAAACGAAAACAAAGTCGTTCTAATCAAGTGCTCAACGTGTTTTTTCTCATTTCCTAATTTCTTATTAAGTCAAAGCCATAAAAAATAAAATACTTGTTGTGGATTAATGTCACTTAGGATTTATGTCTACCAATAAAATTGTGCTATTTTGCATGCTGATTAGAATTAAACTGCGTATACAAGGTATTACATTTAAACTGTAGGCCCAGTAGGGGGCCGTCCATAAAGTACGTCACGCTCCAGGGGGGAGGGGTGTAAGAAAGTGTGACAGTTTGTAACAGGGGGGGGTCAGGCCATGTGTGACGTCACACATTTATTTTTTAAATTCTTGTATATTTTTTTTGTTCTTAGTACCTAAAATCCGCCCCGGCCCGGCCAGGCGTGTCTAAAACCCGGCCTGGTGAGATAAAAGTTGATTTCCCGTCACTATCAAAGCGTTTAGGGACACACGTCACTATCAGAGGGATTAGGGATAGTATCCTAGGGTTTAGAGGGTTAGGTAAATGGTTATGTTTTTAGAAAAATTGTTCGAAAGTGTGACGTACTTTAGGGGGGTCCGAGATTTGTGACAGTTTGTGACAGGGGGAGGGGGTCAAAAATGGTCAAAAATAGCGTGACGTACTTTATGGACGGCCCCTAGGCTAATAAAGTTTATTTCAAACATAGGCTTATTGTTGTCCTTTTTCCGATTTTGTTTGTTCTAAAAAATAATATTCAGTTTTTTATATTGGTTGTAACGGTTGTTACATCTGTGACGCAAACCGAAATTTCTGCGCACACGCTTCTGAGCAGCTGCAGAGCTGATATTAGCTGAAACAGATAGGCCTATTGAGGATGAACCGAGAAATGTTAATATTAGTAAAAGATGGCTGAGATGAAGACTTTGCACCAGCGCAATACAGTTCAAGCTAAACGGGCCAGTTGGAAGGCTAATTCTGTAGAAGACATTCTCAAGTTATGTAGTTCCAATATTCAAATTTCCATAATTTCAAGGTTCAGTAACATTTTTCTAAACTTAATACACTATTTTGTTCCAAAATGAATGCTGAATCTGTTACAAGATATGATAATTATATAAAATCAAATACGCAAAAAAACCTGGTGAGCTGAGGGTTAAAGCAATTGGTTTACACGGTATTTTCGCGACAGAGTCATGGGCGGAGTTTGGTTCCCTTTTGGGGGGGGTGGGGGCTAAAAACCTGGTCCAGAAGGACCGGCGCCGGAATTTTTTTCGTTTCGGTCGGAAAAAAATTGATGACTTTTTTGTCATCAAGTTCAAATCTGAAGAAACTTAGGCCTACTGTGTATTTTCCGGCCGAAAAATTTGAAGACCTTTTTTTAGTCGTCAGTTGGAAGTCCTGGGGGGGTTAAGCTCGAAAAAATAGACCATTTACGCGGTTAAAAACATGACTATGGGGCTTCTTGGGGGTTTTAGCCCCCCTAACCCCTGATAAACTCCGCCCATGGACAATACATAGTAGAGTCCTAACGACCATAAACATAAGAAATCTGTAGAACGTGATCATATTTTTTCAGTTTTTCCTTGCCAATCAAAGCCCTTGAGTCAAAAGTAAAAAACTTAGAAAAAAACAATATCAATAATTATTATGCGATTCGAACTCACCATCACTTCAATCATTTTACGATTAGAGAAACGTTACATAGTAACTGGCACGGATAACGTTTCTCACTAAAGGAGCTGAAAGGAGCTTTGCATGTTATTATTATATGACATCAGGAACAAAATCATAATACAACATTTCCATATGGAACTCATACGTGTATATTCCTATGATTAATATTATATGCAGGCCATTATTATGAAGCCCCGCTCAGCGTAGCACAGACTTCGCATGTAATAGACATGACACGGCATCGGAGTTTCTGGAATTTGTATGGTTCCAAACAAGCGTGGGTTCATGCGTGAACCATCATAACAGAATTACATGAGAATTTTCACTGCCAAAACAGTCAGTGGTTGTCTTTCCACCAGTATGGATTCTTTCATGAATTCCAAATATTTTTTTAAAAATGTGGTTCACAATTATGATACAAACTATTGTTATTCGGAGAACAGGATTTCTCATGATGTATCAGATTTTAAGAAAAGGAAAATCTTTTGTCACAAACATGGTACATAAAGTTTTTTCTCCTGCATGGTTTCTTCCGTGTTATTTCAGAGCTGAAGTGCATACGAATGTCTTGTGGCATACCTGGCAAAAGGTATGGTTTCTCCTCAGTATGGGTCTTTCCATGAGCTCTCAGATTTGAAGCGCATGAGAATCTCTTCTGACATACCTGGCAAAAGGTATGCTTTCTCTACAGTGTGGGTCTTTTCATGACCTCTCAGATTTGAAGCGCGTGAGAATGTCTTGTGGCATAGCTGGCAAATGCGTGGTTTTCCTCTAGAGTGGATTTTTTCATGACTTTTTAGACATGAATTGAATGGGAACGTCTTCTCACATACTTGACAAAGGTATGGTTTCTCTCCTGTATGTTTCTTCATCATGTGTCTCTTTAGATTTCCATTATCGCTACTCTTGTACTGACACAACTGGCAATGGTATGGCTTCTCTCCAGTATGAATTCTAACATGACGTTTTAGCATGAAAGAAAAGCGAAAACGTTTTTGACAAACATGACATTGGTAAGGCGTCTCTTCAGTATGGCTTCTCATATGGACACTTAAATTGAAAGAAGTGTGAAATGTATTTTTGCATATCGAACACTTAAATGATTTCTCTCCAGTATTGATTCTAACATGATATAGTTCGGAAGGTTTAGAATATTTCTGTGCACATGAGTGACATTGGCATGGTTTCTCACCACTGTGTATTATAATGTGGTTTCGCAGCTGAGAAGATGAGGAGAACGTTTTCTGACACACCATACAAAGATATGGGTTCTGTCCAGAGTGACCTCTTTCATGGCGTCTGAGACTTGATCCGCATGAAAATGTTTTTTTACATAAGGTGCAAATATATGGTTTCTCTCCAGAATGTGTTCTCATGTGCCTATATACATGGCTTTTATCATTAGTAACAAATTCACATAACAGACATTTGTGCGGTTTATCTCCAGTATGAATTCTCACATGATCGTTGAGATGGGAAGCACGGAAGAAACTCTTTTTGCATATCTGGCATTGGAAAGGTCTCTCTCCTGTATGGGTTCTATTGTGTTTATTCAGAGTGGAATTCTGTGCGAAGGATTTCTTGCACAACTGGCACAGATATGGTTTCTCTCCAGTGTGAGTTCTAACATGAATTTTCAGACTGGAAGATGTGGTAAATTCTTTTTGACACAAATGGCATTGGTAAGGCTTCTCTCCAGTATGAATTCTAAGATGGCATCGTAATCCGGACGATCGGGCAAAGCTATTGTAGCACAAGTGACATTTGAATGGTTTTTCACCAGTGTGGGTTCTAAAGTGTCTTTGCATAGAAGATTTGTGGAGTGTTTTTAGGCAGACTTGGCAATTTATCTTCTGAGCGAACTGTTTCATAACTTCTGCAGTTCTGAGACCTGAAGCTCATGAGAATGTTTTCTAACACACCACACAAACGTTTAGTTTCTCTCGAGCAGGTGCTCTCCTCAGTCTGTTGAAATAAATTTACGATTAGTTTCAAATTCATACAAAGTAAATTTCTACGGAAATCACAGGATTGCACGAATCCTGTCACCAGGGACGCCATTTGGGGGGGCAGGGTGGGGGGCATTTGCCCCCCTGAAATTGAGACAAAAACTATTTTTATGTGTATATCTGTGCATTTTGTCATTTATGTCAGAACTTTGCACACAGTGGTTTCCTAGAGTGATAGAAACTCCCAAGAGATTGAATGGATCTCGTGTGCTAAATTTGAAAATAGCTAAAATTGCAGAGCACCCCTAGAGAGGTCAACAATGTACAAGTCAGGTCCGTAAATCCTGATGATGAAAGGGAGGGATCTTCCTCCATATCTATACCGAGGTCCGGTGCGCTGACAAAACGGCGCAGGACCAAACGGCGCCGACATAACGGCGCCGACAAAACGGCGCGGTAACAAACGGCCCAAAATGAACTAAAAAAAGATGGGTTTTAGTAGTTTAATAGCAGAAGCAGAAAAAATATATTGTAAAATTATATCAATCCAACTTCCATTTAAATAACTATTATTTTTCATCAATCCAGCTCCAATTTAGGCAAGAATATTTTCCTCAATCCAGCTTCCATTTAAGCAAGAATATTTTTTTCAATCCAGCTTCCATTTAAGCAAGAATAGTGTCTTCAATCCAGCTTCCATTTAAGCAAGAATATTTTCTTCAATCCAGCTTCCAGCTAAGCAAGAATATTTTCTTCAATCCAGCTTCCATTTAAGCAAGACTGTTTTCATTCATCCACCTTCCATTTAAGCAAGATCATTTTCTTCAATTCAGCTTCAATTTAGGCGAATTTTTTCCCATCAATCCAGATTCTATTTAAGGAAAAATGATTTTGTATCAATCCTACCATCTTATGACTTCGGTGTGCCCCTAGTTGCCGGAATCCGGAACGATGTCTCATAGTGAGTTTATCATAGCCTACAGTGATCGAGTGCTCTGCTTTGCCTTTAAAGTTCTTTTCTGCTTGTTTCCAAGTCACAGTAGGCCTAGTCGCTAGCAGCTGTATAAAGGTGTGATGGTAAGTACAAGTCACTCTGTTTTTCTCGCATGGCCTGAATCGGGACCGCCTCTGAGTATGAATCTTGAAGGGCGCTATATAAATAGACCTATTGATTGGTTGAATCATTGAACGAGATAAACAGTGCAAGTGCAAACGACTACAACTGTCTATAACAGAGAGAGAGAGAGAGAGAGAGAGAGAGAGAGAGAGAGAGAGAGAGAGAGAGAGAGAGAGAGAGAGAGAGAGAGAGAGAGAGAGAGAGAGAGAGAGAGAGAGAGAGAGAGAGAGAGAGAGAGAGAGAGAGAGAGAGAGAGAGAGAGAGAGAGAGAGAGAGAGGGAGAGGGAGAGGGAGAGGGAGGGAGGGAGGGAGGGAGGGAGGGACAGACAGACAGACAGAGACAGAGACAGAGACAGACAGAGATAGAGAGAAACAGAGAGAGAGAGACAGAGAAACAGAGAGAGAGAGAGACAGACAGACAGACAGAGACAGACACAGAGACAGACAGAGATAGAGAGAAACAGAGAGAGAGACAGAGAGACAGAGAAACAGAGAGAGAGAGAGAGAGAGAGAGAGAGAGAGAGAGAGAGAGAGAGAGAGAGAGAGAGAGAGATGTCATTGCATAACTGTATACGCTATAATGTAACCGGATGCGTTCTGTCAGACTGTCAACCCGATTAATTTTTGTTGAGTAAAGAATATTATTATAATTACGCAGACAATCCAGACATCGTGCAACACCGGATGCATATACCCGAATTCCAAGCCGTAGAGCATCGTAAAATTATTTAAAACATCTTTTAGTCATTTTTTCATCGCTCATCCAACTTCTAATTCTACCATATCGAAGTTCCGTTATTCATCCAACTTCTACTTCAACTAAAAATATTTTTATCGTTCATCCAGCCTTTAGTTTCACTGTTACAATTTTTCATAAAAACATGATTTCCCCGCTCATCCAACTTGTACTTCTGTCAATTAATATGCTTATCCAGCTTCTAATGATACTGATATACTTCAGCAGTAATATCATGTTTTCATCGTTCATCCAACTTCCAGTTTACGGAAACAAAATATCTCTGAAGTGCTATAAGGCTTGGGATTTGGGTATATGCACACCGGCTCGCGATAGCTTGCAGTATATATATATATATATATATATATATATATATATATATATATATATATATATAATATTATATAGGCCTAGGCTAAATACGAAGCATAAGCTAGCTAAGTTTTACCCCCCCCTGAAAAAAAACTGAAATGACGTCCCTGCCTGTCACTGTCTTTCACATTGAAAGCCTGGGAAAAACCTATTCATGGAGATCTGGCACTGTAGTGGCGGTGGGGTAGGGGTATTCATTTTTCATCCGTCATCCTACTTCGTGGTTTGTTATCAAAATTTTCATCTGTAACTAAAGTACTAATCGGCGCTGAAGTTACAATGGAGAAATGGCGGTACTTGTGGGTTTGACGACCCCACAGAAATATAAATTCAATGAAAAATATTTCCTTACGAAATAGTAGCGAGATTTGTTGCGTGAGGGTCGGTTAGGGCTCAGGTTAGGCGTCGTGAGGGTCGGTTAGGGTTAGTGCAGTCATTCTGCTGAAATTGAAGCTGGATTGATGAAGAATAATTTTCAATGAAAAATTGATGAAAAATATTTACTGACAAAATAGAAACGGGATTTATCGAACAAATTCTTGTCCAAGCAGAAGCTGGATCGATTAAAAGGTTTCTGGACGAACTAGAAGTTGGATTTATTAAAGATAACAACGCAGCAACGTTAGTTCTTTCATCGAATTTATATTTCTGTGGGGTCTTCAAACCCACAAGTACCGAAATGGCTTCGAGGCTATTTTTTGGATAAAAAAATTGATAACATAGCCTACCACGAAGTGGGATGAGAGATGAAAATCTTCAGACCAAAACAAGAAGCGGGGTGATTTTTTCTGATTTTTAGTGCAATAAATGCGATGACTGATGCAAATCTAGTGTCCGGGGAGTAATCTAAAACCGGTTTCAAGCTACCGGGGGTAAGGTTTAGGAGGGGGTAATTTGAAACCTTAGACATCGATGTAAAGATAGAAGTCGGATTGATGAAAATTACCTGCGTGAGTTCTAAAATCGTACCCAGACAATAAAATACGCTATTTATTTTTAGGAAAAAAGTTTGGAATAAAATACGCTAAGATACGCCTAAGTTACCAAAGCGGGGTTGATGAAAAGAATTTTTGCATAATCAGAAGCTGGATCGATGAGAAAGAATCTTGCCCTTAATTTAGATTGTCTAAAGATAAACTGCAATTAAGTTTTCTGATTGATTATTAATTTTGAATCTAACCTTATACCGTTATACGATGCCGATAATAATTATTATAGGACGTCGATCATAGTTTCTTGTGAAATCGCGGTCTTCACGTCATGAAGGAGATTGTATTTGATACAAGAGTTGTCAATGAGATAATGCAGACAGTGCGCCAAGCGTGTCGTGTCAATTGCATATTATACTAATCGCTCAACGTTTTAGGTTAATATCATATTCATAACAAAAAAATTAGAACATAACTGCATAGCGGCTTGTAGCTTACTGTTCGAGTGCGACTTTGAGAGTGACCGAAAGTGGCGGACAAAGTAAACTCAATTCGATTTGGGGAGATCGAGTTCATCATAGCGGAAGGCGAGGGTAGAGAGAAGGGAAGGGAAATTTAGTGAGCAGACAAAATAGTCACCACCACTTTCTGGAGGAAAGTTACGCCCTTGCCCATAGGCACCAATCATCTTTCATGTAGACTAGAACAGTGTCGTTAAAGTACTAACAGGAAAGTGTCTGAAATAGGCTACAAGGAAATATCTTTTCGTGAAAACCATAGTAAAATAATTGCATTAGCCTATATTATGCATTAAAACGTAATTATGAACTTTTGCAAAAATTCGATTTCAACCTACAACAAAATGGACTACACTTCGTCCAATTAAAAAACAAACTTAGAGAAAGGTCAGGACCGTAAATCTGTTTGGAACTGTGGGGGTGGGGGAATTTACCACCCCCGCTCAAGGTGGAGGCTATTGGACCTATGCTTCCGTTAAGAAGTCGTCTATAGGACATACATAGGGCATACTGAGATCGGTTACTGTAGGTGGTTGAGAATTATTACTCTACGGTGTCACGAGTCCAACGACAACTGGTTCCCAGACAGCTGGTCCAACGACAACTTGTCCACGAAATATTGGTCCATCGACATATGGCTAGCGACAAAATGTTCACTGGGATATTTTAGTCGATGGTTTTGGCAGATGAAATAAAAGCTGGATTGATGAAAAAACGTTTGAGAAATGGGAGCTGGATGAGGGTTCTTTTACAGGCGAAATAGAAGCTGGATTTATGAACAGAACGCTTGGAAAATAGAAGCTGGATGAAGGTTCTTTTACATGTGAAATAGGAGCTGGATTGATGTTTTTAGATATGAAATAGACGCTGGATGCATGATGAAGTAGGTCTACATGAATGAAAATCATCAATCCATGAAGCTTCCAATTGGGCTAGAAAACCATGAAAATCCTTTAATAAATCCCGCTTTTATTTCATAAATGAAGAGCCTTCATCCACCCTCCATTTCTTAAGCGCATTCTCATTAATCCGGTTTCTATTTCGGTGAACGAGTTGTCGTTCGACCAGTTGTCTGGGGACCAGTTGTCGTTGCGCCAATTGTCGGTGGACTAATTGTCGTGGAACCTGCGGTGGATGTGGCACGTTGTTCGCGTGGACGAGAATCGTAGAGCCAAACAGGTGATGTCCTGGAATGCTGGAAGTAGAAGTAAGAGATGACGACCGCGAGAGAACTGTCATTGATAAATCAAAGATAAATTGAGCGTCTGGAGATGTCATATAGTAGGGAGACTGAATAACTGGCGATGGACAGGGACGAGTGGAGGAAATGCGTTGCCCGATGGGCAGACCTGCACGGGAAGGACTATTATAAGTAAGCATCGCTGCGTATAGGTGCAGACTGCAAAAAGCAACAATAATAAAAAGGCTAATGCCAGTAGTGCTAAAGATGTGACAATTATTGCCATTCGCCAATAATTAATCAAACGATCGGAGTTACTGCCAATGATCAACTGGAAAATTCAGTCAAACCGTGCGCGGTATAGCTAATAATTATATGCAGTCCTATCAAGTAGCCTATCAACTTTGATGCGATGTTTCTTTCTATTCTCATTCGTCTTCTATTTTCTACTCTGCGTCTTGATTTTTAGAATGAATAGACCTATAGCCTTAGCGGAAGACAGCTAAATGCTTATATGCCAAAAAAATATTTTTTGCAGGACCAAAAAGTGGTGGTGAATTTCACCACCACTTTTAAAAGTGGTGGTGACTGGACACCACCGTCACAATAGAAAGTTACGCCTATGCCTATGGGTACTTTCCCCAGGCTTGTGAGTTGCACTGCCAAATAAAGTAAGCCAAGCAAATTAGGTTACAAGCATTCAGGAATGCAATTGAATGTATTAAGGGGTTGCATGTTTTGTTCAGCTGATATTTAGTAAAGTCTACGCAAGACTCTAATATTTTTAAATGCCAAAACATGAGATTCACATGAGTGATTCTACAAGAGCTTTTCAGTTTGGGGAGTCCACAATAATTGTAATAACATTACATTCTCTTTCTGTGTCTCCTTTTCAATCCACAGTAGTGTTAGTCTTGAGTAGACATTGCTCTCCTGGATCGATATGATTTCGTTTAATCCAGCTGGTCATAACGCAGTCTATCGAACTGACGCAAGAATCTGCTTTGGCAATAAATCGTCGCTGCTTTCACCAACCACGGGACTTAAGTCAACTAATCCGCTACTGATAGTGGCACGTGACCGGGTCCTAAGGGTCGATGGAGGATAAGACGGGCAGCCATTGAAGAACATGGATATCTTAGGATAACACATTAGGATATCCGGGGATGGGCGTAGAGCTGTACGGGGTAACGAGACAGAGACATTGAGACAAAGACAGAGACATAGACAGACACAGACAGGTGTAGATGAATGTACATAGACAGCGACACAGACCTAGGCAGAGATCAGAGACAGAGGTAGAGACAGAGACAGAGACAGAGGCATAGGTAGAGACAGAGACATAGACAGAGACAGAGACATAGGTAGAGACAGAGACAGCAACAGAGGTAGAGACAGAGACATAGGTAGAGACAGAGACATAGGTAGAGACAGAGGCATAGGTAGAGACAGAGACATAGGTAGAGACAGAGACATAGGTAGACACAGAGACAGAGACCGAGGTAGAGAAGGTAGAGACAGAGACAGAGACACAGGCATAGGTAGAGACAGAGACATAGACAGAGACAGAGACATAGGTAGAGACAGAGACATAGGTAGAGACAGAGACAGCAACAGAGGTAGAGACAGAGACATAGGTAGAGACAGAGACATAGGTAGAGACAGAGACAGACGTAGAGACAGAGACAGAGACTGGAGCAGAAATAGAGAGTTACACACACCCATATGAATACAAAGTCTTACATAGACACATGGACACACACAATTATTATTCATACACTGACACATACACAGAGAGACATTGACAGAAATAACAGACATACACACAGACAGACAGACTGAGGCACAGACACAATAGCGAGACACAAGTCTCTCTCTCTCTGTCTCTGTCGTCTGTCTGTCTGTCTGTCTGTCTCTCTCTCTCGCTCTCTCGCTCTCTCTCTCTCTCTCTCTCTCTCTCTCTCTCTCTCTCTCTCTCTCTCTATATATATATATATATATATATATATATATATATATATATATATATATCTGTCTCTCTACATGTCAACACACATGCATATCACGCGGTCTCATTCCCTCTGTGTGTCAGTCTGTCTGTGTGTCTGTCTGTTTCTGTATCTCCATATCTCTCTGCCTTTGTATATGTTCCTCTGTCTCTATCTCTGTCTTTCTATGTCTCTGCCTTCTTCTTGCTGTCTGTCTCTGTCTGGCTGTCGGTGTGACTGACTCTCTAGCTCTTTTTCAGTCTCTCTCTGTCTCTGTATGTCTGTTCACTCTGTCTCTGTCCCTGTATGTCTGACTCTCCCTCTCTCTCTCTCTATCTCACTGTCTCTCTCTCCCTGTTTTTTCTCTCACTGTGTGTCTATCTCTGTGTGTCTCTGTCTCTCTGTCTCTGTCTCTCTGTTTCTCTCTCTTGATCTCTATTAGTTTCCCAATCACGGGCGGTCCATACCCGATCGTCAATTCCTAGCGGCGTCTGCATCTCCTGTGCACTGCACTTACTGCCGTCCATCCGTCCATCGCCTCCCTCCCATCCTCCGTCCGTCAGTCAGTCGCTGCCTTCCATTCATCCATCAACCGCAGAACCATCAGAAGAAGAAGGAACGATGACGAACGAGAAGAAGTTTCCCATCCATTCGATGACTTAACTCGATTTATTTCAGCGAGAGTTTCGCTTATAAATGAGCCGAGTTTTTAGTGAATTTCTGCAAGTTATATCGACTGCATTGGTTGGTAATCAACTTTGGTCATTGTTTGACCTTTCTAGTTGTGAGTGCTGAGATCGAGTTGCTTAGGAAACAATGACGTGCGATAGTGAACTTATTCAATTTTTTCAACTGGACCTTTCTTTGTTTTGCGTATTATGGGAAAGCAACCGTGGTGGTAGCGCTGGTTGGAATAAATTAAGGAATTAATTGCTTTAATATCGTCTGCCGATTTAATTCGGTTATTGTCATGCAAGTCCGGCGAATTTCTGATAAATTAATTAATGAAAGATTCGAGCGTTGAAGAGTGAGATAGCGATACTGCAGAAGTTCTGTCTTTCGACGAGAGAGATTTCATGATGCATTCTCTCATCCATTCGTCCTTGCTCGTCTTCCTGCTTTGTCTGCCACATGGAACGAGCTCTGCATCGTCATCAGATACGACGGAATTCAGTTGCCCACGTGCTTGCTTCTGTAACATTCTCAGCAAGATCGTCTATTGTTCCCGTCGTGGCCTGCTGTCCATTCCACCCGGGGTCTCGCCAGAGAGTCTCCAGCTCAACCTGAATGCCAACGTCTTCCAGTCGTCGATGCTGCGGCGTTCCAACTTCTCTGGACTCGCGGACCTCGGACATATGTACATGAGCGAGTGCGGCATAGACGACATCGAGGTTGGTGCTTTCTCTGATCTCGTCAATCTCCGATGGTTGGACCTGAGCAACAACCGACTCAAGGTCCTTCGAAGGTTGGTGTTTGACGGTCTCAGCCTTCAGCACCTCTTCCTCAACGGAAATCGACACCTGATTCTGATCGCTGGGTCCTTGGATGGACTGGTGACGACAGGACTTTACCTGCATGACTGCTCACTCACCGAAATCAGACCGGATGTACTCAGTCCGCTCAACGCGACCTTGAGGTACCTCTGGTTGAACGGCAACGAGCTGACTGGTCTCGATGCTCTCATGAGGGATCTCATGTACACGCTGATCCACTTGCGGTTGGGATCGAATCCTCTACACTGCAACTGCGAACTCATCTGGCTTAAGGAGTTCTACGACCGCAACGGGGATGTCTTTAAGGGAGCCGCATCACCATCCTGCTCCAGTCCAGTGAGACTCAAAGGCAAGCTGCTCAGTCAAGTCACAGTATTTGAGTTCAGCTGTCAGGTCCCAGCATTCACCGACATCGAGGTCGCCTTTGGGTTGGCCGGGGCACGTCTCAAGTGCACGGCCGCGGGAGACCCAATGCCTACCCTCTATTGGATCCAACCATCTGGAAAGGCGACCAAGTACAGTTCGAAGCCAGAGGACGATCAGAATGGAAGAAACGAGGGATTGCTAACAGTCAGAGAGGTAAATGACCTTGAGAGTCTGAGAGGAATGTACATCTGCGTCGCACACAACGAAGCTGGAAACGTCACCCTCACGATCAACGTATCGTGGAGTGACGCGAGTTCATCTGGAGCGCCGAGGGAGACTCTGATCGCCCTCAACTCACCCACCCTCTCCGCCACAGCCCGTCCTCTGGTCGAAACCCATTCTACAAGAAGTCCCTTCCATCTTGATTCCTACTCCCATCCAACCGAAATCCCAATCAGAGAGGTGGCCAGCAGTAAGGACTTGGTCACCGAGTCGCAGGTACCACGCAGACAATTAGAAGTAAACTTGACAGGGATTATTCCGAGGCGTAGTAAGGAGGACCCGGAACGTTTATTCACAGTGGTCGAACTCGTCTGCGCTGTCTTCGGCACACACATAAGCACAATGCTCATCTGTCTCGTCGCCATCTCCAAGTTCTACCGGTGTAGGGTGAAACCGAAATCCAGTGCCCAGGAAAAACTGACCCCATCCAGCGGATTCATCGTATCGGACGACTGTCGTAACAAGTCGCAACCAGTAGCGACACCACGCGTACCAGTTCAATCCGTCTACGTGAACAGCAGCAAGCAACACGTCATCGTCACCGATTACTCCAAGGCCAGACTGACCAGAGACCAGAATAATGGTTTCAATGACTAACTGATAACACTGTGCAAGAGTGGCTGATAGAAACACTGACATATCCAAATGTTATCTAGCCATTCCCCCAGCCATCTCCTCCCCACAGTCCACACGACATGAATCCGTTGATACTACACTCATCTGGATTGTGCACTGCAGGGTAACGAAGTAGGCATAATAGGTTGTTATAAGCGTGTCATCGAATCTTAATGCATCCCTTAGAGCGCGATGCAGTCCCACATCACGAAACGCTGCGCAACATCTATGTTAAGTAGGTTTATAATCTGCAATTTAACCCAAATATACTTTCATCCTTGATAGACCCTCGTTGATATTAACAGCGTCCATGGCGTCGTAGCATGAGGCACGATGGTGCACCATAATCCGTGGTGTAGTCCATGAGAACGGTTTAATTGTCCAGGCTGCACGCCTAAGACGTCAAAACTCTGATGAAATTCTGAGCATTGATCGTGAAGAAGCCAGCGGCTTGGTGCTTTTCATTTGCTTTCTGCACTTGCTCAATTGTCCATTTGGACTTTGGAGCAGTTTTCCGATGAATATTTAAGCTATTCCGAGCTCATCAAAATGTTATCGAGTTAATTGTGTCATTCAGTTCTCTTAATTTAAATAAGAATAATAATAATTACATTTGTAGCAATATTAATTTTATTATTTTATTATTCTAGGCTAATTTTGTTGATGTCAAATTTTTTTATCCCGATTCACATATTAGGCCTACTAGGCCTATAAATAATTTCAGCATTATGATATTGATAGCATTATGACTGTTGGCATGCAGAGCATGCTTCTTTCTTCTTTCATAGTTCTGAAGTCTCCGAAATTTTATGTGTCTATACATTATTATCCTGCCCGAAGGATGTAGGCTATTTGTTTTCATTGTGTAATCTTGTGTTACACTGATCTCAAATTAATTTTTACCCTTCCCAACAGAGTCAGGAAGCACAATCCAAACATTGTTTTTGATTATATTGTTATTAATTAATTAAATTATTTATTTATTTATTTATATATTTAGATGCATTTGAGTGAGTTTCGTGTCATCGAATCTTAATGCATCACTTAATTAAGTGGTAGGACCGTTTCACTTGAAGAAATGCGCTTCCAAGAATCGAGATGCACATGAAATTTAAAGATGGCGTAAATTTAGAATGACCAGCATCAGCAAGGAGAGCTGCCTATCATCAATTATTAAAGCCACAAGAGTAAAGATGATAATCAGCACCAGGAGTTTGAAACTTAGTTGGACAAACATTGATCCAAAGTGAAGGCATGCGTGTCTAGAGCGACATGGTTCGATTTCAACGAGTTAATGGGGCAAATCTTTGTCCAGCTCGCTTTGATTTTTTCGACGATTGTTACCAGAATGCCAGCCATGCACAGCGCTTTCAGTTATTACCTATCGGTGGATCACCAGAATTTTGTGACAGTGGTAGAATTTTGTCATAATTTATTGTGAATTATCCGAATAATTTCGTATCGTTTTATTTTGGTTTTTGCAAAGTTGCATACGATTAGGCCTACTATCGATATGAACGTTGCAGTTAAGTTTTCGAGAGAAATTTTGTCTTGTTTTGGACTTTTAATTGATTTAGGCTAGTCTATTCATACAAGCAACACTAATTATTAGGCTATGTATTAATGATTTTGTCTTCATGGCTACATTGTGGCCCCAGATGTGTAAAACTGTTTGCTACATCGGTAGGTCAAGATTGTTCTCGTCAACCAAAAATTGTGCATTTAGTAGACCTATTAATATTATTTTAGTTATCGATTCGGATTAATTTATTAAGTTTGTAGATAGTTGTAGCCTATGTACCTGTATTTAGAAATATCTGCTCGAATATTAAGTCTTCGGTGTCTTAGGCCTACCATTGTTTAACTAAGAAATGGATTGAGTTGGTCGAGGTTTTAATCTACGGCTTCCCTGAGTAGAATTGAGAGCGTTAAACAAGAGTTACTGTAAACGTGCTTCACGTCTCTATTAACAGTTGATTTTAACCGTGGATCTTAAATGCAACTCCTGTCTTCTATTTTGCGGGTGTCTAAATGACGAACAAGACATCAATCAATAGAACAAAACACAAAGTCGTTATTTGATCAACATCATTCTCTGACTTGGACTGATTTGGCGTCTTAATCAACTTCTTCGTTCAGCTGCCCGCCTCACTGGCCGCAGCCCTAAAATAAATATACATCTGTCCATGCCTATAATGCGTGACCCACTTCACTGGCTCCCTGTTTTTCATTTCATCTCCTACCGAGTTGGTGCGCTTATTTGGCGGAGTCTTCTTGGTCGGTTGACTCTATCAAACTTGTCTGATCTTTGTCGACCTGTCTCTGACCTCGCAGCCCGTTGAGCTCATCGCTTTTCAGCCAGGTGGAGCTGTTTGTTATGAGAGCATAGGGGGGCATAGACACAAAACATTGTTAATACTCTCAATGCGGGTGCATCGAAGTAACTATTAGTAATTAGGCCTAAAGATGCAAAATAAAATGGAGTTCAGGCGAAAAACTGACATAATTATTTGTGACAGACTAGATAGCCTACACTGTGCAGTATCTCTTAGAAAAATAAGATGAATAAGATAATCAGCTAGCCTGGCTGAAAATGATGGCATACACTTGTATGCAGGACTTTTCAAAGCTAGCTGCTCTATACAAAATGTGCAGTTCTAAATGTATTTATGTAGTTGTAACTTGTATGCGCACTTCTGAGCAGTCAGAAATAGTAAAAAAAAGTCATTGTCACCCGACTTGGAGAAATTTAGGCCCTGCCATGAAACCTGGTAAGGGATTGTGCACTGTGCAGTTGTAAAAAATGTAGGCCTATTAAAGGAAGCCCTGGACATAATAACAAGCGTGCATGAATTTGCTGTGTCAGCATGGATTATTTCTATTGTCAATATTTAGAGACTTACAATATTGGTTTTCTTGCAACCGTGACTTTGTGCTCTAATCTCTCCTCATCTATGCGCTTTTTGGATCTAGCCGTATCTGTAAACATGCCGGTCTTAATCAAACACTCAGTCAGGCAAGCTATCAATCAAAGAGTTCAAGGTTTCTAACGAAAGTTAGCAAGCAATCACATTGAAGCAGATTATATACATAGATTATACACATAGGTCTGTATAATTATCATGTATATAGGCCCTACAAAGCCTATGCTCTGTCGCCATTGCTGAGGAGCAATTTCATCAGCTGAAAATCACATGGCTTTAAAGTTGTCAGGAGCAGGCCTCCATCAAATGGCCATTTATAAAGATCCAATAACATTGCACAACAAAATGTCTTTACTAAGACTTACAGCATCAATCTGTTCAGAATACAAGGCATCAAACTCAATTGAATGATATCTTGCAATTAGAAGAACGAGATCACAAAATGGCCACCGACCCACGTGACCTTAAAATGGCCGCCGGAAGCAACATTGACGGACGAGATGATGATGAATGAGCCTCTGCGGATGGATTCGTACGAGGGTCCGACTACAGTCAGTTCGAATTACAAGCCAAATGCATAGCGAACCTTTTAAAAACACACGTCAAGCGGTTAATGAATGACACACGATCTACTGCATAAAAGTAAAGAGATTGATTCTAGGTTTTTTTCCTGGACAGGTTAGAGTACTGCTGTGACATCAGCCAGGAAGGCAGTTGGCTGATAGCCATTAGGACTAACCACGCTGCCAGTTACTCGGAAACCTGCGATAGGCTAAGATAGCAACCAGTTTGCCGAAAAGCACAAGAGTGAAGTCAATGTTAGCAGCATTAGTAGACATAGAAAGACCTAGTTGTAGTAGGCCTACTATTAGTAATAGTGACATCAGCTTAAAATTAATTGATTAATGAGTAATAATAATGATGATGATGATGACGGTGGTTGTTGTTGGGGGTGGTGGTGGTTGGGGTGGTGGTGGTTGTGGTGGTTGTGGTGGTGGTGTTGTGGTGGTGGTTGTGGTGGTGGTTGTGGTGGTGGTGGTGGTGATGATGATGTTGATGATGATGGCGGTGGTGGCGATGGTGGTGGTGATGATGTATGTATGTATGTATATGAACATTTATATAGCGCCTTACAATAACCTCACGAAGGCGCTTATGATGATGATGATGATGATGATGATGATGATGATGATGATGATGATGATGATGATGATGATAACAATAACTATCTGTCAACAATCAGCGCTAATTACATGCATATAATAGTATAATAATAATTACAATAATCTTGTCAAGATCCACCGTACAAGATTGTATAGGCTAATTGTGATAAACGCATTCATCTGTAGATCACTTCTTACATGTCAGCTGGTGGTGACAATCTTAATCATAGTAAAAATGGTAAACTTACATGTAGCCTACCACGAAGTTATTTTCAGTTCTAATCATCGTCGTTGTCTTATTATCAAAGATCGAAGACCACTTTGTCTTTCGCAGACCTTTCCAGCGTTTGAATCCATCTTTCAGTTGCATTGTCATCATCGGAATCACAGAGGAACAATGGGCGATTTATTGTGCTCCATTCTCTCTTTGTTTACTCACTCTTTGTCTCTATGTCTTGTCATCATGCATGTCTGGGCTTTTGTTGCTGTACGTAATATTATATCAGCATGTCTTATGCTCTTGTTCGTTTGCATTACAATCTGAATTTTTTATTCATGTTGTTTACTTTTATGGCCAGTATGTTTCTACCTCTGTACGTATGCATATCATTGTGATATTATGTTTATCTGCTTACCTCTGTCTGTCTCTGTCCTGTCTTTTATCAGTCAGTCAATCAGCCATTCATTCATTCATTCATTCATTCATTCATTCATTCATTCACTCATTATATTGATTAATTAATTAATTAATTATTTCATTCATTCATTCACTCAATCGTTCGTTCACTATATTAATTAATTAATTCATTCATTCATTATACTAATTAATTACTCAACTAATTAATTAATTTATTCATTCATTATATTAATTCATTCATTCGTTAATCCAGTCAGTCTATCTATTTGTCTCTTCGTCTCTAAATGTATTTTGTCTGTCCATCAATATGTTTTTCTGTATGTCTGTCTGTCTATGCATACGACTACGAATTGTGGCGACGACAGAGAGGGAATGGGCTGTCTGTCTGTCTGTCTGTCTGTCTGTCTATGTATATGTTTGTGATGCCGAAAAAAATTGCCTAAAATCAATGAGCCTGCAAAAAGACACGTACATAATTTATTATGTACGCGCGTATTTATTTATATAGCTGCATATCTGCACACGTTTGGTTTGTCTGGTTGCTTGTGTGTGTGTGTGTGTCTATGTCTTGTCTTCGTGTCTGCAAATCAAACTGTATCTACTCCCATTCTTTGACTGGCATGTCTGTCTGTCTGTATGCCTGTGTGTATGTCTGTCCACTTGTGAATGTGCCTGCATGACAGCGTGAGTCAGTCTGTTATGCGATGTCTGCCTGTCTGCTTCTTTCTGTCTGTTTAACTGTTTGTATACATGCATGTCAATCTGCTGGTATGTCCGTCTGTCCGTCTATTATAGTCCGTGCTTTATGTCTTAAAGTTTTCCTGTCGGTCTGTGTGTGTATGTGTATATGAATGTTTACCTTCTGTCTCTCTCCGTCTGTCTGCCTGTCTGCCTGTGTGTTTACTTTTCTGTCTCTCTCCGCCTGTCCTGTGTATGCCTGTGTGTTTACTTTTCTGTCAGTCTCCTTATGTCTGTCTATCGTGCTACGCAATTGTCTTAAATCATTGAGTCCCGTGCATACGTAGTCGCAGCCATTGAGACGTGACCAAATATTCATTCCTTCTCCATGTCTTCATTTATCTCTTTCCAGCCAAATTCTCTCGCGATTTTTCTCGCAACGGTTTCACCATGATTTCCGCAAACGTTTCGACGAGAGGGAGCTCGCCAATCAACCTGATGACCTGTCGATATTCCGTCCAACGCTCGAATCCCAATGTGTCTCAGTCTTAAAAGTTCTGGTATTTCGTTGTCCAGTCTCAGCACGAAACCTATTGTCACATTTGCGATTCAGACAATTTCTCAGGTCCAGTAATCTGGGACGCCACAGCCAATATAATATATTGCGCGCACACGTACCGGTACTTTATGCAGTACGGTAGCCTACAGCTGTACCGAATATTATGTAGGCCTATTCGATTCAAGAGTGATCCGAATCGGCGAGTTCGAGTTCGTATTCGGCCCAAAGTATCTTTTAAACCGAATACAAATGGTGTTCATGCACTGCATAAATAATATTAGCGTTTCGCTGCGTAATCTCCATTGTGATATAAACTCTCGTTTGAGTCTCCGATCTACGCAATCTGATGTAAATAGATGTTAAACTTGCAAGGCCAACATAATAATATTCCATCTTCTGCATGAAACGTGTGTTGTATTACACATTTTTGAAAGTACATTTACATGATTGTGCATAGTTTTTACCCATTCCCTCTTTGTCGTCACCACAATTCGTAGTCGAATGTACATACTCGATCGAATAGTGTAGCCAATTATTAGTCGTTTATGACCGAATACTAAAAACGCTATTCGGTAGCCTACTGTAACAGTTCTAGTATGTAGCCTATCTGTGTAGATATGTATTTGTGGATGAATGTAGGCCATGTAGGCTATGTGTGTTTGTATGCAGTATGAGAATTGAAGATAAATAATGTGTGGGGAGGGGGGAAAGTCAGGCGTTGATTTATGTATTGGATTTCAGGTGTGCTCATGTTGCCCACCCCCCACTACCACTGGCAACATTTTGTTTGTTTGTTTGTATGCGCACTTGTTATAGCACCCCTTCAAGCACTCTACTCAGAGGCGCTCCCGACTTCAGAGCGGACACTGCATCGGAGTTTCACGCCGAAGCGCTGAGCAATTGCGAGTGAAGGACTTGCCCAAGGTCCTTACACGGCGACTTGAGGTGGATTCGAACCTCGAACCTTCCGGCTTCAAGGCAACGACGCCACCACTACACCACCGCGCCCCACAAACATTGCTAGTATGCAATGCATCATGGGCTGATTTGGTTATATAACCATTTTAAGTCGAACAATTTCTCACAAATTACATTGACTGAGTGCATTCGTTGATACTGATCCTCTTCTGCCTCGTGTCAATCATCTGCTTTGGTTGGGGTTGTTACGGTGCAGGGTCAACGACCAATTGACAGGAATCGCCACAACGCTGAAACCGACGGAACAGGGTTTAACTGATTGGCTGAAAATCCCTCAATATCCACCCGATCCATGTCTCCCTGCGATCCAAGGATGGGTTCATTGATGACGTGATAAGTTTCTGATTCATCCATATCGCTCAATCGATAGAATGTGACACGTCAATAGTGTCTACTTACACGAGACATTGCTATGTATACGCGATACAAACGACGCAGGTTCAATTGATCCAACTCTTGTCTTCGTCTGTCTCTGTCTCTCTCTCTCTCTCTCTGTTTCTCTGTCTCTCTGTCTCTGTTTTTCTGTCCCTGTCTTTCCATGTCTCTTTCCACTTCTCTGAACCGTACTGTGCGAAACTAGTCCATCTCGGAGTTCCTATTGCTCACTAAACAGTTTACAATGCTACTACATTACGGTTTTGAATGAGGTAACATTGTAATTTTTCTCACCGTCTAATTCTATGGGTTAATGTATAGCCTAAATACTGTATAGCCTACAATGTAACTGTGGAGAAAGTGTCTTATGTCACATGATTCTGTTTTTAAACGCTCTGCAATGAAAACCATCACCACGGAGTGGACTACATGTATAATGCGACAGTAACTTGGAGAATAGATTATAATTATTATATAGGCCTATGACAATATAATGGTGACCATCAATGTGTAATATAGCCTGATAGTAATTGATATATTACTGATGAAAATCGGGAACCTTGTCTCGCGGAACCATAAATTATGTTCCTTTGGGTTTACCTATTGACAACATGCATACGAATTTGTAAACTGTACGTTTGTATTACTTTATGGTGGTGGTCAGTAAAGGAGATTGATTGATCGATTGATTGATTGATATACAGTTGACGCGTTAAGTAGATTGGGATGTAGGCTACTTCTAATTTGTTTTCGAAATGGAACTGAGAGGGAGCTATAATTATGTTGGGTCCTCAGGGTGTGGCAAATGCAATGTCAAAGGCACGCTCACGATTACCCTTTCTGGTCTCATTTATTTTAGACATCTACTCAAATTCCAAAGCGCGCCACAGATCATAAATATTATGTAGCAGAAAAACTGATGTTAGATGGGCGATGAAAACTTGGAATTAACGCAGAATTGTTACAGCAACATTAGAAGTTTGATGGACATAATTATCAATTACTATTTATAGCAGAATTAAAAGTTGGATAAGTGATGAAGTCATGGTATTTGTTCTCAATTACTGTTGCACAAGCAGAAGCTGGATGAGCAGCCAAGTGTTTTTAGTAGGCCCTATGAGTTGAAGTTGGATAAGATATGGACCTTTATTATTCCTTTGGAAGTATATAGAAGCTTGATGAGCGATAAAAACATGGTTAAATTGTTTCTAATAATGTTACGAGGCTGCACGTATTTGGATCCGGGTATGCAATGATTGTTTGATGGCTACACTGGTAACTGCTTTCATATGCAATTATATGTATGCATGGTAGCCTATACGGGCATTATAACCAGTGGGAGAAAGACAAAATATATACACATACTTAAAAGAGTTATGGAGAAGACAGAGAGGAGACGGATACAGCGACATATAAAGAGATTGCTTGCGATAGCGAGAGAGATATAAAGAGAGAGACAAGGAGATGAGAACAACACACACACACACACACACACACACACACACACACACAAACACACACAGAATTCAATAGTTAGGGAGACAGAAAAGGCATCGAAATGCGACACATGGTAATACAGGGAAGAGGAGATAGAAAGACAGAGAGAGATACAGAAAGAGAAACAGGTTATAGTGCGATGTCAACGGTATAATCTAAACGCAACATCTGACACGTGAACATTCCATGTAATCGATTCTTAAATTCCCTTGATGAGCTTGTCGAGATTCGAAATTGACAATGACAGATACGCGGACTATGTTGACAGGTTCGCTGATAACGACGTCTGCCGAAACCATGCCCTTCGGGATTCCGAGTTGGAGTCAATGTAACAAGAGACTTTTATTTATACAGCGCCTTATGCACAGTCACAGCATGCCTGGCATGTATGTACAATGCTGTACATGTGTGTGAATGGCGAACAAAACAAGTGCGACTTAATGTGACCAGATAACATAGGCCAACCTTCAGCGAAATTTCCGCTTCTTTTTTCTTATTCTTTGCCGTGTCTGCCATGTCATGCAGGGCCGTGTTTAAGGTTATTCGAGTGTCGGTGCAAAGTGTTACAGCAGGGGCAGAGTGCCGTTCGGCAGTTTTACAAGATTAGTCATTTACAAAAATCCGCTGTTCAATAGGCTATCCTACGTGGTTTGTTGGCTGTGGCGGGTGAGTAAGCAATCACACAATGTCGGTGAACTTAGTGAAATTAATGTTTTCTTACACTTACTGATTTTACAAAAGGTTTAAGTAACACTGAGACTCGCAAAAGATATATTTGGCCAATGGTAACAAAACTCTCGGCTCAAGGGCACTCGGTGCACCGCACCGAATGGACCTATGTTAAACACGGCCCTGATGTCATGCCTTTACAGTCATGTGTCGTTCTTCCTGTCTCTGTCTCTGACTATGAATCTATGTATGCGTGTCTCTGCCTCTGTCTATGTATGTCTCTATCTCTGTCACTGTCTCTCTGCCTCTGTCTGTGTGTCTGTCTGTCTGTCTGTCTGTCTCTCCCTCTCTCTCACACAATCCTGCAGTTGGTGGCGATTTATAAATATTGAGCTATGCTATTTGCGGACCGAGAGAATTGCAATAATCGAGGAGAGGCGTTCCATTCAAGTGCCTACTTTTATACTAGTTGAATAATGTATGTGATATGTATTTGTAGTTACGAACGGAAGTACGCGTAGGCTACATGTATGTACGTAAAGTATGTAATACATACCTTACGTACATACTATGTATGTATGTATGAATGTATTTATTTATGTATGTATGTATGTATGTATGTATGTATGTATGTATGTATGTATGTATGTATGTATGTATGTATGTATGTATGTATGTATGTATGTATGTATGTATGTATGTATGTATGTATGTATGTATGTATGTATGTATGTATGTATGTATGTATGTATGTATGTATGTATGTATGTATGTATGTATGTATGTATGTACGTAAGGTATGTATGTATGTGTGTATGTATGTATGTATGTATGTATGTATGCATGTATGTATGTATGTATGTATGTATGTATGTACGTAAGGTATGTATGTATGTGTGTATGTATGTATGTATGTACGTATGTACGTAAGGTAGGCATGTATGCATCTATGTATGTATGTACGTATGTACGTAAGGTAGGCATGTATGCATCTATGTATGTATGCATGTACGTATGCGCGTATGCATGCATGTATGTATGTATGTATGTATGTATGTATGTATGTATGTATGTATGTATGTATGTATGCATGTATGTATGTATGTATGTATGTATGTATGCATGTATGTATGTATGTATGTATGTATGTATGTATGTATGTACGTAAGGTATGTATGTATGCGTGTGTATGTATGTATGTATGTACGTATGTACGTAAGGTAGGCATGTATGCATCTATGTATGTATGTACGTATTACGTAAGGTAGGCATGTATGCATCTATGTATGTATGCCCGTACGTACGCGCGTATGCATGCATGTATGTATGTATGTATGTATGTATGTATGTATGTATGTATGTATGTATGTACGTATTTACGTAAGGTAGGCATGTATGCATCTATGTATGTATGTACGTATGTACGTATTGTAGGCATGTATGCATCTATGCATCTATGCATGTAGGCCCTACGTATGCACGTATGCATGTATGCATGTACGTATGTATGTATGCATGTATGTATGTATGTATGTATGTGTGTATGTATGTATGTATGTATGTATGTATGTATGTATTTATGTATGTATGTATGTATGTATGTATGTATGTATGTATGTGTGTGTATGTATGTATGTATGTATGTATGTATGTATTTATGTATGTATGCATGTATGTATGTATGTATGTATGTATGCATGTATGTATGTATGTATGTATGTATGTATGTGTGTGTATGTATGTATGTATGTATGTATGTATTTATGTATGTATGCATGTATGTATGTATGTATGTATGTATGCATGTATGTATGTATGTGTGTATGTATGTATGTACGTATTTACGTAAGGTAGGCATGTATGCATCTATGCATGTAGGCCCTACGTATGCACGTATGCATGTATGCATGTATGCATGTACGTATGTATGTATGCATGTATGTATGTATGTATGTATGTATGTGTGTATGTATGTATGTATGTATGTATGTATGTATTTATGTATGTATGTATGTATGTATGTATGTATGTGTGTGTATGTATGTATGTATGTATGTATGTATGTATGTATGTATGTATGCATGTATGTATGTACGTATGTATGTATGTATGTATGTATGTATGTATGTATGTATGTATGTATGTATGTATGTATGTATGTATGTATGTAACTATGTATGCATGTAACTATGTATGCATGTATAGTGTAGTTATGCAAGCATGCGTGCAAGAATGCACACCTAGATCAGTTAGATGTTTTGGGAGCACATTATTCTTAATGAAAAAGCTTTCAGCTGTCCGTCTGTCTTCTTGATAAATTGATTCTGCTACGCAATCCAACGACACAACATATTATTATTTTGCTGTGATGGGAGAGACTTTCACTTGTGACAGAAATCGAGGGAAACGCCGTTTATTGCTTCACTTACTGTTGAGCTTCAATAACAGAGACATTTTTATGGCTTATGTTTTTTGTTCACCTGTCTTCATGTTTGTATGTCTGTCTATCCTTTTATTTATCTCTGTTTCTGTTTGTTGATGCGGCTGTCCGTATGACCGTGCGACGTGCGTGTCTATATTTCAATCTTTCGGTTTCCTTGTTAATTTCTCTACTGGGTAAAGGCTTTGATTATGAATTTAAGCTGATTATTATGACGGATAATTATTATATTAATAATGTAGGCTTAGATTTAGGCTATACTATTAGATAAAAGAAGAATATTAGATGAAATAAGAATATCAGATAAAAAAAAAGAATCGAAGAAATTGGATTCGGTTGGGTTATATCATTAGTTCATGAACTTCAGGTTACACTTCATAACAATCAATTTTTTCAAATTTGTCAAAATTCAGTTTCAAGTATACTTTACTGTTCACGAATCTTGAACGAAGAACAATTTAGCACAATATAATATTATGTAATCATTGACACCAGGAACCCCAATACAAAGGAAAAAACTGCTCGGCTAACGGTCGTCTAAATACACATAATAATATCAGATCATTGGAGCGACATTTGAAACAGAATGATATTCCTTTAGCCTGCACCTGACTTTATTGGATTAATTTAAATTATTTATTTTTATTTATTTATCCATTTCTACAGCGCCCCTTCAAGCTCTCTACTCGGGGCGCTCCCGACTACAGCGCGGACACTGCATCGGAGTTTCACGCCGTAGCGCCCAAGCAATTGCGAGTGAAGGACTTGCTCACGGTCCCTACGCGACTTGAGGTGGATTCGAACCTCAAACCTTCCGGTTTCAAGGCAACGACGCCACCACTACACCACCGCGCCCCACATTAAATTAGGTAACTCTTGGTTGTCCAGTGACTGCCCTTGGCCTAAGGACAACGGGGATTCAAAAATGAAACAAACCAAAGGACTCTTTGGCTATGCTTCCCCCATTCGTGTGATTTGACGATGCGACTCTTCCTCTTTCTGTGTAATAATTACAGTCGAGCGCACATGTCGTTCTGCCTACCACATGCCTCTCTTCTTTACAACACCGTCTCTTTGACTGCTTCTGTCTGATTCCTCTTTTAAAAATGGTTTCATTTAGTCTAATATACAGGGTGGGCCAAAAAAAATGACCCCCCCTAGGTTTTTTGCCAATATCTTGGCCAGAAGTTAGAATTTCCAAATGAAATTTTACAGGCTTAAAGACAATTCATATTTACACATGATGGTCAGATTTCATAAAAATATTTAAAACACAACAAAAGTTACACCAGTTTTAGTGAAGCCACCCCCCGTTTTTTGACGATTCAAAAACGAAAAGCAAAAAAATTAGGTTTTTTGCCAATATCTTGGCCATAAATATGAACTTTGAAATGAAATTTTATAGGCTCAAAGACAATTCATATTTACACATGATGGTCAGATTTCATCAAAATATTTCAAACAGAACAAAAGTTATACCACTTTTAGTGAGACCACCCACCGTTTTTTGACAATTCAAAAACATGACGCCGCAAAAAGCAACAAAAAGTCATAATATTAGGTTATATCTCACGTAATTGTGAACAAACTTCACATTTCCAGATAGCATAATTATCGTCACTGTTGTTCATAAAATAAGCGGGGAACCAGCGTTGATGCACGTCACACGGTGACGTCATTCAAGAGGAAGACGATCAAGTTGGTAAATAAAGAGTTTTTCAACCAATAATTTCTTATCAAAGCAGTTAAATAAAAATGTAAAAATCAAAATGGGCAAGGTTTCAATGACAGACAGAATGCGTATTCAGACTCTTCATGAGCAGGGTCTTGGAGCAAAGGCTATAATAACCGCTTACTCTGATAAACAGTGGAACTTGTGTACCGTTAAAAGAATATGCCGCCGCGTTGCTGAAACGGGGTCGGCTCTCGAACGCCGTAAAGGTAGCGGAAGGCCGAAATCTGCCCGCACTCCCACAAATATCCAGCTTGTTGACGAGCTTATCTGCTCCCAAGAAGACAACATCGGTAACCATTTAAGTACTCGGCAAATTTCAGCAGAGTTGAACATCAGTCGAACGTCTGTCAGAAGAATTGCCAAAGAAGATCTGAGTCTGACCGCTTTTCGTCGCGTCCCTGCGCAGGTCATTACAGATGCCGTGCGCGAAAAGAGACTGGAACGCTCCTCAGCGCTGCTTCGTCGCCTGAGGATTCGTGACACGAAGCGTGTTTTCTTCACGGACGAGAAGAACTTCTATCTGAATCCACCGATCAGCAACCAAAATAATCGTGTCTGGTCAAGCGGAAAGAAATCAGACGTGAGACCTGATCGACTGTTAATTGAACGAGAGAAGTTCGCTCCACACCTTATGGTGTCGGCTGGCGTTTGTTTTGGTGGCAAAGGTCGTCTGCATTTCGTGGATGAAAAAGCGAAGGTGAATGCTGCATATTACGTTGGTCGCCTCCTTCCGGAATTAATTTCAGATTGCAAGCGTCTGCTGCCATCGGGATTCATCTTTCAGCAAGACGGCGCACCAGCGCATACTGCTCGTCTCGCGCAAAACTGGCTTGATGCCAATTGTCCGGGATTTATTGAGAAGGACCAATGGCCTCCGAACTCTCCTGACTTGAACCCGATGGATTATCATGTGTGGGGAGCAATGCTCGAGAAATACCACAATCTTCGACCAAAACCAAAAACGTTAAGAGAATTGAAGGCCGCATTGGAGTTGGTATGGGAAGCCTTACCTCTGGAACCCATCAACCAGGCCATCAAGGGCTTTACGAAAAGACTCAGAGCATGTGTGGCTGCTGGTGGTGGACACATTGAGCACAAGTTGTAAAGCAGTAGCAAGCTTACACGATAAAATTCGTTTAAGATGTAGCTGAATAAAATCGTGTTTTTGCTACATTTTGTTGCGTTATATTTTTGAATCGTCAAAAAACGGTGGGTGGCCTCACTAAAAGTGATATAACTTTTGTTCTGTTTGAAATATTTTATGAAATCTGGCCACGATGTGTAAATATGAATTGTCTATAAGCCTGTAAAATTTCATTTGGAAATTCTTACTTTTGGTCAAGATATTGGCAAAAAACCTAGGGGGGGTCATTTTTTTTGGCCCACCCTGTATATATACAGTTATACGCACATATATATATATATATATGAAATTATGCATACTGTCTTTATATATAATCATATATTTATATTTGGGTGTATGTTATATATGTATGTATGTGTATGTATAGATGTATGCTTGTGTGTACGTATGTGTGCACACATAAATTCTCATGTGTATACTACGTGCGTATGTTCTGCACCAAGCTATCTTAGGTGCGCCCTTTCTCAGCCAGACGACCCCTAAGTAACATTTAAAACTACACGCCATACGCCATCGTCGCGACACGAAAACCCTTTCACCCACGAATAGCAATCACCCGCCCCTCCCTCCCCACCTCCCCACCAACCTCACCAACTCCACTCTTCAGACCATTGCACTAACCAACGGATAATTGGGTCATTTTGGTAGAATTTACTCGCTTACCAGTCTCGTCCACTTGCACCCGACAGTGGTTCTCTCGCCGACCGCCTAATGGGACATGACTTCACCCTCTCCCCGTCTCTCCCGTCTACCACAACTCCCATTGAGTTCGATCATTAAAAGACGAAGTAAACAGAAGGGAAGGTTACGCAGAGGTCCACGAGGGAGTGCAGGCAGCCAGACAAAGGGAAGGACACGTGGACGAGCGGAGGAAGGGACACGTTGACGATCGTATGTCATTAAAAGATATTGATTTCGCTAAGCGCTCGTTAGATACAGCGTGGTAGTAACTGTGCTGTCCAAGAAGAAATGGACCAAGAAACGGACAGAGAGAGATTTAAGACGGAATTCATTTGAATTGCATTGCACGAAATTAATCAAATTTTCTGGCGTTTAAGATCTTCATCAAATATAACGACTCATGAAATTAGTTAATTTGGAAGAATTAGACGAATCGAATAAGAAGAGGGATGTGATGCGATACGACACGTGATACTGTATCTCCCAATTTCTTTAATGGGTTATTGATATTTGTGATGTGATACGATGTGATGCAGCGATGTAATCAATAGCGTTATACGTATTAATTTGATGTGATGAACTGCCATGCTACATGATATGAAGTTATACAATTTGACATCAGCCTAGCCCTAGGTTGTGAAACTACATTGACATAACTATATTGTGCATAGTTCTTACTCATTCTCCTCTCTGTCGTCACCTACTATTTGTATTCTTATTCTTACTAGGCCGAATTTTTATAGTGTGGCCAGTCAGTGGCGGCGCCAGGATTCCAGTTTTTTTGGGGGTGGGGGGCTGAATCCTCGTGGAGGAAATTTCCATTTTCATCCGCCAAAATTCTGACGATCTTTTTAGTCATTTGGTGGAAATAGTTCAGTTTTGCAGGTCCAAACGTCAAAACACCGGACGGATGGCCTTTTTTTAGTGGGCTTAGCCCTCGGGTGGCCTTTTTTGGGGGGGCTTAGCCCCCATAGCCCCCTGTCGCCGTCACTGTGGCCAGTTATTGTATTCGACCGAATAGTAAAATATCCCATTCGGTACAGAACTGTACAGTTGAGATGTGATACAATGAAATATCAGAACCTAAACATTCTTTTCTGTATTAAATTTTGTCTTGTTTGATCCAACCTCATTAAAGGGATCGCATTGCAATCGCATAGCTTCAGCCCATCATAGATACGGTGACTGGTTAGCGGCCCATTGGGATCCATGGACAAGTCGTCCTTCGAGGAACCGACGCGCATTTCATGCTTGATACCTTTCTCTATTATGATGATATTGAGAGAAAGTCATAGTAGTATAATTAATTCTTCTTATCTGCTGCGACTAAGGCGGCACATATTTCAGAACGGTAAGGATTTTGTGTACGCAGAACACGGTGGACGTTTTCTAACATGGCTAATGTACGTCTGAACACTCCGAGTGAAGAACAGTAGTGTCTAAGTTCTGTCGTAGGGCGAAAATAGGAAATCGGTTACATCATGCGAAGTCGATTCCGGAAAAGTATCTTCCTTCATTCGTATTCCATGCACCGAGTTCCATCTAAACCCAACATCGATGTCCGTTCGCATAATCCATTGATTTACTAAACACCGGTTTCGTCGGCAGCAGATCCCTCACCCACCCACCCCCACTCACCCCAACGGCGGACCAGGGCCAACCGATCAGGGCTGAGTGACGGCGGAGTGACCGAGGATTGACCAGCGGATGACCGGAGAGTAATTAGACGACTGTAGCAGGCGTTGGTTTTGCTCAATCACCGAGGAATGAAATGTGCGATGGACCGATCACTGCGTTCACGAAGCGTGTCACGAAAATCCTTAAATAAATGACTTCGAGGAACGAAAACCGTTTAGAGTAAAATTGCTTTCTTCGATCAGCTGCTGCTGAGGTCCAGTGATGAGAATTTTGAAATACGGTTAGAGTTCGAATCGCGAAGAGAAATATCTAGGCCCTATTTCTGACAAATATTTTTGGTCGCGGTATCAATTTGCCCTTATCCCAACACGCACAGCGTCGTAAAATCGTGTTTTTTATGACTCAAACAATTTCTATTTATAAGCGTCTAATGTAGCATCATTGCTTATATACCTGACCGAACATATTTTCCGCCATTTTGATCGCTCATCCAGCTTCTATTTTTACGTCAGCAATTTAGCAACAGAGCAATTTTTTATCGCTGATCAATAGCTTTTGCTATTGATCTAAACTATGCTCGTCCTACTTCTATCGTTACTGCAATGATTCAGTATTAAGCCTAACCCCATGATTCCACTGCTCATCCAACTTCTATTTTTATATACTATTAATTTTAAGAAGTGCTGCATGCATTGGGTTTTGGCATAACGTGCCCACGGTATTTTATTTATCGACTTCGTTTTCTTAGCCTCGGCAATTTCTCTCGCATACATAAAATTATCTTTAAGACCTGAAACCTCAAGACGGCGATGATAACCTTTGGTCTCAAAGCAAAGACCAATACCAGTCTGTTATCTGTTATCCACCGATCCAAACGCAATGTCGTCCATGCCATCATTTTCCATAGCCTTCAAAGCACACAAGCGCAATCAATCAGTCTAATGTTGGCAGTAATGTAAATGTAATGTAATGACGACAATTTCTATGGCACCATAACACAACCATGCTGCTACAAGGGCGTGAGTCATAAGCCGTCATCGAATTGTTATTTTAACGTGTATCTCCAAAGACGATCATAGTTTGTGTATTGGCCTAGAATGTCAAGGCGCCTGCGAGGCACGCAGCACTGACCGACGTCTTTGACGCTAACTAGGCTTTCATGTTACAAATGCCGAAGGATATTTCCATCTTTAGCAGACTACAGCAGAGATCACCGACTTATCAAGCGTGCTCACTTCCACTTCTTTTCTGCTTGTTTGCGGATTATTGGCGATGCGAAAATTGCCCATTCTACCGACAAAGATTCGTCGCAGTAATCACGCAACGAATCCTTTGAAAACTATGAGATTTTCCGCTCTGTTCAAACTAGAAATGAACGTGCAAGCCGATCAAGGAAAATGGATTTCCGTTCATGCAGCCTAAGCCTTATTTACCAAGGTTTCTGCCAATTTGCACGCAGGAACCAACAGAGGCTCACGCGGAATAACTTGCAAACGCTGAGCAATGTGACATCAATTCCCATTATTAGTATTTTTCATGATTGCAACTTTTACATTGCAAGAATTCCTATAATCAATCTGGTCGATCAAGCTTCTGTTTAAACAAGAAATCTTTTAATCACTTGAATCTTTTAACCAATTTAGGCAGCAATAATTTTTCATCAATACGGCTTTTATTTAATAAAAATATTGCTCAACAATAAAGTTTCAATTCCAGCGAGATTGTTTTCGTAAAAAAATCGCTCTGTTATTGAAGCAAAACATATTTTCATCAGCACGACCTCTTATATATATATATATATATATATATATATATATATATATATATATATATATATATATATATATATATAGGCCTACATAAATAAAGAGAAGATTCTGTGTGTCTGTCTGTCTGTCTGTCTGTCTGTATGTCTGTCTGTATGATGGGGATGCATTTCGACAGTTTAGCACCTTTTCGGGGAACGGACATTTCCCCCCTGGACATTTCCCCCTCCGGACATTTCCCCCCCGGACATTTCCCCCCTGGACGTTTCCCCTTACCCTAGGACATTTCCCCCCCGCGTATGCGGAAACCATTGCTTTTGTCGTCTTCAACAATTTAAGCCAGAATATTTTCATCAATCCAGTTCCAATTTAAACCAGAATATTTTCATCAATCCAGCTCCAATTTAAACCAGAATATTTTCATCAATCCAGCTTCCATTTAAGCAAAAATATTTTCATCAATCCAGTTCCAATTTAAGCAAGAATATTTTCATCAATCCAGCTCCAATTTAAACCAGAATATTTTCATCAATCCAGCTTCAATTTAAGCAAGAATATTTTCATCAATCCAGCTCCAATTTAAACCAGAATATTTTCATCAATCCAGCTTCCATTTAAGCAAAAATATTTTCATCAATCCAGTTCCAATTTAAGCAAGAATATTTTCATCAATCCAGCTCCAATTTAAACCAGAATATTTTCATCAATCCAGCTTCAATTTAAGCAAGAATATTTTCATCAATCCAGCTTCCATTTAAGCAAAAATATTTTCATCAATCCAGTTCCAAGTTAAGCAAGAATATTTTCATCAATCCAGCTCCAATTTAAACCAGAATATTTTCATCAATCCAGCTTCAATTTAAGCAAGAATATTTTCATCAATCCAGCTCCAATTTAAACCAGAATATTTTCATCAATCCAGCTTCCATTTAAGCAAAAATATTTTCATCAATCCAGTTCCAATTTAAGCAAGAATATTTTCATCAATCCAGCTCCAATTTAAACCAGAATATTTTCATCAATCCAGCTTCAATTTAAGCAAGAATATTTTCATCAATCCAGTTCCAATTTAAGCAAGAATATTTTCATCAATCCAGCTCCAATTTAAGCAAGAATATTTTCATCAATCCAGCTCCAATTTAAGCAAGAATATTTTCATCAATCCAGCTTCCATTTAAGTAATATGTTTGTGCGTTTTAAACGCATAGCTATTAAAGTGGATTCCCTAGCATTTACTTCAAAGGAATCGTTGTAAAAGTTTCAGATTTAATGATACGGGCCTAGGCGTAGGTCTAGAACTCAGGGTAGGACTTGTATGGTCATTTGAGGTGGTATGCACAGAGGGGGGGAATGTCCGGGGGGGAAATGTCCTAGTCGAAATCAGGGGGGAAACGTCCAGGGGGGAAATGTCCAGGGGGGGAATTGTCCGGGGGGGAAATGTCCAGGGGGGAAATGTCCTACACTCCACCTTTTCACACTCCAAACCTTCACTACTGTGTCCGTCTCGGCATTGGACGCGTAGTAGAGGGGTTCGCGAATCTCTGCCACCATGGGGGCCAGGGTGGGAGGGCAAAAACTTTCATTTTCTCTGTTGGACCTTGCCCTCTCAGGCTTATGACAGCACTTTTCTTTCGGGGCCCCATACGTAATACGTATACAAGCAGCGGTTCACACCGTTTTAGAGGTGTTTAAGGAAAGCGCCTTTGCCAGTACGTATTCGGGTCCCATACGTATAAAAGCAGCGCCTGACACCGTTTTAGAGGTGTTTAAGGTCACCGCTTTTCTCAGTCCGGATTTCACGGGACGTGTACCGTTGGAGGTCAGGGGTGGAGAGGTGTGGTGGAGGAGGATTGGGGAGGGGTGTGAGGGTGGATGGGGGTGGAGGGGTGGGGGCGGTGGGGCGGAGTAGGGTGTTGAGGTCGGGGTGGTAGGGTTAGTGCGGGGGTGGAAATGGGAGGGGTCGAGTGGGTGGAGGAGGTATGGAGGAATGGGGCGGTGGGAGGGGGCGGAGTGGAAGGGGTGGGGTGGACGGGGGTGGGGGTTCGAGGGGTGGTGGGCGGTGATATGGGGCAGAGTGGGGTTGGGGTCGTGGGAGTTGAGGAGGTTGAGGGGTGGGCGTTGGGGTTTGGGGTGAGGTTTGGGGTGGGTGGCATGGTAGTGAGGGGGTGGGTGGTAGCGCCACTGGCGTGTGGGGTGGGGCTGGGACGAGGAAATTTTCCCGAAAAATAAAATTTCTCTGGTGGCGTACCCGTGGATGTCGGGATGTGGTGGGTGTAGTGTGGGGGAGTTGTGGCCGGAGCGGGTTGAATCCTAAATTTTCCAGGCAACGCTGGGTACCCCAGCTAGTATATATATACATGTACACATATATATATATATATATATATATATATATATATATATATAAAGAGAGAAAGAGACAGACAGACAGTGACAGAGACGGAGAGACATAGAGAGATAGAAAAAGAGACAGACAGAGAGTCAGAGACAGAGAAAGACAGTTAGAGAGGGAGCCAGGAAGACGGACATACAGTGACAGATAGAAACAGGGGGACACAGTGAAACAGAGACAGGGACTAAATTTCCCTCTGGCACAAGTTGGATCAGGCTACTTACTCCCCCCCAGGGGGCAAACCCTGATGTTGCGAATGTGATGGAAGTGCATGGAGATACATGTATACACGACATTGTATATTTATTCAATCACTAGATGGCAGAGGCGTTGCTTTTCAAGCTGCTATGGTGTTTCGCTTTTGTTTTAAATAGCATCTTGCAAATCTATTCAAACAGGGAATTTTGTAACCATTCCATATTCAATTAAAGCAAGTAATTATTTTTGATCAATACAGATCTATGTGCTGAAGTCTGATTTTTTTACACAAATCCCAGCATATATTTATGGAAGATTCTTTAATCAATCCCACTTCAGTTAACTAAGGACCCTAAATTCCTAAAAGCAAAAATTCAATTCACCATTAAGTTCAACTTCCAGTTTAGTTTGCTCTGTTGCTTGTATGGTAACTATTCATGTTTTTTCCACAGGAGGTTCTTGCATTGCGATATAAAATGAAATTTTTGCAAAAATGTTGTGCAACATAAATTAAACATGAATGGCCTAGTAGGCATCAATGCGATATCTCAGAAACTATCTTGCACAAAATTACACACGAAAAGCTTTCCTCCACTGTGGATTTTCAACTGCTTTTCCAGATTACCTCTCGCCCCTAATATCTTGTCGCAGAAAGTGCACTCATCTAGTTGTCTTAGGAAGTGAGTTCTTGCATGACAATAAAGTACACATATACTCATATCCAAATACTGTTAAGAATATATTGCACCAGTAAAGTATTCATCCAGAGTGAATTTTTACGCGTTTTCACAGAAAAGCATCAACTTTCAATGGTCTTTCCCCGGTGTATGTTCTTGC
Source organism: Lumbricus terrestris (assembly GCA_949752735.1). Lineage (NCBI taxonomy): Eukaryota > Metazoa > Annelida > Clitellata > Crassiclitellata > Lumbricidae > Lumbricus > Lumbricus terrestris. The sequence goes on from OX457046.1 coordinate 8,153,165, forward strand.
ATGAATTCTCAATGTACTACTATCTCGAAATACTTTGTGGCATAAAGCACACATGTAGGGTTTATCTTCATTATGGAATCTTGTCTAGCTTCCGAGATTAACTTTCTGCAAAGATAAATGATCACATAAATTACATCAGAATGGCATTTCTCTACCGCAGATTCTGCCATGTCTTTAGAGGTTAGCATTCTCTGCAAGGACATCATCATTTAGATTTCTTGAGCGTGGATTTTCTCCACGGTGGGTACTTGCATGCCTTTTCAGGCTAACATTCAATGCAAAGCCCTTGCAACATAAAATGCATTTGAATGGTTTTTCTCCACTGTGGATTCTTGCATGACTTTTCAAATTATTATTCTGTGCAAAGCCTTTGCCACACGAATTGCATTTGAATGGCTTTTCTCCACTGTGAGTTCTTCCATGGATTTTTAGATTAGCACTCTGGGTAAATGCTTTGCCACACGAATAACATTTAAATGACTTTACTCCACTGTGGATTCTTGCATGGATATTCAGATTAGAATAACGTGCAAAGTTTTTTCCACATAAATTGCATTTGAATGATTTCTCTCCAGAATGCGTTTTTGCATGACATTTCAGTGTTGTCATATGTCTAAACACCTTGTCGCATAAAATGCACAAGTAAGACTTCTCTCCAGTATGAATTCTTGTATGATATTCTAGATGAGATTTCTGCTGAAAGGCTTGACTACATAAATTGCATTTGATTGGCTTTTCTTCGCCATGGGTCATTGTATGTTTTTGCAGGGTCACATTGTGAGCTAATTTTGTATAGTGTATGTGGTCAGCTAAGGGGTGAGCGTACGAATAGACCAGCTCAAGGTCAGCTAATAGTTAAGCGTACGGACAGACAGACTTGCAGGTGGCAGACTGGCGGGAAAGTTGGCGCGGCTCGGCCGACCGTCGCCGGAGAGCGCGAGAGAGAGAAACAGACAGACAGACAGACAGACGGAGAGAGGCAGAGAGAAGGACAGAGCGGCAGGGGGAAGAGTGTACGCCCAGACAGTGAGATAAGTTGTTGAAGGAGTGCTAGTAGTGTAAGACGTTTTAGAGAACAGTGGAGTGTGTGTTGAAAACTTAAGAGAGCAGTAAGATATTAAGGTTGCGTTGCTGTCACAGAATTGAATCGCTTGTCGTCGTTGATGCATTGTTGTGTTATTTGCGAATATTAAAACGGAGAAGAAAATACAAGAAACAGATCTTGGTTGTAAGTGAACAAGTTAAGAACTTTAGAAACTTATACACTAGCCTTAGATACCGTCATACAGGGAATAGGTTAGGGCTAGGCTGCGCTACAGAACAGTAAGAAGAGACTGGAAGAAATCGTCAGTGAAGGAGGAACTTGACATTTGGTGATAGCGGTGGGATATCGAGTTCAAGCAACGGACGGTGGAATACGAAATCAAGCAACGGACGTCGGGATATTGTATCCAGGTTTACGAACGGTGAATTGCGAAGTCAAGCAACGAACGTTGGGATAGTCGTATGCAAGCTACGGACAGTGGATTTTTAAGCCTTACGAGACGCCGACCACACGGGAGAAGGAGAGTGAGCATCTGAACAACCGGAGAAGCAGTCCGAGCATCCGAACAACTGGTGAGAAGATACAACGGGCATACGAACGACACTACGACAACACAACGCCAGAGAGGTATACAAAACTCGCTCCTTGAATAAACAAGTAATTGAAATTACAGTCAACCAATTGCAGAAAGCATAGCCACTCCCTCGATTTTCTTCACGCAAATCAGTTGAAGTAAGAAAGTAAGATGGAGAAACTCACGGAACAAAAGCAAGCTAGTATAAAGAAGATGTCTTCTGATCGAATAATAAAATTATTAATCGAAGCCGGTCTAGACGTGGAAGAAATCGAAGAGATGTCAAGGGAAAATTTGATGAGAGCCCTAGCAGAGGTGTGGCTAAAGGAAGCTGAAGAGAAAGGTGCAATAGGTGGTGTTGAGGAGAAACCACAGGCTATGTCTATGGAGGCGTTGATGCAATTTATGATGATGAGGGAGGAACAACGGAGACAAGAGGAGAAAGAGAAAGAAGAACAACGGAGACAAGAGGAGAAAGAGAAAGAAGAACAACGGAGACAAGAGGAGAAAGAGAAAGAAGAACAACGGAGACGAGAGGATAAAGAGAAAGAGGAGCAGCGGAGACAAGAGGATAAAGAACGGAAACAAGAAGAGAAAGAGGAGCAACGGAGACGAGAAGATAAAGAGAAAGAGGAGCAACGGAGACGAGAAGAGAAAGAGGAGCAACGGAGACGAGAAGATAAAGAAAGAGTGGAAAAAGCAGAAAGGTTGAGGCAAGAAGAGATAGAGATACAGAAGCAGCAGTTCCAGCTTCAGTTAGAACAACTGAAAAGAGATCGTGACGAAGCAGAACAAAGAAGGATGGAACTAATGATAGAATACGAGAGAGCAAGGAAAAGTGATGGAGAAATACGAAAACAGCAGATTGAAGAGCAAAAGGCTCGCGAGGAAGACAAAGAAGCCATGCGTTTGGTAGAATTGGAAAGAGCCGAAGAGATTCGACAGGAAGAATTGAAAATGGAGAAAGAAAGTTTGGAAAAAGCGGAAAGAGAAAGGGAAGAACAAGTACAATTGGAACAAAAGAAACTCGCTTTGAAGGAAGCTCAGCTCCGAGAAATGGCTATAGAAAAGGAGGAACGCAGAAAGCAGTTAGAATTGTTACAGCAAAAGATAGAACAAGAAGAACTGCGTAGGGTAGAAGATCAAAATAGACTGAGGGAACGAAATGAAGACGAAAGAAGAAGCCGTGAAGAGTCAGAACGAAACAGGATTCGAGAAAGTGAGACAATGGTGTCCAAGATTAAAAAGATAGGTGATGCAATGAAACACGTGTTACCAAAGATGCCGTATGATATGATGGAGGTGCCATTATATTTTGAGACAGTTGAGAATGCATTCAACAGTTTTACGGTGGAAAAGCAGTTTTGGGTCAAATTGCTGTTGCCACTAATGACGCCAAGAGCGAGAACGGTGTTGAACCGATTGTCTTTTGATGATCTAGACGATTACGACATAGTGAAAGAACATTTACTGAAAGAATTCAAATTGACAGCGAGAGAATATCGATCACGATTTGGAGAAGCGAAGAAAACGGCAGAAGAGACATACACTATGTTTACAGCAAGATTGAAGAATCTGTTGAACTATTATGTCAGAAGTAGACGAGTGGGCAAAGACTATGAGAAGTTATTTGATCTGTTGGTGGCGGATAAGTTGAAAGAATGTCTACCACCGGGTCCACTACAGTTCGTACTAGCAAAAGAGGGTACTGAATGCTTCGAAGCTAGTAATGTTGCAGAACTCGCAGACATACACGTGAACAATCGAATTGGTCTAATGTTTCAAGACAAACCGAAATATGAAGCATGGGGTAATAGTTCGAAGCAACCCAGGTGGAATAGTAATAACAAAGAAACAGGAAACCAAGCCAGAAGTAATGAAGCAAGGAATGATGGTGCTCCTGGAAGACAGTTTAGTCAAGATAGAAGAGAATCAACGGGTGACAGACAAATATACAGTCGAATTCCAGTGATGGGACGCCAAGGAGAAAACAATGCAGCGTACAATTACAGGCGGGAGAGCACTGAACAGAGAGGGATTGGTAAGAAACGTTGCCATAATTGTCAGTCAGACAAACATCTGATAAAGGATTGTCGAGTACCACCAAGAATGACAAATCTGAGAAATAGATTTACTCGAAGTGCAGAAAATCTCAGAGTAAATCAGATCCAAGTAATGAATGCACCGAATCAGCCGGAAGAACAAGACAACCGCGAAACGGAAGTGAAGTCAGTAATGAAGTGCACGCCTCAATTTGCTATACAGAGAGAAATAGTAAATTCTGCTCCCATCAAAGATACTGGTCGAGAAACTGAAAGCAAAGATGAGTGTCAACGTACAAAGAAGTCATTACTACAGCATGTCAATGTAGAGATACGTGGAAATGATGACAGTTGTCAGCCTGTGCAAGTCAAAGCGCTGATTGACTCTGGTACTGAGATTCCAGTAATCAATGAGGAATTGTTGAAAGGAGCGACAGTGGAAGAAATTGGTAGAGTACATTTGCAATGTGTGGCTGGAGAACCCATTCCAGCTAAGTTGGTGAAAATCGAAGTGCGGATGAGTTGTCATAACGAAGGAGGAGATCTGAAAGACAAGGGAGTAAATATCGCACCATATTTAACCTTGGTGTGTGCCAGCATTCCGGCAGTCTTGTGCAAAGATAACAAAGAAAAGTTCTTGCTGCATCCAGAGATAATCGCAGAACTGAAAGAGGTTCCACCAGTGAGTGTATTGCAAGGAGAATTGCAAGCGAATGTGACTACAAGAGCACAGAGTCGGAGAAGAGAAGTGGAAGAAGGAGAAGAGGAAAAGTCAAATGAAAGTTTGCTAGATGAGGACACCGAAAGCGATGATGAACAAAGCGTTCAAGAAGAAGAAGAAGGAGTAACATCCGGGAACAATGAAATTGAAGAAGAGATGGTTGCATGTGAGCGTGATGATTATGATGATTTTGGGAGTGATGGTGAAATGGACACGAGTATGAGAGATTTGTTTGCCGAGAACACAAGTGATGAAAGACAATTGGCAGACGCAAAGAAGTTTGAAGAGCAACAGAGAAATGACGAGTCACTGAGGTCGTGGTGGAGGATAGCTGAAGACAAAGGATCAGAGTTTAGTGTGGTGAATGGTTTGATGTATAAGAAGCATCAAATGTTGGATCAGTTGGTGTATCAGTTGGTGTTGCCGAAGGAAAGAAGAATTCAGGTGATGGAATTGGCGCACGAGTCAGTATTTGGCGGACACTTGGGAGAAGAGAAGACAAGGGAACGTATCAAGTTGTCCTTTGTGTGGCCAAGAATGCGTAGAGATGTGGTGAAATTCTGCAAGTCCTGTGAGAAGTGTCAGTTGAAAGCACGAAGTTTGGTGATGGATCGAGTGCCGATTACACCAATACCAAGGGAGGATGTGCCGTTCAGAAGAATGACCATGGACGTCGTAGGACCAATCGAACCGACGTCAGCAGCAGGGCATAAGTATTGCCTGTGCATCGTGGACTCATGTACAAGATGGCCGACAATATTCTTGATGAAATCATTGACTGCTAAGGCTGTATGCGAAGCTTTGATGAAGCTGTTCATGGATGTGGGAGTTCCGTCAGTGATAACGAGTGATAGAGGGACGAATTTTACAGCCAGTCTAACAAGAGAATTTCTGAAACTGATGGGGTGTTGTCCTCGATTCGATTCGCCAGGACATCCAGAAGCGGCAGGATTGGTGGAGAGATGGAATCAAACGTTCAAGAAGATGATTCATCATGTCGTTGTGGAAAATCCGAGACAGTGGCATAAAATTATTCCATTTACAGTTTGGGCATTGAGAGAAGTGCCTAATGCAACTACCGGAGTGGCACCGTATCTACTAGTCTATGGAAAGTTGCCGAGAGGGCCACTAACCATTCTTAAAGAAAGCTGGACCAAAGAGATAAATCTACCACCGAACATTGGAGTGCAACCGGCAAAGTACCTGAAGAATTTAAGAGCAGACATGGAAAAGGCCTTGACATTCGCTGAGAGCTGTGCTGAAGAAAAGCAAAAACAATACGCCAGTCAATATAACAAAAGAGCAAAAGATAAAGAATTCGAACCAGGAGAAAACGTCATCGTGCTGTATCCAACGTCAACCAATAAATTGATCTCGCGATGGCATGGTCCATGCACGGTCTTGCAAAGAAGATCCAAATATTCGTATCTGGTGGACATGAACGAAAACGGTCGACGGATTATTCATGCTAACAAGATGAGGAAGTTCATTACAAGAACATTGTCTTGTGGTCTGATCGTGGAAGAAGATGACGAATTTGGATCAGTGGTAGAAATACCGCTGAAGGAAGACTATTCAGAGACAAAACAGAAGTCACTCCAATTGGATTACGAACAAATTGGACATCTGACGAGCGAACAGCAGAAACAATTACTTGATGTACTGAATCGATATGCAGACAGATTTTCAGATAAACCTGGACTATGTACATTAGTAGAACACGAAGTGGTGCTGAGACCAGACTTTCGAGAAAAGGAATTCATGGCATATCGAATACCACTAATATACCGAGCAGAAGTGGAAAAACAAATACAAGAGATGCTGAAAGAAAACATCATCCAACCATCGTCAAGCAGAATGGCAAGTCCACTTGTCATTGTCAAAAAGAAGGATGGATCCTTGAGATTGGCTTGTGACTACAGATACATTAACTCTTTTACTGAGAACTGCAGATATCCTATGCCAATCGTCAACGATGTCTTGAGCAAAGTCGGAAAATCCAAGTTCATTTCTGTTATGGACTGTCGCAGCGCATATTGGACTTGTCCTGTGAAAAAGAGTGACCAATGGAAGACTGCGTTTGTTACACATAATGGACTGTATGAATTTACGCGTGTTCCTTTTGGAATGATTAACTCTGGACGGACTTTTGTAAAAGCGATAAATATGATTTTGCAACCGATTCATGATTTTACTGAACCTTATGTTGATGACATTGCAGTGCATTCTAATGATTGGGACATTCATTTGAGACATTTGGAGTTATTTTTGAAACAAATAAGACTGCATAATGTAACATTGAACTTGAAGAAATGTGTGTTTGGTAAGAGTGAGGTGAAGTTCATCGGTCACCTTATAGGATCAGGGAAGAAGATGATGAATCCAGACAGGATTGACAGTTTAATTAATTTGAAGAAACCTGAAACCAGGAAGGAAGTGAAGCAAGTCTTAGGATTTTTTGGGTTTTACAGACAGTTTATTTGTAATTTTGCTGAAATTGCTAAACCATTGACAGACTTAACCAGCAAGAAAGTACCTGAGAACATTGTTTGGACTGATGCACATCAGAAAGCCTTTGATTCCCTTAAACAGATTGTCTTGTCAAATGTGATTCTATATATGTTTGAGGTTGGGAAACCATTTAATTTGTACTGTGATAGCAGTGATTTTGCTGTGGGAGCTGTTCTGTCTCAGGTGGACGAGGAAGGGATAGAACGTCCCGTTTCATTTATCAGTCAGAAGCTGACAGATACCCAGAGGAGATGGGCGACGATTGAGAAGGAAGCCTATGCAATCATATGGGCTTTAAACAAGTTGAAAGAAATTCTTATTGGTTCTAAAATCAATGTGTTTACAGACCATAATCCTTTAGTTTATTTGACTGAATCAATGTCGAAATCTGCTAAATTAGTCAGATGGTCTTTATCATTGCAAAATTTTGACATTCTATTGAACTATAAGAAAGGTAAATTGAATGTAGTAGCCGATTGTCTGTCTAGATTGTAGTGTAAGATATTTTATGATGTATTATGTTATGGACTATTTGCATTGTTTAGTTAAGATACGTTCGCTAATTTTTATAGATAATTAGCTCTCTTTAAAAGAAAGGAGGAAGGTAATGTGAGCTAATTTTGTATAGTGTATGTGGTCAGCTAAGGGGTGAGCGTACGAATAGACCAGCTCAAGGTCAGCTAATAGTTAAGCGTACGGACAGACAGACTTGCAGGTGGCAGACTGGCGGGAAAGTTGGCGCGGCTCGGCCGACCGTCGCCGGAGAGAGAGAAACAGACAGACAGACAGACAGACGGAGAGAGGCAGAGAGAAGGACAGAGCGGCAGGGGGAAGAGTGTACGCCCAGACAGTGAGATAAGTTGTTGAAGGAGTGCTAGTAGTGTAAGACGTTTTAGAGAACAGTGGAGTGTGTGTTGAAAACTTAAGAGAGCAGTAAGATATTAAGGTTGCGTTGCTGTCACAGAATTGAATCGCTTGTCGTCGTTGATGCATTGTTGTGTTATTTGCGAATATTAAAACGGAGAAGAAAATACAAGAAACAGATCTTGGTTGTAAGTGAACAAGTTAAGAACTTTAGAAACTTATACACTAGCCTTAGATACCGTCATACAGGGAATAGGTTAGGGCTAGGCTGCGCTACAGAACAGTAAGAAGAGACTGGAAGAAATCGTCAGTGAAGGAGGAACTTGACACACATTGTGTGCAAAGGTTTTGTCACACAATTTGCATTTGAATGTGAGTTCTTGTATGGCTTTTCAGGCTACAATTCTGTGCAAAGGATTTGCCACATAAATTGCATTTGAATGGCTTTTCTCCACTGTGGGTATATGCATGGATTTTCAGACGAGCACCCTGTGTAAATACTTTTCCACAAAGATTGCAGTTGTAGGGATTCTTGGGTTTTTCTTCAGAATGGGTTCTCGCATGAACATTCAGTACAGAATAACTGGCCAAATTTCCCCCCCGCAAATTGCACTTGTATCGCCTTCTTTCAGTAGGGGTTCCTTCACATGTCTTTTGATTCCATTTATTAGTGAATATTTTCGTTGACGATTTACATTTCTGCTCTTCTTGCCCATCATCTTTCTTTGCTTGCATCTTGTAATCTTCAGCACTGTCAACAGACCAAACCAAAAGTTGTCTTAGCAAGACTGCATGCACTCCACATAGAATTTGATTATGTCTAGATGACTAATTGTAAAATATTCTTGCCTAGGAATCTGAAACTTCAATGCAATTCTTCACCATTGTGCGCTAAATCTCATAAAGAGAGACAAGGGCTGTATAAAATGAAGACCGAGATTAAATGAGACATGAAGTAAGCTATAGAATGCCTAATGAATGAATGAATTTTGTTTATTGCACACAAAAGTCAAATGGTACAAATGTGAGTCAATAAAATACAGTGCAATAGGAGTAAGGAAAGGCTAATATAGCTTAGGCCTATACTACCCGGACCCCTCTTCCTTGACTATTTTCATGCATGCTATTATTTCACTTAACTAGAACATAACTGATGAAAGTACTAGTGATAAACGTAATATGAAAATTAAATAATAAAAATAATAGTAAATATAATAATACCAAGAAAATATTAGTGCAGCAGTAATGCAGTATATCAACTCAAACCACATTGATATAAAAGACACCAGAAAAATCATTATCAACAGCCTGTAAGGATACTGACATACAGAGTGCCTAGAAATCTGGACATAATCAAATTCTATGTAAAGTGAAGTCTTAATATATGGTTTAGCCTTATTAGATATATAAATTTATATAGAAATCAACACAAGATTGCTAACAAGGCCATGGTCACAAACTGCATGGAACTAAAAATAATAATGGCGTATCCAAATTTTGAGTCCCAGAAACGTTGGCTCTTCAACGCTATCGACATCTTGTGATTGACGACAAAATTAACGTGCAATACAATCAAGATTTGAAAATTTGGTGACTCTTCACTTTTTTGACAGCGCTTTCATCAAAAGAGTAGACTAGCCCGGGTCACAGGGCTAGCTTAAAACAAAATGTCCTTGGCTTAAAACGATGCAGCGATTTCTTTCGGATAGCCTACCCGGTAGCGCCAAAAAAAATCAATGAGAAATGGCGTATCCGTAAAAATCGGTTTTCAGGCGAACAACCAAAGCAGATGACCTTGAAGAAATAGGTAAGTAAGCGTCGACTCTAATTTTCAGTTGCAGACCGCATTCTGAGTTACAAACGACATTCTACATAAACATTCAGACTTGAATAATCAGACTGGGCCTATAGCCTAGGCATACCCCGAGTAGGCTAAACGGACATTATCCCTCAGGGCCCGTATGCACATAAGGGTTTAACTCTTGTATATGGCTTAAATCTGGCCTAATCAGGAATACTGGGTTATTTCCGTATGCACGGCTTGAGATTAGCGAACAAAACCAGGTATAACGTTATTCCAATTCCGAGGAAGGAGTACGCCGGCTATTCCCATTGTGAACAATAGACGGCCGACGTTAGCTGGACAGCGCGAACAATAGGCAGCCGTCGACATTTCCCTATGGCCCGTCTTTAGGTCTGAATCTGTTTACCCCACGCTGGCACCGACCGCATATAAATATCTTTCACGCATGCGCGCTCAGCTATAACCTATTGAATTGGGGGAAGAGCAAGCGTCATGCATCGTCGGGTGCAAGGAATGTGTAGATTAGTTATTCTCGTTGCTATTTTTTCACGTGCATACGGATACATTCCAAAGGCTATATCGGGAATTGCTAAGTCGAGTTTAGGCACTATATGTGATTACCTTATGCCGTGTCCTGTGCATACCAGCCCTGGACAATAGCCCCGGCCATTATCCTCCCGGGGAGGACATAGCATGCAAAAAACCGCTCTTCGCATTCTATCGTAAGCCTCCTTGAGAATTCTAACATGCGATATTTTTTGAAGAGAGCGCTCCGATTGCTTTGCTGGTCAAGTAATGGAACAGTAGGCCTAAGGTTGAGCACTATAGATGCAAAAGTGCTTTGGTTGCCTTGGAGCAGAGCTGTTCAACAGATGGACAGGCCTATACAGTGGCGTAGACAAGGGGTTTCAGAGGTTAAACCCCCATTGGCTTAGCAAAAACATTTACAGGTTATTTATCCACTTAAATAACAAAAACAAAGCAATTGTCTGTAGTAACAATTGTTTTTTCTTACTTTATTCCCTTTGTTCCTTTATTCCTTTTTTATTTACTGCAATACGAGTTGGTGTCAGGAAGGGCATCCAGTCAGGTCATAAACCTCCCAACTCCCTATCATAAATTCCTGGCTGCGCCACTGGGTCTGTCCTCGGGGACACATCCCAGTCGACAAAGGCGATTTGATACAACCTACGTATAATATACAGCGTCTCAAGTCAATCTAATTTTATAAGATATAATATGGTTGTTTATTGACATTCAATCTGACAGAACGATTACAGGTAGGCCTACAAATTATACGAAATACCAGTAGCCTACGGCCAGCTTCGCACCGAATCGCACGACACGCAGGTCGGCTACAACAGGTTCGGTAACTTAACACTAATGGCCTAAGTACTGGAACGCTCCTGATTCGGCCAAGCCAGGAGTGGGAGGGGCTAACTTATTTTCAGCAGATCCCGAGTCAAACAACACAACAGAAAGCGCCACTGGCAGCTAACAGAAAATTCAAATAAATTTCTGCTCTGAGCGAGGCTTGAACCCGGGTCGCGATAATAACTCTCAGTTTATCGACCAGCGCTCTCTCCGCTAAGCTACGGACACACACACACACCCACGCACCCACCCGCACACCCACCCACCCACACACACACACACACACGCACGCACGCATGCACGCACATACACACACGCACATACACACACACACACACACATATATATATATATATATATATATATATATATATATATATATATATATATATTATATATAATATATCATCATCTCCCAAAATATCTGACTAAAACCTTACTTCCTCCTCACTCAGCTTCCTCCCACCGTCCACTTCGCTCATCCAACAGACTTGACCTATTGGTTCCCCGGTCTAGAACTGCTATGGCTCAGTCTCGATCTTTTGTCTCAATTGGTCCTTCTCTCTGGAATTCTCTGTCTCCTTCTGTTCGCTCAACTCTTCTGTCTGTCAGTCTCTCCTCTGCTCTGTCTCTTCTCAAAACCTGCTTCTTCTCGCGGGGCCTTGCGCACTGGGAGCGCCTCTGAACGGTTTACCCTACTAGAGGCGCTTTATAAATGTTTAAATACAATACAATACAATAATATAATATATATATATATATAATATGTATAGCTTAGCTCTGACCACCTGCTTACTTCATCTGGTCATCTGGTGCCGTCAGCTCTTTGGAGCTCTGGCGACAGTCATGATGTATCCTCTCCATTGTCTCCTGTTCATTGTCGCCTCTCTTAGCTCTTCCAAGCTCATTCCAGACTTTTCCTGTACTTCATCCATCCACCTCTTCCTTGGTCTTCCGCGTCTTCTCCTTCCTTCACCGCATGCCGTCATCATCTCCTTTTCCAAACCGTTTGATCTCATCACGTGGCCGAAGTAGCTGAATTTCCGCCTGGTTGCTGTTTGTTGCAGTGTCTCCTCCCTCTCTATTCCGAGCTCCTCACGCACCGACTCGTTAGTTCTCTTTTCCATCCATGAGATCTTTAGCATCTTCCTCCAAATCCACATCTCACACGCGTTGATTTTCTTTTCCATTTCCTGAGTCTTCGTCCATGTCTCGCATCCATAAAGGACCACTGGAAAGATCAATGCTCTTACCAATCTTTTCTTTGTTTCCCTGCTCACATATTTATCCTTCCAAATCCTTCCCAGACCGTTCATTGCCGTTTTCCCCATTGTTACCCTTCGCCTTATTTCCATGTCACTTCTTCCCTCCTTCTCTATCATAGATCCCAGGAATGTGAAGCTTGAAACCACCTCTATCACTTCTCCATCCACCTCAAAGTTTTACTGTTTTCTTGGCAAGTAAATAAGGGGTGGTTTGCCATTGCCTTCCCCCCGTTTGCCATCCGTGCCCGTTCGTTCACCCTCCTTACGGAGAGGCTACTAACAGGTCGCACCACGAGAAGTTGGGCACGGTGGACTTTGATTCGCCAGCCCAGGTCGGTTCCGAGTCTACGCCCCAATTGGGGTCGGCGTTCGGGTCTCCTCCCTGCTCTAATCACGTTACTTACCTTCTTACTTACCTTCAATAAATCAACAGATATACCAGTTCCTCTGGACGCTCAGAATCTGATGCAAGAAACATATTTGCATGCTAGTATTCTGATTAGACTATTCTTGTTTTTGAACGTAGGCTACGTTTTTACTTACGAATAGGCCTATTGTTATTATTTTGTAACTTAGAATGCGGTCAGAAACAGAGAATATATTAAAGTTAATACTTAGCCTTACTTACTTACTTTGTTTGCAACATCAGTATTGTCGTCAGTCACCAGACGTCGCTAGCTCAACGGTTATTTTTATAACAAATTGAATATTGCATAGCAGGAACGCCATTTTCTCAAGGCGACACTACTGTTTTGGGTAAAATAATGTGTGACAACCCTCTTTATTTTGCGTTTCTGGAGATAATGTTTCATTCATTGCATTACTATTTAGGGTTATTGTTACTGACGTCTCGGTAGGAAGCAAACAGTATGGCGGTCACAGATACAAGCAGAATCATGCGCAGAATAGAGCGGCCTCAACTCCGGCGATCGATAGCCCAATGTTTCCGCGCGAAACATTGGGGTCCCGCTTCAGTCAGTGATGTTGTGTGAAGTAAGTAAGTAAGTGATGAAGGTATTTCTAGATCTGAAATAGAAGTCGGATTGATGAAAAAACGCTTAAGTAATGGAAGCTGGGTTAAACCGTAGTTTAGGCTGATAAATTATTTACGTTGTCGATATCCCGTAGTTTAGGCTGATAAATTAAGAAACACCACCAATCATGAATATAGCGCGTCATACAACGCGCTATTCCAATTTCCGAACATTCACCACCGGAAGTAGCAATATAAACTGAAAACGCGAGAAGAAAAAGTGCAGTATATAAATGGAAGCTGGATTGACGAAAAACGCAAGAGAAATGGAAGCTGAATGAAGACATTTTACAGGTGAAATGGAGTCTGAATTAACGAAGAAACGTGTAAGTAATGGAAGCTAGATGATGGTTTCTTTATATATGAAATAGAAGCTGGATTGACGAAAAAACGTGTAAGTAATGGAAGCTGGATGAGGGTTTCTTTATATATGAAATAGAAGCTGGATTGACGAAAAAACGTGTAAGTAATGGAATCTGGATGAAGGTTCTTCTACAGGTGAAACAGAAACTGGATTGACGAAAAACGCAAGAGAAATGGAAGCTGGATAAAGGCATTTTATAGTTGAAATGGAAGCTGGATAAAGGCATTTTTATAGTTGAAATGGAAGCTGGGTTGAACCTGGCGGTCCAGAAATTACTTGTATATACTTTTTGCAGCCTCGGATAATGTCCAAATAATTTATCAGCCTAAACTACGGTTTAACCGGAAGCTGGATGATGGTATTCTTATATTTGAAATAGAAGCTGGGCTGACGAAAATAACAGGCGAGAAACAGAAGCTGGGTTAATAAAAATATTATAGCTTAGATTGGAGCAGGATTGATGAAAATGTTGTTGATTAAATTAGAGCTGGATGGATAAGGATCTTCTTAATTAAATAGGAGCTGGATTGATTAAAATGTTTCCGATTAAATTGGAGCTGGATTGATGAGAAATAATCATTATTGAAACAGAAGTTGGATTCATAAAACAGCTGATGCAATTGAAAAAGCTGGACTTTTACTTACTTACTTATTTTTGCCTGCTGTCTTATTGCACACTTGCCGTGTCTTTTGACCATTGACTATTAAGCGGAAACATTGGGCTATCGATCGCCGGAGTTGAGACCGCTCTATTCTGCGTGTATCTGCGACCGCCATACTGTTTACTTCCTACCGAGACGTCAGTAACAATAACCCTATTTAGGGTTATATTCTATAATGACTCGGTAGCAAGTAACTTTTTTTTATAAATTTGATGAAAAATATTTCCTGACGAAATAGAAGTGGGATTTATCGAACAAATTCTTGCCTAAAGAGAAGCTGGATCGATTAAAAGGATTCTCGGCAAACTAGAAGTTGGATTTATTAAAGATAACAACGCTGCAACGTTAGTTCTTGGTGTCTACCGAGTCATTCTAGAACGTCTACCGAGTCATTATAGAACTCTACCATTTTAATTTAAAATAATTCATGTCATTTTAACACAATGTTTAGCTAACAAAATGTTTAGACTGACAAAAAACCACTGTACAAAAATGGCACGGATAAAATATAATGACGAAATGCCGCCTAACAAAATGTATGAACGAATAAATGTTGGTAAAATAGCACTTTAGCGTCGGAAATTATTTTCTATGCTTTCTAAAATATTCCATGGTTTACAGGTGTTTAGCATGAACGCCATGACATAAAGCACATGGCATTGTATTCTTCATAAGACAACGCCGCGCACAAAAGTCCAGCTTCCATTTCTGATCTAAAAATACCTTCATCCAGCTTCCATTTATTAAGCGTTCTCTCGTCAATCAAAGGTATTTTTAGATCAGAAATAGAAGCTGAATTGACGAGAAAATGCTGAAGTAATGGAAACTGGATGAAGGTTCCGTTATTGATGAAATAGAAGCTGGACTGACGCGAAAAGGCTTGGGAAATGGAAGCTGGATGAATGCATTTTCAGATCAGAAATGGAAGCTGGATTTATGAAAAGAACCATACACAAGTGGAACCTGGATGAAGGTATTTTTAGATCTGCAATGTTTGACACACTTTCAGTACTGCCGTTGTCGATACCGTACATGTGTATATAAATAATTTCCGACGCTAAAGTGCTATTTTACCTAAATGTTTAGTTTAGCAATTGATGAAATCAAAATCCACAGAAAGTGATTGTAAAAAAATATTTTCAAAGGTAGAAAGAATAGTTCCAATTTAGGAAGGAAGAAGACTAATATAAAGCTCAGGTAGAGTTCTATAATGACTCGGTAGACGTTCTAGAATAACTCGGTAGACACCAAGAACTAACGTTGCAGCGTGGTTATCTTTAATAAATCCAACTTCTAGTTTGCCGAGAATCCTTTTAATCGATCCAGCTTCTCTTTAGGCAAGAATTTGCTCGATAAATCCCGCTTCAGCAAATATTTTTCAGCCATTTTTCATTGAAAATTATTGTTCATCAATCCAGTTTCAGCATGGCTGCACTAACCCTAAAACTAACCCTAACCGACCCTCACGACGCCTAACCTGAGCCCTAACCGACCCTCACACAAAAAATCCCGCTTCAATTTCGTCAGAAGATATTTTTCATCAAATTTATAAAAAAAAGTTACTTGCTACCGAGTCATTATAGAATATAACCTAAAGCTCATAATCAGAGTCCGTGATGGACGCACAAACAGCAGTAACAGTGATCTCGGTAAAAGTGTATTTTAGCGTATTTTATTATTTCGAAATCGATACGGTGTATTTTAGCGTATTTTATTATTTAGCGTATGTATTTACACATTTCGTTGATGAAATCGTTGTAACGTGACAAACAGACAAAATTGAGTGATATTGGAAGCTGGATTGATGAAAACTTATGGATGAAATAGAAGCTGAATTGATGAAAAAACACTTAAGAAATGGAATGTGGATTAAGGTATCTAATGGCTGACGTAGCAGCTGGATGGACAAAAATAACGCTCGAGAAATGGAAGCGGAATTGATGAAAAGATTGCTTGAGAAATAGAAGTTGGATTGATGGAAATTATTTCCCTTCAATAGAAGCGGGTTGCTGAAACGATACTTAACCCTTTCGTCCCCAGTGACTCCAATTGGAGTCATTAGTGCAAATAATTTTTTTCCATAAGTTATTTCATATTCTGGTAACCATAATTAATTCATTATCAGCATTCATATAATGTTGAATTTTTCAAACAGGGTAGCATGACATTATCATCCTAGGTGGCACCACAATAATAGGCTCAACATGGCCTTGAGCAACAAATTTTTTAGAAACCTTTGGTAATCCTTTTTTCTATGAAATAAAAGATATCCAGTGGTAAGAAAATCATTTTGATGCTTTTATGTGTTTTAGCTAACAGAGGATATATTATGGTTTTTAATTAAAAACCACCGAGAAAAAGTGAGTTTTGTACATGACTCCATTTGGAGTCAATGGGTCTCAAAGGTTCAAAATATGTACGGCATTACATTTTTGTTGCTGCTTCTCTTTTCTTTTACCATTTTGACTCAACTGATTCGTTGACTTCAACATATACATCAACTTCAATGACAATAGGAGAGTAAAATGAACCGAGATGACCCAAGCTATGACCGATACTAAAAAGTGCGACCACTTCTCAACATGGTGAGAGATGCGTTCCTACAGCTTGAGCCCAAAGAAAAGATGAGCGTTGATGAGCAAATGATTCTATACAAGGGCAAGAATCCACTAAGGCAATACATTAGAAAGGAACCAGAGACATAGGGCTTCAAAGTTCTAGTTTGATGTGGTGTGAGGTGTGTAATTGGCCTCACATACGACTTCTTGGTGTATGAAGGGAAGAGTCTGAGTGTTGCAGGAAGAGCAATGAGGATCAGCTGACGTATACGTGTTGATGCTAATTCTGGTCTAGTTGTGGTACGATGGCTTGCAAACTCCTCTGTTCAGCTTTCATCAACCCACACCATGGGATTAGTTCATGGGAGGGGGGTTAGGGGCTAAGCTCCCAAGAACCCACAGACTTGACCCTGCATCAATAAGGACTCCCAAGGGTCCGGCGAATGGTAGCCTATGTGGGGGCAGTAGGAGAGCAGGAGGCCGAGACTAGTGAGAGGACTTCCACCAGCCACCCTCACACCAAACTAAGAAAACGAAGTCTGACAGTCTGTGGCAGTACCCAGGGGCGGATCCAATGGGCCAAACCGGCCATGGCCTCACATAATGACATTTACACAGAACGTGTACATTGTGTGTGTGTGCCGTGTGTGTGTGCGTTGTGTGTACTGAATGTGTGTGTTTGTGTGTGCGTTATGTGTGTATGTTGTGTGTATGTGTGTACTGAATGTGTGTGTGCGTTGTGTGTGTATGTGTATGCTGTATGTGTGTGTGCGTTGTGTGTGTATGTGCTGTGTGTGTGCATTGTGTGTGTATGCGTGTACTGTATATGTGTGTTTGTATGTGTGGGTGTGTTTCTGTGTGTGTTGTGTATGTGTGTGTTGTATGTGTGTGTGTGTTTTGTGTGTGTATGTGTGTACTGTATGTGTGATGTGCGTGTGTGCGTTGTGTGTGTATGTGCTGTGTGTGTGCGTTGTGTGTGTATGCGTGCACTGTATATGTGTGTTTGTATGTGTGGGTGTTTGTGTGTGCGTTGTGTATGTGTGTGCGTATGTGTGGGAGCGCGTGTTATGTCAAGCGAATTATATGTTCGTTTTCGAAATTGAGACATTGAGTCCCATAGACGCCAAATGGAGTCATACCCAAAAATGTATAAAAAAATTAATTTTTTATTAAAATTTTATTTTTTATGTTTTATACTAGTTATGTCATTGATTAGAAATAACTGAACAACATATTTTTTTAATGATCAGAATTAAATTGGGAACGAAAGGTTAATTAAATGAGAGCTTGATTGATGGGAAATACTTGTTAATATTTAAATAGAATTTGGATTGATGAAAAAATAATTCTTGCTGCAACAGAAGCTGGATTAACGAATGATACATTCCAAGGTAGAAGTCGGATTGATGAAAATACCTGCGGAAGTTCGAAAGCGTATCCAAATAATAAAATACGCTATTTATTTTGAGCTAACCTGTCTTCAATAAAATACGCTAAAATACACTTTTACCGTGATCTCATTGCGTGTTTGTGAGACATTGCAAAAGTTCTTACAATATGTTGTATCGATAATGTACAAACACTAGTGACTAGCCTATTAACATGTTTATTCAGAATTGCAGCAGAAGACCTACTAGAACTTTTATAGCTTACGCAGTCAAATAACAGTTTAAGTAGTCAGATTTTGCCAGGGCTGTTTTTAAGGAATTTTTAGTACTGCACAATTATTTAACAATTATTTTCATCAATCCTTTCCTTTAAATCATCCATGGTGAATTACTTCCAATCGGAGGACAATGACCTTTTTACTAGCTTCTACAACTGCACATTTTGTGTACAACTTCACGTTAAAAAGCCCTAGATTTTGCTTAATCACAGGTTTGTGCCATCGAAAATGTTTTTGCTACAATCACTTTCCTGTCTATTTTTTAAAGATAATCTATTATTATTAAAACGAGCAGTTATTTACCCATTTTATGCTTAGAAATTTTTTCCGTGACATGTTGTCAATGATATTTTGTTGCTTATACCATTTCCTCATGAAACTGGTATATAAACATGTTTTTTGAGCAAATTTTATTTTGTAGATTATTCGGTACTTGTGGGTTTGACGACCCCACAGGAATATAAATTCGATGAAAGAACTAACATTGCTGCGTTATCTTTAATAAATCCAACTTCTAGTTTGTCCAGAACCCTTTTAATCGATCCAGCTTCTGCTTCGACAAGAATTTGTTTGATAAATCCCGTTTCTATTTTATCAGTAAATATTTTTCATTAATTTTTCATTGAAAATTGTTCTTCATCAATCCAGCTTCAATTTCAGCAGAATGACTGCACTAACCCTGAAACTAACCCTAACTGACCCTCACGACGCCTAACCTGAGCCCTAACCGACCCTCATGCAATAAATCTCGCTTCTATTTCGTAAGGAAATATTTTTCATCGAATTTATATTTCTGTGGGGTCGTCAAACCCACAAGTACCGATTATTCTCTCATTGCAGGATTTTTATTTTTAACCAAGCCAACTTCTACCTTAGGAAAAGTCCTCAGTGATCAGGTTTATATTTTCGCGTATACATTTGTTTCAGTTCCCGCTAATATTTAGGCAGCAATTATTTTTGCATCAATACAAATATTAATTTAAATTGAAAATTATTGTTCATCAATCCAGCTTCGATCTCAAATGGTTTTAATTAATTTCGCATTTATATATTTAACAATTATTTTCATCAATCCGACTTCTACTTAGCAAGGATTCTTTTTGTCAGTCCGATTTGCATTCAACCAACTCATGCAATAGTGAGTAATTTACGTAATTAAAATACAAGTTTACTCATGTTTATTTTTATATAGAAATTGTTTGTTAAAAAGGAATTGGCTAACTGTATGCCTTATTAGCAATCTTTCTACTTCTAATAGGCATACAACTGCTGCTCTACCATTTTTCACAATAACTTGATCTTTTGATATCCCCTCTAAACAACCTGAGTTTCGGTCTTTATTGTGTTGCGTTCTTGTTGGGTCTCCCTAGCTCGGCTTGTGTGCGCAAAAGCAGGGCTTAAAGTGTGACTGGATGGTCATGGACCGCGTCCATGCACTTATTTTAAAATCTGAAAGCCGTCCTGCCACTTATTCGCCAGCACAGACTGAAAAGATAAGGGGAGTCCAGGCACTTCTTTTGGAACCGTATGGGGCGTCCAGGCACTTATTTTTTCACACTTTTAGCACTGTGCAAAAGGTGAAGAAGTCTCAGATTGTCCAGCATGATTAGTGACTGTTAGCTATTAGAACCTCTCAATCATTACAGTCGACAAATTCATTGTGAAGTGCAGTCTTGATAAAGTTGTGTTTTTGGTCAATTGACAGCTTTGAAGATTTAAAGATGGAAGCGCGGAACGACGATGATGATACACAAGAGAAATGCATTTTAACCTCAAAAATATTGACTAATAAATGGAATCAGAAAACAGGTGAAAGTAAAGATTATCAAGAGAAGCAATACAAGTGCGATTTTTGCCAAAAAGTTTTTGGATATAATTCTTTATTGAAACTTCATGCAACAACCCATTCTGGAGATAAACCTTACAACTGTAATCTATGTGGAAAAGATTTTAAATGGGTTGCTAGTCTGAAAATCCATGCAAAAACCCACAGTGGAGAAAAGCCATTCAAATGCAATTTATGTGGCAAGACTTTTTCACAAAATACTAACCTGAAAGGTCATGCGAGAACACACAGTGGCGAAAAGTTATTCAAATGCAATTTATGCGGCAAGACCTTCTCACACAATGCTAGTCTGAAAGATCATGGAAGAGCCCACAGCGGAAAAAATCCATTCAAATGCAATTTATGTAGCAAAACCTATGCAAAGAATGCTTATCTTATAATCCATGTAAGAAGCCACAGTGGAGAAAAGCCATTCAAATGTAATTTATGTACCAAAGCCTATGCACAGAATGCTATTCTGAAACTCCATGTAAGAGCCCACAGTGGAGAAAAACCATTCAAATGCGATGTATGCGGAAAAGTGTTTGCACATAGAGTTAATTTGCAGATACATGCACGAACCCACCGTGCAGACAAGCCATATCAATGCAATTTATGTAGTCAAGCCTTTTATCAGAAAGGACACCTAGGAAGGCATACAAGAATCCATAGTGGAGAGAAGTCTTACCTGTGCATTTTATGCAACAAAGTATTTGTAGATAACAACACATTGAAACGTCATGGAAGAACACACACTGGAGAGAAACCATATAACTGCAATTTATGTTCCAAAGCATTTAGACAGAATTCTCATCTGAAAAGACACACAAGAAGCCAACATGGAACAAAACAGTACAAGTGCAATTTATGTGGCAAGTCATCTCAAGAGAGCTGCTGGCTGGAAAATCACTCAAGAATCCATGCTGGAGAGAAACCTTACACGTGCAATTTTGCCAGTGATCATTTCGGTACAGGTCCACACTGAAATATCACATTCGGGCCCACACTGGAAAAAGGCCATACGTGTGAAATTTATGTTGCAAAACATTTTACACAAAAGCCATTTGAATCACCATGCAAGAATCCGCTATGGTAATCTAAAATAATATGAACTGAATCTCACAGCATTTTATTTGACGGTGTGTTCGGATACATTTGTGGCATGGAACGAATAATCATGTATTTGATGCTGATACCCAAACATAAGGTACATAAAAAGAAATACTTTCAGGAAATAACAAACGTTTTGCTGTTGAGAAACATTTCGTTTTTTGAACATTTAAGATAGATATCGAATCTGAAAGCGAGGCTTAAACCACTTCTATTCCACAGAAGAAATGCAGTTACTGAACTTAAAACGCACCTTTTTTCTCTTTGCTGAATCTGTGGATTCGCATAATTAGCTAACCTTGTTTTAGTATTTTGTTTGATCTACGACACGGATGATTACACTATGGTATAATTAAGCTTATTCAGTCATTAGATACGTTTTCGTAGTCAAGTACTACATGATTAAAAAGAGAATTGCTGCTTATCGTCTGTACAGCATTTCAATTTCTGAACATTGATGTTTGCTAATCATTCTGTCCGGTTAGCCATGGTGGCATTTTTTATATTTTGAATAAATGATTTCGTTTTATTCTAGATTTGTCGTTTATCTACTGCTTTTTTTCAAATGCTGCCTGGTCTTAACATTAATTTTTCTGTAAATGACGGGTATGCGAATTGCAACATGGGCGAGTTGGTCTGCCAGGAGAGGATGCGTGTTCTGTCCCGCCGAATTTACCAAAAGCCCAATACGCACAACGTCGCTTATTCATCTTAAAAACATTGTAGCCAAATTTTCAGCGCAAACGGAACATGTGCTACGACATAGCGCCCATCAAGAATCCAACTTCTATTTCTATTAAGACTATATTAATTCCTCATCCAACTTCTAGTTTTACTGGAATAATTAAACCATGGCGGCATCGCTCACCAACTTCAGTTTCTTCAATAGTTATGGTCGTCCAATTTCTAATGTAGCCTAACTGCAATAAGTTAACATTAATTCCATGTTTCTAGCGTTCGTCCAAGGTCTAGTTTTACTGCAGCATCGCATGCAGGACGTGCGCTAGATATACTTATTGCGATTTTGGTGAACGCGACTCGGAATAATGCCCAGCTCACATCCTGCGTCTCTTTCTAGCCTACATGCCATAACCTTAAAAAAGTTATTGTAGATGCGCTCATCTAAGACCCATGATCATTTTGCAAAAGTTTGCAAAACGACAGTAAATCAAATCCATTACATCAGTAATAATTACTGTTTCAGTTAATCTACGTTACATGTTAATTCACTGTGGTTGGTTATTAAAAGAGGCCTATTTGGGGAGACCAACTAGCCTACCAATTAGGTTCCATTGTGGTCAAATTGTTGAACGTTTTCTATCTACAAATAAAATTACAAGGATTTCATTGTTACAATACAATACAATTAAACATTTATAGGCCTACCGCGCTTTAGCAAAACAGTCTTATACAAGAGCGCGCTTCCCTACAGATTTAGTCATAATGTAATGAAAATAAATGAGTTTTTAATCTAGATTTAAACTCCACAACAGATGTGCACTGCCGAACATTCGACATCTATCTTAACCCTCAGGCTACCAAGCTTTTTTTGTAACACTGACTACCAAGGGGGGGGTGGTTACCACCCCCCCCTGGATTTTGGGTTTGGTTTGAGATATCATAACTTGTAATACACCATTTGATTCAGCATTCATTTCTGCACAAAATGGTATATTTAGGTTTAGAAAATATGAAGGCACCTCGAAATTATGAATTTTTTACCATGGGTACCCGTCGATTCCACAAAATGTATGCTTACGCATAGGGAATATATTAGATTCTGTGTGTTTTACACATGATTTATATATAAAAAGTAGTTTACATATAATAAAGTCCAATATGCAACTATAAAAACTAGTAATAAGTCTGTTTTATGTTAAATCAAAACAAAAAAACATGTTATAGCTGCTGAAAAACGTTTACGCAAACATATCGGTTCGCGTTGCCAAAAAACCCAACATTTTTATACATTTTAATTTATTTTGAGCACTTCCGGTCATCAAATTTTAAATTATTTAGTATTATAAAATAGCCCTAATTGCCCTCTACAGAATGGCATAATTTATTTCTATTAAAAAATAAATTATGGATAAGTTATAATAGACAAAACATGACAATTTTATGAAAATAAAACACCTTTATATATATTTTAATTTATTTTGAGCACTTCCGGTTGTCAAAAGACAACTCAATGAGCATGGAAATGTAGCCCCACATTCCCTCTATAGAATGGTATAATTTGTGTCTCTTAATATTAAGGGGCGGAAAAGTTACAGACGATATTCTAGGGGGGGTGGTATCCACCCCCCCTGGTACCTTTGGTATATCGGGTGTAACTTTTGAACGGTAGGGGGCATCATCAAAAGTTTTAGCTCAAAATGTGTCCCAATGAACCCTCTACAGCTACCAATTTTTTCAAAATTTTATTCCGGACGGAACGCGAAAAATTTGCGAAAAACCTAGGGGGGGGTGGCAACCACCCCCCCTTGGTAGCCCGAGGGTTAAATGTTCTTTTGGGTAAGCTTCGAGTACACTCTAGCGTCATCAATTACTCGCCATTGTATGGCTTGTTACAACTTGCATGTTATTGGTGTCGCCCTCATTATTTACCCAGTCTTGGGACTGGCGCTGGCAGATTGCAGCCACTGTATGAATTTAGACGTTGATTAAAGAACCTAAAAGTCGGATAGACTAAAATAACTCATGTTAGATAGAAGTCGGATTGAAGAAAATATTTTTTCCAGAGGCGAATGTTGGATTTATGAAAGCAACCTCGCTGAAATCGAAGCCTGACTGACGAACAATAATTCTCAGCTTTTGTTTCTCATACGTTATTTTCGTCAATCCAGCTTCTATTTCACCTGTAAAAGAGCCATCATCCAGATTTCATTTCTCTTGCGTTTTTTCATCAATCCAACCTCCATTTCACATGTAAAAACTTTCATCCAGCTTCTTTTTCTCAAGCGCTGACTGTAGACCAGTTGTCGTAGACGAATTGTCCGGAGACCATTTGTCGTTAGACGAGTTGTCGGTAGACGAGTTGTCGTGACACCACAATAATTCTCAACTAAATAAAAGTC